>JAUOBT010000206.1:20894190-20905644 GCA_032362145.1 Hypanus berthalutzae | reverse complement strand
TGGTGAGGGAGGAAGTGTAAGGGCAGGTGTAGCACTTGTTCTGCTTACAAGGATAAGTGCCAGGAGGGAGATCGGTGAGAAGGGATGGGGGGACAAATGGACAAGGGAGTTGCATAGGGAGTGATCCCTGCGGAAAGCAGAATGAGGAGGGCAGGGTAAGATGTGCTTGGTAGTGGGATCCCGTTGGAGGTGGCGGAAGTGACGGAGAATTATATGTTGGACCCGGACTGCTGGTGGGGTGGTAGGCAAGGACAAGCGGAGCCCTATCCCAAGTGGGGTGGCAGGTAGATGGGGTGAGAGCAGAGATGCGTGAAATGGGAGAGATGCATTTGTTGCATGGCCTGCTGATCTTCTCCAACAGCTCATTTTAATTGTTGCTCCAACTTCCACCATTTGAGGACTATTGTTTACAATATTTTACATTTAACTGAAGACCGGAGATTATCGAGGGATATAATAAGACCATAAGATAAAGAATCAGTATTAGGCTATTCAGCCCATTGATCCTACTCCATTATTCCACCTTAGCTGATTTATTATCCTCCTTAACCCGATTCTCTAGCCTTCTCCCTTTAGCCATTGACCAACTGAATAACCAAGAACATAACAACCTCTACTCTAAATATACCCAAAGACATGGCCTCCATAGTCATCTGTGGTGATAAATTCCACAGACTCACCAATCTCAGGCTAAAGAAAATTCTCCACATCTCTGTTCGGAAGTGATGTCCTTGTATTCTGAGGCTGTGTCCTCTGGTCCTAAACTCCCCCATCCAAAGGAAACATCCTCTCCACACCCATTCTATCCAGGCCTTTCAAAATTCAATAGGTTTCAATGAGATTCACCCTGATTCTTCTAAATCCCAGCAAATCCGGGCCCAGAGCTATTAAATGCTCCTCTTCATTAACCTTTTCATTCCCAAGATCATTCTCATGAAACACTTCAGGATCTTCTCCAATGCCAGCACATCCTTTCTTAGATAAAAACTGCTCACAATATTCTAACTGTAGTTTGACTGATGCCTTTTAAAGCTTCAGTATTATATGTTGATACAAGACAAGTTCAACAGATCTTGTAAGCCTCTATAAAAGGAAGTAGTTAAAGATTTTTGCTGCTATGGTCCACTGCACATTTTCAATAACATAAGCAAAATAAACTTGTTAAGTACATCAGACAAATTACTAATTTATCATCCAAACTCCTCAGGTACTTCCCATCTAAAATCTATCAACTAATACATGCTTAGGAATTAATAATATCTAAATAAAACTAACTAAATTGTCTTGGTTTATCTACTTTTCATTATATAAAATCTTTTTTTCTTCATAAGCGCAAAGTTCTGAGTGAATAAATTCATTCTTTTGTCAATGATCAAACAAGACATCAGAAAGCAAATTCATGAACCAGCAATTGTTTATTAACTAAATACATATTTAGCAGCATTTAAACATGGGGTATTTAAATAATTAGTAGATAGGGCTCATTGACAAAATAAATAACAGATGCATTTTCCAGTTTTACAGAGGAGCCCTTTTACATACAGTATTCTAGTTATACCTTCAACTGTAGAATCAACCAAAGGAACTACATAGAAATGAACGTTTTTCTTTTTTTGTAAAACATAAAGGAACTTGGTGAATAAATAGGGGGAAAATATGTGTGAAAATACTCATGCAAGGTTTAGAAGAAAGTTGTGTTAACTCCTTGGTGTACTGCTTGTGCAATTCAAACAACAACCTTTTTCAATATATCGCACGAATGCTGAGCCATTGGGGATGATTCAGTTAATGCTGATTGAAGCCATGACAGCATCTATTAACGGAGAGGCTGCTTGACTCTGAAGCCTTGCAAGTTGTGTTGGAAAGTAGGTCTGCTGGAACGGAACAACATTTACCTCAGGTTTACCTCAGGGAAGTTGGTGGATGGGAGGGAGTTGCTGGATGAGGGTCCTGAGCTTAGGTCATTCATCAAAGCAGATAGTGAAGTAGATATGGAAGCATCCACAATTAAGGTCAGCTCCAAGTATGAAATACACAGAGATATGGACGGGGAGGGGAGGGGGGCGGTGGTGGAGCTTGTAATGGATTTGCAAGTTTGATTGAATGTAGTGACGACATCAGTAAAACCCATCTCCCACAGTGCATCACTGCAGGACGTATTGTACCTCATCACTTGTACTTAATTAAAAATAATATTCCCCAGACTGTCATTTAGAAAACTAGCATCCATATTAGATGCAACCCATGCTCTTCCGGTTATTATCTATGTATATTACTCTTCTCAGGAGAAGGTTGCACAGACTAGCTGCAACAGTACTAGGCTAACTTGGGATGGGAGGAGTAAGGGGCCAGAATTCATTATCCATGTGGCATGACAGAGAGAATGTTGTCGCTGCAACCACATGACCTCCACTGGTGAAATGATGCATCCAAACTCTCTTCTCATGTCCCATTTCCTCTCATCCATTAATGATTCAAGTCCAAGGAAGGGATTTTGTAATTGCTGCCTCCTCCTCCTCCCCCCTCTACCTCTTCCGACAGTTATAAGCCAAGGCTGTATCCACACAAGTTCTGGTCATTAACCATACTTGGGTGAGTTTTGAGGCCCACCCAGTCACTGAGATCTTCCTTTGGGTACTCCAGTTGTGGGCTCCACTATGTAAAAGAAAAAAATAAATAAGGCTCAGAAAAAGAAACAAGATCAAATCCAAAACAAATCTGACTGACCTGTGCATTGAGCTAAAATGGTAATTAACCTTAAGGTTAAAATGGTTTGGTTCAGCTTTACACAAACAGATTGTCCTGTTGATTAGAATTTTTTTTTATAACTACATGAACAAGCCCTTCAGCCCACAATGTTGTGCTGAACCAGCTAAAAAGCAGAACAAACGTTAATACCTCCTACTTACATAATTCCATATCCCTCCATCTTCCTCATACTTGTGTGCCTTTCTAAACATCTCTTAAAAGCCTCGAATGTATTTGGCTCTATCTCCATTCCAGACATCTGCCATTCTCTGAGTAACAAACTTACTCCTGATATCCCCTTTGAACCTACATAAAATTCCTCCAAAAATACAGAAAACATTTACATGATAAGATAAATATTTATTTATCCCAAAGGAAATTATTTTTGCAAAGCTGCTCAGTCAGAAATATATATTTTAAAATAAAGAGTAAATTATTTTGCACTTTTGGATAGAGTTGTGAATGTTCTGAGGAACCGCAAAGCTATTAACTTCAACACTAGCAGGCTATCTTGTCTGGTGATCTGACATCACTAGGGGATGGTTGTTCTTCAGTACCATAACAATGTGTTACTTAGGCATTGATTGGTGGTTATGCTGTAAGACTGATACTATTGGCCTTGTTATTAATAGAACTCAAGATAGCCTGAAAACATAGCCACTGTTGAAATTACCAGCACTTGATTAATGTTTCTGACATTAGTCAGGATATTTTAAAATGATTGCTTCCTCTTGCTTCAAATGACAACATAATAAATATGCTGCATTGTCTGTAAGTACCTAACTGTATCATGGGTCTGGTTATGAATTTCACTTTGAAACCTTTGAAGGATTCAACCAGAATAAAAAGTACTGCAGTAGTCTTAAGGCCATTTTAACAGGATTAAACACAACCTGCTTCCATTTCGGCATTCTGGAGCATTAAATCCAATTGCTCATTTATCTCACTGACCCCCATAATGATTACTTGTATGCTTGTGACTGTGCTACAGTCTTCTATCCATAATTTTTCAATACTTAGTGATTCACCCTTTTTTTTCAGATTCAGAAAGATTTTACTTGTTTTTCCCTTGGCTCTCATCATGGATGCGGAAAGAAAGAGATGAATCTATCTTTTCGTTCCATTGGATCCAAAGGTCCAAAGGTTCTTCAGAAGTCAAAATGAGGCATGAAAGATGTTGCCTGTGATCATTTTATTAAGTGTTACAAAAGCTAAGAAGAGGAAAGGAGAGGGGCATGGTGAGAGACAAAGTGAAGGGTAGGGAAAGAGAAAGATTTAAAGTACTGTGATCTTCTTATGCCAGACAACTGATAGCAGATCTTCCATTGATATAAGTTAATTAATTAAATAACCAGACTTGAGCAATGTCATCCCTGCAACTGAGATAAAAGAAGTTTCCAGAAAAATAGAGGCAACAGCAACCACTGAAATCACTGAACAACTACATATACAAATACAAACAAATATACAAACCACAAGGAAAATATCCATTCTACAGCCCAATCCAGTAATTCCTAAATGTCAAGTAAAGTTTATTTCGAGATTCTTATTTCTTTTGAAACTCTTCTTCAAATCTGACAGTATCTTACAAATATCATTTGATCATCTCATGTGTTGCACTGTTGTTTGTCTTCTCGTTAGACTTCAAAGGCTTTTATAAGTCCTTATGCCCAGGTTTAAGGCTATTTTGTTGGTTGTGCAAGTTTCACAGAGTCTGAACTCTGTGCTTTTGCTCTGTGACTATTTGGCTTGTTAACTAAAATTCCCATTAATAAACAAGTCATGGCAAAAAAAAAAGCAAATGCTAGTGATCTGAAATAAAATTGCAAAATGCTGGAAAAATTCAACATGTCCATTGAGCTCCTTGAGCCTTCTTTGATTCTGGCTGATCTGACATTCTTCAAGTCTGGTTTCCTGCATTGTGCCTGCAATTCTTGATACCCCTTCTGATCCAAGATCTAATCAGCACCGCCTCAGAAGGGCTCTATAACCTAAGTAAAAAATTTCCTTATCTCAGCATATGGCTGGTTCCCCTCCTCTAAAACCATGGCATCTGCTTCTGGACTCTAGCATCCGAGGAAACATCTGCTCTACATTCCCTGTGTTTCAATAAAAGAGACTTTTATTCTTCAAAGCTCCAATGAGTCCCAACTTGCTTAGCTTCTCTTATAGAGCAGTCCCTTCATATACAAGCTAATCCTAGTAATCCTTCACAGACTGGAATATTATCCAGTGAAGGGGTTCCCAACCTGTAGGGGACCCTTCAGTTAATGGTAAGGGTCCACGGCGTTAAAAAAGGTTGGGACCCCTGATCTAGAGGGCCCAACATTATCACTGCACTTTAGGTGTAGTCTCACTTGCACATTCTTGAGTGAAATGTTTTATGCTCCAGCCTGCTTGAAAGAACCTAATGATAACTGGCCCAACTATCCCCTACACCTTCATGTCAGCTCTCTGCTTCCTCGACAAATGCCAGCAAATCTTTTTTCTGTTGTAGCTTTTGTACCCTTTTTAGCTTTTGAAAAAACTGTTCTTTTATTCCTTCAAAATGAACAGCACTACACCTTTTCCAAGCTTTTTCAGATTCAGTTTGTCATCATTTAGAAACCACAAATGCAATGCAGTTTAAAAAAAAAACGAGACAACGTTCCTCCAGAATATCAAAAAACCACGCAACAAAACCGACTACACCAGAAAATCCACCTAACGTTTGCATTATTTAACCTGTACTTAACCATTCATTTAACCTATCAATGTCTCTATTAATGGAATGCACTGGGTGTTAGCATCTCTAGTGACGGGGCTTTTCATTTCAATTTCTGGGCAGCTTGCTCACCTTTGGTCTCCATCGGACGCTCAACTCTCACCTGTGGCTCCAAGTAGCTGTTTACACGCGACAGCGGCCGCGTACTGGTACATCGCTCTGACCAGCGGGCTAAACCAGGTGGGGGTAGCTGGTAGGTGGGCCTCATTTGCTGTTGTGATAGGGACATGCCAGTACTTGAATGCAGAATCAGCTCCGGTAAAATGAGTGGATAAGATCCAATGGCCAGGAAGACAGCTCTGCAAAGCGCCTTGGAGACCAAAGGGTGTAGCGAGGCACAGAAGAAGTCATGGTCATTCACTGGAACCAAGGAAGACGCCAGTTATGATGCTTGTTCCAGGAATTCTGAGGCTGAGGGATTGGAACTGACCCAGTGCAACAGCACTTCTGCTTTAAAAACTGCCCCACACAGGTTTCCTGTTACCATCCAGACATGGTGGGCAACCACCATCTGTTTGCATATTTCTCCTATCTTGCCTTCTCACCTATCTTGGCATTGTTTGAACTTTTCTCTATTGTGCATTTGCTTCTTTCCTCCAAGTCACTTACTGTATATCGATAGTAAACAGCTACATTGAACTACACAGAAATGTTTGTCTTGCACACTGTTCATTCAAATCAATTCATGACCCAGTGCTTTGAAATAATAAGTAAAAGCTGAACTAATAACAGAGTGCAGAATAAAGTGTAACAGCTGCAGAGAAAGAGTTGAACAGGTAGATAATACAATGGAATGTAAATAGTGAGATCAAGAGCACATCTTATTTTACTAGGAAACCAATAGTCTCATAACAGTAGGATAGAAGCTGTTCTTGAACTTGATGGTATGTGTTTTCAGGATTTGGCATCTTCTGCCTGATGTGAAAGGGGAGAAGAAAGAGCGTCCAGGGTGGGTGGGGTCTTTAATTTTGCTGGTGCTTTACTGCGGCACTTTGATGAATGCCTTCTGGAAATCCATGTACAGCATACCTACCTGTTCAAAGGTTCAAAGGTACATTTTACTAATAAAGTAAACAACTCTGAACTTCTTCAGTTCTCCAGGTAGCCATGAAACCAAGAGAAGAAAAGAAAAGGCAGTGTGATCATCAATCCTCCCCCAAAATCTACATTCCCTTTTAATAAAAAAAAACTAAAACAGAACAGGCACATTAATCTTCAAATCCCCCCTCAAGCACAAAATCTGAGCAAAATGGATCAGGTGTGTTGACCCCCAAATTCCTGCACCAGCACAAAAACAAACAAACCATCAGACACATCAACCCCCAAATCTTCCTCCAGCTCAAAAAAATGAACAGAACGGTTCAGACACATCAACCCCCAAATCCCCCTCCCCAGACAAAAAAAAAGATTGGGTGGAAAAGCACAGAATATAAAAACTATAAGACTGAAAAAAAAGATTTTGTAGTCCAAGTCCACATCCAAAGTGCAGATAAAACCTGGGCAGCAGGCTCCCCACTCTCTGGTAGCATAGCAGAGAAATCAGAAGACAGGCAGCTGGCAATCCCTCTCTGCACTTGCTTCGATGTATCAGACACCCTGGTTGCTTTATTTAGTGAGAAAAGGAAGTGTTAATCATTGAAATGGAGCCAACATCAGCTTGCGTCCTGTCCTGCAGCCTGCCCGCTACAAGGTTCATGCACGTGGCCCCTACCTCTTGGAATCCTTTTGGAGACTGCAAAGCACTGGAACAGCCAATCGATCTCCAAGCTTCTGCACTCCCCTTAATGTTTCAATTGCCTTTCTTGCTTTGAGCGGCAAACAATGGAGGTTATAATTGGCGATAGGGTTCAAACATTCACTCATCCTGCCTCTGCTTCCTGGGATCTCAGAGACTGCAGAGTGCTGAAGTACCCAAACTTGAAACAACAAAACACAGTCTCCAACCGTTCCAGAGTCTCATCCAAGATGAACAATAAACATCAAAGATGTAAAAGAAGTGTAAAGTATCTTCATCCACTCTGGTTGGGACATAAATACGTCTGCTGCAATTCAAAGTACAATGTCCAAAGTAAACGTGTTATCGAAGTATATATATGTCACCATATACTATGCTCAGATACGTTTCCTTGTGGACATTCACAAAGGAACAAAGAAATACAATAGGCTCCATGAAAAGCTGCAGACAATGCACACACTGACAAACAACCAAAGTGCAAAAGAAGACAAACTGGGTACATATAATAAATACAAATAACAATAAAAAACTAAACACATACAACTGTACATACTTACATACATAATACTGAGAACTGAGTTGTAAGAGTCCTTGAAAGTGAGTGTATAGTCAGTGAATTCAGTTCAGTGTTGATGCGAATGAAGTTATCCATACTGGTTCAGCAACCTGATGGCTGAGAGGTAATAGCTGTTCCAGAACCCGGCGGTGTGGAACCTTAGGCTCCTGTACGTCCTTCCTGATGGCAGCAGCAAAAAGACAGCATTGCCTGCTTGGTGGAGGTCCTTGATGACCGATGCTGGTTTCTTGTGGTAGCTCCCTGTAGACGAGCTTCACTGGGGGGTGGGGAGGACGGCATGCAGTGAGGGGAGGATTTTGTTTGTGATGGACTGGGCTTTGCAGGCATTCCTGTTCCTGGACATTGGTGGTTCCCTTCCAGGCTGTGATGCAACCAGTCAGTCAGGATACACTCCACTGTGTATCTATTGAAGTTTGTCAAAGCTTTGGATGATATACCAAATCTGTGCAAACTTCTCAGAAAGTAGACATGCTATTATTTTCCCTCAAGCCCTGTTGATTGTGTGTAATTGGACTATGATTTACAAATATGTTACTATTATTTAATAATTTACAACAATAAAAATTTGGTCAAACAACCTACTGATGATTGCCTTTACCTCACACCCTCTTTGAATAAAGATATCAGATTCTCATGTTTCTTACCTTCTGAATTGAAAGACTTTTGAATAATTGCAATCATCACATCTGCCATTTTGGTAGCCACTTCTGTTAGGATCCTAGGATGTAAATCACCTGGGCTAGAGGAATAACAGCATTTACTTTGCCTAATAACAATTAACCAGTGATGGAAATGGTATTTAATTTCTCCTTGCCAGTATTCAAGCACCTATTCATTATCCTAGCACCTGCTGTCAATGACTAATACAATGTTGACTCCTCTGTTATTTCCCTCTTCCTCAAAACTAATTTTCTAGCCTCTTTCTGCAAGAAGCTGATGTTTGCCTGGATATTGCTTCCCTTCTATGTAGTTAAATAAAGTTCTTATCTGTTTTCATGTTTCTCATGTTATTTTCTTTTATTTATGTCTCTCCCCTAGAAAGGTAAATGTTGAAATCCAGAATGATGCTCATCAATGATAACAAAGAGGCTGCTATATTATCTCAAGCCTCCAAGAGGACCAAAAGCTTGTCATTGGGTTTGGAGGCGTGTGTGCCTCACTGACCCGGAGAGCTATGCTAGCTGGAGTCAGGGCTTTATGTTTTGGTTCTTGGTAGGGTCACCCATGCCAACCAGGTCAAAGGCTGGAGGCCAGACCAAGAGTGGTCCACTCGTTCCCCAAGTTCGGGAGTTCACCTCAGGACTAATATCTCTGACCGGTAGAATAAAATTCTTATGTCATCTGAATATCATCTGAGCACGATGATATTCCTGAGTCTCCACCTGAGACTTGCATGACTGACAATAGTGAGAAGCTGCTGACATGATGAAGGAAGCTCCGAACTCTGACAGAAATGGAGGACCTTCATTGCTGCCTTAAACATTAGCAATGTAACGGGCAGTAAGTAAGTATGCCTCGTGATCTAAAGTTTTTTTTTTTGATTTGCTGGGTTCTGTATTTTCTGCAGCCTTCAGCTCTTCTGTTAAGTTTTACCTCTTTTACATTTTTAATATAATACCTTTCTTAACTTCCTTGGTTAGCCACACTGGTTAAGGATGTATTTTGGCTGAATGTCATTAATTACCTCCTTAAATTTCTGCAGTCTTACCCTCAAAGCAAATGACTCAATCCACTTAGGTAAATCTATTCTCATTTATTATGATATAGGAATGTTAATTGTGCTAAGCCTCATATGAAACTGCACACCATACAGTAAATGTATGGAATAGAATCTATACAGTTAATTCAACAATTACTATATTTTTTTCTTTAAATCCTGATGGGTGGTGTGTATGTGTATCTTTCCCTCAAACTTGGGTCCTCTACCAGAGGCCTGGGAGACTGAGGGTTCGCGCAGTATCCTCGCTGTTCCCAGTAGTGGGCTCTTCTGGACCGAGATTTCAGATTTTGTTCCGGGATTAGTTGGAGCCACTCTCCAAGACCAAGTGTCACAGATCCGAGCACTCCTATCACCATCTGGATTACTCTGGCCTTAAACTTCCATATCATTTATATCCGCTTTTTAAAGCCCTGCTATTTTCTCCAGCTTCTGTCATTCTTTCTTCCCAATGTATCTGCATTCGGGATTGCCATTGCGCTTGCTTTCTTCCGTTTCTTGTCTAGTATTGGGATGTCTAGTTGGTTGTCAGCACCTGCTGATCCGTCTATACCTGCAGGTCCAAAAGGATCCTATCTCAGTTATTCGCCATTACCTTCTTGGGAATTTTCCATTTGGACATGGGAGTTCCAAACCCGTATTCAGCGCAGATATTCCTGCACATAATTCCTGCAAATTGCTTGTGTTGTTCAGTGTATTTTGCCACTGCCCCTGCTGCATGTTTTCACCCTGATACCACATGTTAAATGGTTTCAGCGGAGTCTGCATCGTGGGCCTTGTCTAGTGTGACAGACTCCTGTTTCTATTGTTCGTGTTCTCAGCTTCTCTTCTTGAGCTGCCATGAGTAGCGTCTCTGTGCTGCCCCTCAGCCCTGCCATTTCCAGCTGTTGATCAGACTTTCTTATATCAGCCAACTCCGATGACTGTCGATCATGTCCAGTGGCTATTCCTTCCATGCCTCTGGTCCTCTGGCTCTGACAAACTTTCTTCCATTTCCATATCTCCCGCCTACTGTTTGAGCTATTTGTCTAGGTGCCTTCTGGGCTATCTTCCTGACATATTCTCGGGCGTTTAGCATTTTTCCATGACTGTGGCAATGTCACTTCCAAGTTCCCGTTGTCCTTTATTCCAGTGAGGGTACAGTCTCTCGACGATGGACGTTGGATAGAATCCTCCACGTATTGCTGTTTACCTCCCGGTCTTGTAAGGATCTCTAAGGTATCGGTGCAGAAAGCTGGTGAAAGGGGTTAAAAGGGCTTCTGACTCATCCATGGTGGGATTGTGGATCGGACTCGAGGCGGCCTCGTTGTGTTCCGATGTTTTATGGTCTTATGGGATGTGACAGTTCGGAAGGAGCAATCCGAGTTTGAAGTTGTATGCACAGGCACGTGTTCGCATAGCTGCAAATATAAACGTTTTTCCATCAGTATCACGTTCATTTCAGGCACTCAGCACCATTTAAACAGCATTCGCAAATAAGAATAAGCATAAATTATTCACATATTTTACAAGCAAAGCAGTCAGAATAATCCTCAGTCCATTTTAGTGCAAAGTTGGGAACAGTGCTGCTAACTCGAATTGATTGAATGTTTGGGAAAAGAACAGCTAAAGCGAAGTAGTTGTCCTGTAGCCCGCTGGTGTGGATCTTCAGTCTTCTTTGTTCCCAGTGCCGATGAAGGGTCTCGGCCTGTAACGGTGGCTATGCACTCCTCCAGAATTTTGTGTGTGTTGCTTGGATTTCCAGCAGCTGCAGATTTTCTCCTATTTGCAAATAATGCGGATTCAGAGTTGAGAAATATAATCAGAAGCTACTGACAGTGCAAGGTAATTGACAAGAAATTGTTACTTGTCCCTGGCTCAGTGATTTAAAATGAATATTAAAATAGCATCTTCATTTATGAAAAGAGAACATG
>JAUOBT010000206.1:18051893-18063346 GCA_032362145.1 Hypanus berthalutzae | reverse complement strand
AATCTTGCTTAAAATGTTGAAAAGAATGTTTCATCTTTAACTTTATGACTTTTGGAGATCAGTTCATCTTCTACTCAACTATTCGCAGTAACAGAAATTTTGACCGGGGTGCCCAAACTTTTGCACACCACTGTATGCTGATTCATGAAACAAGCAAAAATCTATCACGATGAACTGAAAATTGAAGGTAATTGTGAAAATTCAGCAGGTTGGTTACAGAAATTTAAGGAAAGGCACAGCATTAATTTTTTAAGGATTTTAAAGATAGTGTCTGCTGATCATGAAGCAGTATAGAAGTTAATTGATAAGTTTGTGTAGATCATCACTGATGGGTGGGTGTCTTTACACCAGAACAAGCCTACAATGTTAATTGTTTTTATACCTTACATAGAGCCTAAAAATGTGAAATATAAATTGTATACTTTAACCTTTTACTCAAAACAGGGCATCATAGGTGGAAACTTGAAATTCTGCTGTTGTTTGTTGTTCAACAGCTGATTCAGGTATTCTCTCGATTGTGCTGTTTTTGTTACTTATATTTTCATTATATTAATGATGAATAATTTTCACTGTTAAGTACATATGTGTGATGAACAAGTGTAAAGCAAAGACTACTTACTGGTGGCATATTAATTCAGAAATGCTGGCGATCCCAAGCTATATTATTATATGTTCCAAAATATTTCAGGCCCTAAGCATTTTATGTAAGGGGTACTCAGTACTAGAAGTTGAGCAAGATACCTGTACTAGAAATTAAAGTAAGAGGTCAACCATTTTGGAGTGAAAGGAGCTTTCTTTCACAGAACCATAATAGTAGGTAGCCCAGTGAGTTTGCTCTGTTATGCCCAAGGCATGACAACTTATCTGATCTTTACATTCATTGTACTCTATTTCAAGCCTTTTATGCTCCATCTGCTGGTAATGAAATTAATCATTTATTTCCCTTATTTCAGAATCAGGTTTATTTCCACGTCCTGAAGTGTTTTGTGCAAGACATAAAAATTGCTAATTTAAAGTTCAAAGTAAATTTATTATCAAAGTACACACGTCACCATGTACAACCCTGTGATTCATTTTCTTGTGATCATATTCAATAAATCCAAGAACCATAATAAAATCAGTGAAAGTCTGCACCCAATCCGGGGGAAGGGGGACAAACAACCAATGTGCAAAAAACTATGCAAATCAAAGAGAAATAAATAAGCAATAGATATCAAGAACATGAGATGAAAAGTCCTTGATGGTGAATCCATAGGTTGTGGGAATAGTTTGGTGATAGGGAAAGTGAAGTTATTCCCTTTGGTTCAAGAGCCTGATGGTTGAGGGGTAACAACTGTTCCTGAACCTGGTGGTGTGGGTCGTGAAGCTCCTATACCATGTGATGGCAGCAGTGAGAAGAGGGCATGATGTGGGTGGTGGAGATCCCTGGTGATAAATGGTGCTTTCTTGTGACCACACTCCGTGTATATGCACTCAATGGTGGAGAGGGCTTTACGCAAGATGGACTGGGCCATATCCACTACTTTTTGTAGGATTTTCCACCTCGCATCTATAGAAGTTTGTCGAAGTATTAAATGTCATGCTGAATCTTTGCAAACTTCTAACGAAGTAGTTTCAAAAATGTAGTGCAAAGGATGAATAACTCATTAAATGCAAAATCTTTATTTCATCCATCACTCTGATCTCCATAAAGTAATATTCTGGAGTTTCAATCCAGCAAACAGATTTTCCTTGTGGCGTCGCACAATGGCTCGCCAACCTGAAAGTGGGCTATTTCTGACGCTTACTGTTATTAGACTATCCTCTGTCTGTCATTGTATATTTGACCCAGTGCCTTGAATTCTTACCTTGTGCCTCCTTTTACAATGCCTTTTGGTATAGCTAGCGGTTCCCTATTATTCATTTTGCTCAGTACCTCCTCAAGGAAAACTGATTGTACATATTGATTCTATGTCATTGCACTGAGGATTTTTTTTTGCTAAAATGAAGGCTAAGCATTCAGGCTAAATGGACTTGACTGTAACATTAGGTAGGATGTTAATGACTGAAAGCTTGAGAGGGCTTCTGGTCTACTTCAATCTTATAGTCTTATTCTTAGGAGGACAGTTTTTAAGTTACTGATCTCAAATGCTTTTAGTTAATCATTTAAATTTGGGCCAGATTCGGGAAGATATACCACTCGTATTCAGGCCACAGTTACCAGTCCATACTTTCAAAGTTACTTTGTCACCTGGAACCATGATGTTTCACTGACATCAGCCTCACCAGTAAAAAGCAGCCTTGGCTACCCTTTTGTTCTTGAAAGAACTGTTAGAATAACCTGGCACAGTGAGGGTAACAAGGAAAAGTGGTTGGTAGAATGTCAAGGCCACCATCTTGTATAATGGTTTTCATGAGGCCTTGGGCCTTACTGCAGTGTGTAACAGTTCCTCTGAGTATCCCTTATGACATTCAGTTGTTTGTGGCAAAGTGGTTGAATTATCCAATAATTTTAATGAAGCAATATGGATAACAGTAGAATTGGTTTTCCAAAGCAGTTACAAGAATAGCAAAATGTGCGAAAACCTGGTAGAACAAAGCTGCTGCTTGGTTTAACAGTGCATGCTGATAGCTCGGAGGGACAGAATTAATTCTTTCTTGGGGGAGGAGAGGGACCACACTGGAAATGAAATGCAAAATGGCCACTTCCCCCCAAACTGAAATGAGTTGTGAAGTTATATACCATTCTGCTGCCTCGGTTTTTGAACATAAAATAATTACACCATTTCTGTTCTAAAAAGCTATTCCTAGCAAGGAGCTGTTGCAAGTCCTTTGAATGATTATGTAGCATCTGGTTTGAGTAATTGCTATTTTTAAAAATGTTGTAATGCGCTTGGTATCTTAAATGAATGAAAATACTTTGCCTGTTAAGATACAGGTCTGAGCTGTTTTCCAGAAGATCTTATTAGCGCTTTTTTTTAAATCAATATGGTTCTTTCTGCAGATGCTGGAAATCCAAATCAACACACAGAAAATATTGAAGGAACTCAGTAGGCCAGGCAGCATCTATGGAAAAGAGTAAACAGTTGTAGTTTCGGGCTGAGACCCTTCATCGGGACGAAATTGATGGCTTTGTGGCCAGGTTTGTGGATGATAGGAAGATAGATGGAGAGCGAATAGTGAGTCCCTTATCTAAGAAAAGGTATGCAAGCATTAGAGAGGATCCAGAGGAGGATCAGGAGAATGATTTTGGTAATGAATGAATTAATGATGACCCTGGGCCTGGACTCCTTTGAGTTTAGAAGAAGGGGTGGACATCTCATTCAAACCTATTGAATATTTAAAGGCTTAGATAATATATGTGGAGTGCTTGTTTCCTATAGCGGGGGTAATCTAGGACCAGAGATGATTGCCTCAGAATAGAGTGATGTCCATTTAAAACAGATGAAGAGGAATTTCTTTAGCCAGAGGTTTACCATAGACAGCTGTGGAGGCCAGGTTATGAGTATATTTAAAAGGGAGGTTGATAGATTCTTGATTAATCAGAGTGTTAAAGGTTGCGGGAAGAAGTTAAAGAATAGAGTTGAGAGGGAGAATAAGTCAGCCATGATGGAATGGCAGAGCAGACTTCATGGGCTGAAAGCCCTAATTCTGTTCCTATGGTTTAAGGTCTAAGAACAGTGCCCTACTGTAAACTGGCGAAGGACCCAGTTCAGTACTTAAGTTCATTTTGTTATTTTGATCCTTTTGAGTGGTACTGTTGGATACACAAGGTAAGGACTACCAGTTTTTTTAAGACTATTTGATTGACTGTGTTTACGGGATACTGAAATCGTTCCACAGAACAATCTAATTGCTTTTCCTCCCTAAAATGAGAGCTTGAATTGAGCCATTGTCTTAAGAGAGATCTCATGATAATATCTCAGCATGGAGATCTATTTTGATCATGTTAACATTATCTTGATTTGAATTTTTTGAAAAACATATTTAAAACTTTAAAAAATAGACAACATGCATCAGAAGCAGTAGGTAACTATGGTTACAAGGTGATTATTAAAACATAGAACAGTACAGCACAGGAACTGACCCTTCAGCCACAATGTTGTTTTGAACTATTTAAATCTAATGGCCAAGTAAATTAATCCCTTCTGCTTGCACAATGTCCATATACCACCAATTCCCTCACATTCATGTGCCTGTCGAAATGTTGCTTAAGAGTCTCCATTGTATCTGCCTGTACCACCACCCCAGTCGGTGCATTCCAGACACCCACCTGAAAAGTCCTGATGAAGGGTCTCAGCCTGATGGTGGACTTTTCATTAATTTCCATCGATGTTGCCTGACTTGCTGAGTTTCTCCAGCATTTTGTGTTTTACCACCACTCTCTTACAGCTTTCCTTTATATATACTCAGCTACTCGTCTTGCATTAGTATTGTTCATGGGTATCATTTGAGCTGGTTTTAATCTGTGTTTTACTACATTGAAATAATACTTTAAGTGTGAGGCTAGGGCATAGCATGACCCAAGTATAACATGCCCTGCATTGATTGTAGACTGACTTGATATGGTACTGTTGTCTTAGGCACATATATAGCTTGCCAGGCTTCTGTAAGACTTGCTAAGACTTCTGCACAGTGTTGTATTTGTTAACATGGAGTGCAGGGAGAGTTTGTAAATCAGGCAGGAGCAAAGGATATTGGAAATGGCAAGGCTGGAGTGCTGTGGGAAGAGGGTGAGACAGGTGGCAGAGGAGTGCTAGGCAGGAGGTAGTGCGGTTGCAGACACACCCAGCCCTGAAGCACCAGGTAAGGTCACATGATTCCAAACAGTTTATTGATTATTACAGAATGACTCTCTGGTGTTTCCTGCTCCCTCCCCTCTCCCTTCCCCTTTTCCCAACTATGATTCCCCTCTCCCCACTCTCAGTCCACAATGGAAACCAATATCAGAATCAGGTTTATCCTCACTCACATGTCATGAAATTTGTTTTTTTGTGGCAGCAATACAGTGCAATTCATAAAATTACCACAGTACTGGGATGAAGCCTTAGACACCCCAGCTATATACATATATGTGCATAAGACTTTGGTACAGTACAGTATGTCCATAAAGTGACTCTGGCACAGGGGTATCTGTACTAAGGTGACTCTGACAGGAAATGATGTGTATGTAGTGGTGGTGGGCCGGGTTAATGGGTGGAGGTGTTGACCAGTCTGATGGTTAGGATTAGGGTCAATAAGTTATTGGCATGCTATATTGGTGCTTGAGCGTGGATACGCCTGTGGCTGCCCCCAGCACTGAGTTGGTCTTTGACGCAAAACTGATCGTTATCTTTAGAGGACAGGAGGGGCAAAGGCAAGTTACTGGCACCTTAAAACCCCTTGCTTTGGACTCGTCAGCCATGGTTTGAATCTCATCTAGCCGAAGGAAAATTCTGATCTCAAACCTATGCTGCCTTGGGGCTACACCCACTCATGGGGAAAGCTTCGGCTGCAAGCCCTGAGGTCATCCGGAGCTGGTCCCTAAGGCAGGCCAATGTTGAGTTCAACTCTGACTGGCAACTCGTGCAACATCGCTTGTGTCAAACTGTATCGGCCTCTTCTGTTCCTTTGGATTCATCTGCTACATGGAGAGGGGGAACCTGCTGCTCTCCACATCGTACTGCCCTGGCTTGCATATCACGCAGACAGCTAGGACACCATGTCAATAGACCCCGACCAACAGAAGGGCCTCAGAAAGCTCAATAATGAAATACCATCTTTTCCTCAGAGAAAAAAAAATTAAAAATTAAAAAAAATTTTGCTGTGGGCTGCTTCAATCAATTGTTTTCCTCTAGAAGTTTGGAAAGACTATAAAACATTCAAAATAATCACCAAAGAATTTTGTTATTAATGATAAGAATGGGATAATCTTCAAGAATGTTAATATTAGTAATTTAAAAATGTAATTGTATTACTTTGTATCATATTTCTAAAAGGAATGGATTACTTATTTTCCTTAAATTCCATCTGTACACATTATATCATAACTATGTGCAGATGGTGTTGATTCTAGGGGACAGGTTGCTGCATACAGAAATAATGTTTCAGTTATTTTAACAAGATTTATTACAGTGGTCACAGGTAAGTGCTTCAATGTTAATGATAATTGCTGATAATACTTAAAACAAAACAGTGATTGAAGGTTAAAACAACCAAATGGCTATTTCTCCCACATGTGCTGGAAACACATCATTGCAAAGGCATGTTCTTAATTTTGATCAATTATAACAAAGTTTGTCAAAATGTTTCAACTGCATTTACTGATAATTTTAATTAGGCTGGTTTTAATGATAGAATTGGAAATTTTCCTTGAGAAATTTGGCTAATATCACCTTAATCG
Source organism: Hypanus berthalutzae (assembly GCA_032362145.1). Lineage (NCBI taxonomy): Eukaryota > Metazoa > Chordata > Chondrichthyes > Myliobatiformes > Dasyatidae > Hypanus > Hypanus berthalutzae. Next base: position 18,056,985 of record JAUOBT010000206.1, on the reverse strand, counting down.
AGGGCCTAATATTTTATTTGACAATTTCATGCAACTAAAAATCTCATTAAATCCAGGGAGTGATACAGAGCTGAGCTCAACTAACCTCAAGTCATCTCTGGCACCATATGTAGTCTGATATTGTATAAAATATTGAAGGAGAGCCAACACAGTTGTACTGAAGGATTTGGGAAAGAAATAGATTTTCCATTCAGCAGTAATTATATAGAAATTAAAATATGGAAACTGACAGTTTAATGTAGTCAGTGCTCTTTCCATTTATCCTCCAATTAAGTAAGAATCCTTCCATCAGCTCACCTTGCCCCAACTCCAGATTACATTTCCTTCCACTGAGTATGTAACGTGCTTGACTGCAGCAATTGGAAGACTTTAAGCATGCAAGGATTGTGAAGAAGTCCAGTGATGCATTACTAGTTTTCTGCTCCATTTATATATTGTATAGTTGAATCAGAATCAGGTTTAATATCACAAACATATGTCGTGAAATTTGCTATATGCTGTATAAATGTATGTGTGTGAATTATATTTTGCTTATGAGAATTTAATCTTTGTATGTGTATTTACTTTGCCTCATTTTCCAAAGAAGAAATAGAAGCCAGTAGTACCATGTATATCTAGGCATTATTATCTTGATTTTATGAGCTTAACATTGTGTTTAATTTTTTTAACCAGCATTTAAGTGTTGGGAAAATAAAGAGAAATATTCCAAACATTTTCTGAAACTATTACCTTTGTGTCAGTTACATGGAAATCCCGACATAGACCTCAGATATATTAAGCTTATCAGTGTAATCAGTATCATCATGAAATTAAAAATCAGTTCAGCAAGCTGTTACTTTTTTTGATCTTGGGAAATCAGGAAGTTGTTGTGTGCACTGTTGATCATTCCATTACAGAAATGCTGCAGATGCTTTGGAAAGGGTGCAGGAGAGTTTACCAGAATGTTGCTATAGTGAGAGGAGATGTGCTATAACTTGAGGTTGAACAAACTTGAGTTGTTTTCACTGGCGTGGAAGAGGGTGAGAGGAGACATGATAAAAATATAAAGCAAGAATAGGACTGATTGTCTGATTCTTTTACATTTGGTAGAATAATAAACAACAAGGGCCATGACAAGTGAGAATGGTAGATCAAGTAATCATCTGTCAACATTTATAAAGTCCATTCGGGAGTTCGATAGCGGTGGGATAAACCTGTCCTTGAGTCTTCCAGTATGTATTTCCAGGTTTTCGTATCTTCTGAGGGGAGAAGAGAGGATTACTGTGGGGAACAGTACTTGATTATGTTGCAAGCAATCCTGAAGTAGCAAGAAATGTAGATGGAATCATTGGAGAGGAAGCATGAAAGCATAATGTCAAAGGATGACTGGGCAATGCTGGGGGTGGATTGGGTTAGGGGTTTCATTGCCTGAGGCCTATTTGCCACTTACGGCCCATTCTGCCTTGCGGAAAGGCTGTGGAGTGAAGGACCCTATACCCCATATTCCAGTTGTACAGGCATAGGTATGTAGGGCTGCAGGATTAATGCGGAATCTGAACGTGGGCAGCCAGTCGGATCGAACACAATCCGACCTTTACTTCCAGGCTTTGCGCCATTGTTTTATTTAATTTAACATCAGATCAGTTTGAATGCAAATACATGACAGTTCAGAAAGCACAAGAGCAAGTCCATTTCAGTCTGCACCTGCTCACATCTCAGAGCAATTCCTTCCACCAGCACTCCCTCAAAGCTATTATTAGTGAGCCTAAAGTTCATGACCTTGTGCTGGACACAAGCACAGCAGCACAATAGATAACTGGTTGGCCATTCACGTGATGGAGCTCCCATGAGGCACATACAGAAATGGTATCATTACCGAACCTACTATAACAAACATGCAGCTACACGAAAGGAACACTCCCAACAATAGGTTTGAAAAAAATGATACAAAAGAAAACGGCTGGCAGCAGAATTCATGAAAATCAGTAGAAACAAGTAAAGGTAGAACCAGCCAACAATGTTCACACAGATAAAATGTTATAAAACAGAATATTATCACTAATTGCATTTACAATTATTATAACTGGAATGTTGTTATTGATTGTAATTTTAATTGACTCTACAATCAAAACAGATAACTTAAGACTTCTGTAAAATCCAGTCAGCCGACTGGAATAAATAGAGGCAGCATAGATGCTGTTCACTATTTTAATTTTCTCACCATCTAAGGAAAATTGCTTAAAACAAAGGCACTCTTTGCAGGATTGTTAAGACTATTGTGGTGCTTCTGACACATCAGACAAATAGATGTCTCACTGTCAGTAAGAACATGATGGGCTGAAGGGCCAGTTTCCTTGTTCTGTGACTGAGGGAAACCTATAAAACATGACATAGTAGATAACTTAATGGTATAAATATGGCATCCAAATTTGAAATAATATTTATCTCATTATTAGGCAAAGGGATCACAGAGAAAATACTAGATGTATTTTCAAAATCATACATTTTCCTAATCTTGAATTTTCAACAATGTGACTTTTATACCTCATTTTCTTTCGGTAGCATCAGTGTCTACACGAATATTTTATGATGGCTGGATGTTAGAAAGATAGAAAACCTACAGCACAATACAGGCCCCTCAGCCCACAATGCTGTGCCGAACATGTACTTGCTTTAGAAATTCCCTAGCATTACCCATAGCCCTTATTTTTCTGAGCTCTATCCAGGAGTCTCTTAAAAGACCCTGTCGTATCCGTCTCCACCACCGTCGCCGGCAGCCCGTTCCAAACACTCAACACTGCCTGCATAAAAAACTTACCCCTGACATCTCCTCTGTACCTACTTCCAAGCAGCTTAAAACAGTGCCCTCTCACGTTAGCCATTTCAGCCCTGGAAAAATGCCTCTGACTATCCAGACAATCAGAGCCTCTCATCATCCTATACACCTCTATCAGGTCACCTCTCATCTTCCAAGGAGAAAAGGCCAAGTTCACTCAACCAATTCTAATAAGGTATGCTCCTAAATACAGGCAACATCCTTGTAAATCTCCTCTGTACCCTTTCTGTGGTTTCCACATCCTTCCTGTAGTGAGGCGACCAGAACTGAGCACAGTACTCCAAGTGGGGTCTGACCAGGGTCCTATATAGCTGCAACATTACCTCTCGGCTCCTAAATTCAATTCCACGATTGATGAAGGCCAATACACCATACGCCTTCTTAACCACAGAGTCAACCTGCGCAGCTGCTTTGAGCGTCCTATGGACTCGGACCCTAAGATCCCTCTGAGCCTCCACACTGTCAAGAGTCTTACCATTAGTACTATGTTCTGCCATCATATTTGACCTACCAAAATGAACCACCTCACACTTATCTGGGTTGAACTCCATCCTCCACTTCTCAGCCCAATTTTGCATCCTATCAATGTCCCACTGTAACCTTTGACAGCCCTCCACACTTTCCACAACACCTCCAACCTTATCACATTTATTTACTTTTTTTCTATATTATCATGTATTGCATTGTAGTGTGTCTGCAAATCAACAAATTTCACAGCATATGCTGATCCTGATTATTTTCTATCCTCTTAGTTACCTCTGGAAAAACTCCAAAAGATTTTTTAGACATTTCTTCAGCAGTTCGATTGGGGCATGACTGCGTAAGTGTGTGAACATCAACCGGTGAGAACAGTGAGGAACGTTTAAAAGTGAGAAGAGTTTAAAGGAGACAGTTATTTCTTCAGCTGTTTGGTCGGGCATGACTGCACAAGCACGTGGACATTGGCCAGTGAGAACAGAGAGGAGAGTTTAAAAGCGAGAAAGCTTTACAGAGCAGGCAGCGAAGGAGTGGGCATCAGAGTAGAAAGGCTTTGGCTCATCGGGGCTTAGGCAAATACGGGTTGAGTCAAGGTAGGTTGCCCAGGTAGAACTAGAGACAGGAAGCATGTGTGTCAAGCCATTGGTCTGTGCTGGATGTGGGAATTCCAACAGACCCCCAGCCTCCCGGATGACCACATCTGCACCAGGTGCGCCGATCTGCAGCTCCTTAGGGACTGGGTTAGGGAACTGGAGATGCAGCTTGATGTCCTTCATCTGGTCAGGGAGAGTGAGGAAGTGATAGGTAGGAGCTACAGGCAGGTAGTCACTCTGAGACCTCGGGAGACAGTTAAGTGGGTAACAGTCAAGAGAGGGAAGGGTAAGATTCAGAGACTAGCGAGTACCACAGTGGCTGTCCCCCTTAACCATAAGTACTCCTGTTTGAGTACTGCTGGGGGGGACGGCATACCTGGATGCATTAGTGGTCGTGAGTCTGGCACAGAGTCTGACCTTGTGGCTCAGCTAGGTAGGGAAAGGAAGAGGACGGCACCAGTGATAGGGGACTCTGTAGTTAGGGGGTCAGACAGGCGATTCTGTGGATGCAGGAAAGAAACACGCATTGTTGTTTGCCTCCCAGGTGCCAGGGTCCGGGATGTTTCTGATCACGCCCATGATATCCTGAAGTGGGAAGGAGAACAGCCAGAGGTTGTGGTACATATTGGTACCAACAACATAGATAGGAAAAGGGAAGAGGTCCTGAAACCAGATTACAGGGAGTTAGGAAGGAAGTTGAGAAGCAGGACCTCAAAGGTAGTAATCTCGGGATTACTGCCTATGCCTCGTGACAGTGAATATAGGAATAGAGTGAGGTGCAGGATAAATGCGTGGCTGAGGGATTGGAGCAGTCAAATCAAGTCAACTTTTATTGTCATTTCGACCATAACCTCTGGTACAGTGCATAGTAGAAATGAGACAACATTTTTCAGGACCATTGTGTTACATGACACAGTACAAAAAACTAGATAGGGGGCAGGGATTCAGATTTATTGAATTTTTGGGGTAGGCGTGACCTGTACAAAAAGGGCAGGTTGCACTTGAATCCCAGGGGGACCAATATCCTGGCAGGGAAGTTTGCTAAGACCACTGGGGAGAGTTTAAACCAGAAATGCTGAGGGGTGGGAACCGAACTGAAGAGACAGAGGAAGAGGCGGATGGCTCACAAATGGAGAATGCTTCTAGAAAAAGTGAGAAGGAGAGTAGGCAGGTGATAGAGACGGGATGCGCTCAGACCGATGGTTTA
>JAUOBT010000206.1:17329519-17345032 GCA_032362145.1 Hypanus berthalutzae | reverse complement strand
TGTGTGTGTGTGTGTGTGTGTGTGTGTGTGTGTGTGTGTGTGTGTGTTGCTTGGATTTCCAGCATCTGCAAATTTTCGCATGTTTGTGAAGGGTATGAGGGTATCCAAATGATCGGATCAAACCCAGATAGATAAACAAAATTGTCAGACGGGCACATAAACACAACGGGTCTGATTTATGAGTCACTTGTCCCAAAGTGCATTGAAAACTTTGTTTTGCAAGCCAGATTATTTTGAAACTCACATACTTTGAGGTAGTACATGGAGAAACAATAGCAGAATGCAGAATAGAGTGTCACAGTTACAAAGAGCAGAGCAGATCGTGCTCGTGGCAATGGCCTTGACCAGGTAAACTGTAGGCAAAAGTTCAAAGTAGAAGTTGTATGTTCAAGAGGCTGATAACAGCGGGATAGAAGCTGACTTTGAGCTGTGACCTGCTCAATGATACTATTTTACTATAAGGGCATTACAAATAATTGAAATGTTACTGTTCCTCGGATTTTAGAGCCGGCAATCCACACGCTGCTATCCCGTCCGAAAGCAACGGAGGATATTCCCATTTCTGATGAAGGGTCCCTGACCCGAAATGTTAGCTGAATCAGTCCACTGCTGGGGCTGACTTGATGAGGTTCTTCAACAAGTTCCATTGTTCTTTCAGAAAGTTCACCATGTCGATGTGAATCTGATTGTTGGAACTTACTAAAAATGAACACGAGAAATTCTGTAGATGCCGGAAGTCAGCTCCACCTTTGGTACCAGCCTACAAAGTACCTAGGACATTTTCAAGGAGCGGTGTCTCAGAGAGGCAGCGTCCATCATTAAGGACTCCCAGCACCCAGGGCATGCTCTTTTCTCATTGTTACCATCAGGTAGGAGGTACAGAATCCTGAAGGTACACACTCAGCGATTCAGGAACAGGTTCTTCCCCTCTGCCATCTGATTCCTATCTCACTTTTTAAAAAATATACAGTATTTCAATTTTTGCATGTTTTTTAAAAAATCTATTCAATATATGTATTCTGTAATTGATTTACTTGTTTATCTTTTATGTTATTATTTTTTCCTCTTCTAGATTCTGTATTGCATTGAACTGCTGCTGCTAAATTAACAAATTTCAGGTCACAAGCCAATGATAATAAACCTGATTCTGATGCAATATCAATAACTCCAGAAGACTGAAAGTAAGTACTGAAAGGCTTTTAGGAGCAGTAAAATGGACCACGTCCAAGCTGGGTGACCAGAGGGAGGAGCAGAGACACAATCGCTTTTATCCAGGGGTCTGTGGGAGGAGCCACAGGAGCAGTCAGTAGGGACCTGTCCAGACAGATATACATAGTTTACCACAGATTCTGATCCAAAGCAACGCACACGAAATGCTGGAGGTACTCAACAGGTCAGGAAATGAATAAACAGCCGACGTTTCGGGCCGAGACCCTTCATCACGACAGACTTGACCCTCCTGAAGTTCCTCCAGCAACTTGCCTATGTTGCTTTCTCAGCAACCTGCGACGTGACAAAGGCGATATGGAGCCAATAACCACATTGAACTACCAAATGATCCATACTCACGCAGCGGAGGTGAGGTTAAAGTGTTTGCTGTTGTTGCTGATCTCAATCCCCACTATTATAGAGGAATCAACGGATTTTACCATTTCCTCGATCGTAGCCGCCATTCTGTTAAAATTGCAAACAAACCAAATCACTTAACACACTCTTGCAAAGGTAACAACTATTTACAACTACTTATACTTACCTTATGGACTATTTATGGTCTTCCTTTCATGAAGAGAGACAATATTTGCAAATTCCAGTTGCCGCCACTCCTCAGGTCGCAAGTCTTCAGCTGGAGTGAAAACAGCCGCGTGTGCGCGCAACCTCAAGTTGCGGGAATGTCGGGGCTGCGCATGCGCCTCACAACAGCTGCCGTGAGGCCGGACGTGTCCCAGTGATATCGTGAGTCCTCGGGCTGGAATTACAAAGAAAGGCAGCGACAGAGCAAAGGGCGGGACAGCTAGGCAAGGAGCTGGAAAATAAAAGTCAGACGTATTAGAACTGTGTATTTCTCGCTTTTGAAGTGTAATCAAAAATATTTCAAAGTTATACCTTCTGGGGAAAAAGTAGCGTTAGGACATCAACATTTGCTTTGTTCAGTTTGTGATAACTAAATTTACACAACGACCTGTGGCTCATACTGAGATGGGGGTGGGATTATACTCTGGTTGAGGACATGTTCTTTGTTCAAACCAAGTCCAGAAACTTTAAAAAATATTCTCTTTTGTCTGAGCCCCTCCATTGGTCCGGGTCAACCATGGATTTTTCGTGCCAGTTGTCTCTACGTGATACACAAGCCAGGGCAGTACGATATGGAGAGAAAGCTGTTGCCCATGTAGCAGGCTGCCCCTCCCCATGCAACTGATGAGCCCAAACGAACAGCAGAGACGGTTTGGCACCAGCCATGTCGCGGTAGTTGCTAGTCAGCGCTGGATTCAACGTAGGGCTGCCTTAGGGGCTCCAGCTCCGGATTTTTTCCCTTCAGGGGTCACTCCCGAACCTTCCCCATGACTGGGCAGCGGAGGTTTGCGATCAGAATTCCTTCTCCTTAAATTATTAATTAATTAAATTTTAGAAATTACAAAGAATAAATGTAATAGTAAAATAGTAAGAAAGATAATATTAACCCTTCCCCCCCCTTAACCCTTATCTAAAAAAAAGAGAAAGATTGCCTGGCTATCGGAGGATCCCCACATGCTCTATGGAGTTCAAAATAATCTTGATATTTATTTTTTACTTTCCCCAATTACTATAATTTTATCTTCAAAGGACCTATGTATTTAAAAGTTTTCCTTCTCCTTGACGAGCTGCCAACCCCATCGGCCCGAAGCAACATGCTTGTGAACTGATTCAATAAAGGTACTTGTCAGTAAGTGCAGACTCTCTCTCAGCCTAACTGATCATTATTACTAAGGGGTCACCCCTGTTACATGCCATAAAATGTTATTCTTTTCAGTGCAAACCAATGATTTTGACAAAACACTAATCCAGGTAGAATCGTTTTATTGCACGAAGTTCAACAGCACAACTCATTAAAATTTGTCAAAGCAATAACATACATCAAGATTATAGACATATCAGCATTATCAAAGAAAAACAGCAGGTATCTGTAAGTAGAACTTCAGTTTCAACCAAGCTTTGGTGCAAAAATCATTCCACTTTCTGTTCTCTCTCCAAATACCCGTTTACTGCAATCACATCTTCCGGTGTCTGCTGATGGTTGTTAACTAAAATAACCAGCCAGGTGGCCCTCATTTTATCAATATACATCAGTTTGACAATGTTATGCTGTTCAATGGGGTACTTTGTTGAAATCCGTTCTTTCATTCAGACAGATTGATGGACAAAAATAATTTTTTTTAAATTAATTGGTCACACCCCAACTATCTAATGACAACCACCTGCGCTAAGCCTTTGCACTTAGACAGACATAAATAAGCTACATAATAACAGAAGTGTTAATATTCTTTGATTAATCAGCATAGTCATAATAATTATTTAGTCAATTCACCACTCAATACAAGTTTCAATCCAATTCCATCTTTATTGCAATAATGGCAATACATTTTAGAAAGAACAGATCAACTGGAATTCAATATATGTTTTCATCATAAAGATTAAAGTTTAAAATGTATTCTTAACAAGGGAGCACAAGATTTAAGCCCTTGGTTGCAGCTGCTGGATAAATGGATATTTTCTCCATTTCCATGTTGACTGGAGCCAGTGTCGAATTGGATGGAAGAGGACACCAGTAACTGAAGATGGCAGTTATCCTCTAGCTCCATTATGACATGACCAGTCAGTCGCTAACATAAGAATATAGGTATGCTTTTTCTATTCAGTTTTAACTTTATATACATGTACTGAATACAACATGCAAAGCTCAAAATTCACCCTTTGACATGACTCTGACAAAACAAGTATTTGAAGTCAATCACATAACATTTTTAAGTGAGTTTTCCTGTTCTACTGTGTACACAATAACATTACTGTAGAACTACGATGATTGGTTTTGTATTATGATATTGTTGATCTGACTTTAATTTTCCCCATTTTCCAAGCTAAAACAAATAGACAGAACAGACAAAAAATTCTCTATCCAGTATAAATACTTCTAATCAAAAGCAATAAACTGGATGTCTCATTCCTAAGTCATTAATAAAAATTCATCTGACTTGCAACAATGCATTGGACAATATCTGCCAATTTCTAATACACGCTCCCAGTGAACAGTTTGTTTTAAATTGTAAAGTCATGAGTACATGTTCTTTTCTCAGGCTGTTATATTACACAAGTGTGACTCTTGTGGTTAATGTGGTAATTTGCAATTAATATGGTGTCTACTTCACACAAACAGCGTCCTGGGAAGATTGCAGAGTATGAGAATTCCCTAAAGCTGCAATTTTTACTGTCAACAAATGTTCCTCCAAACAGAAATAGGTAATTTTATGAACTTCTCTGAAGGTTTCAGCCAACATGTGATTTCACACAAAGTGGAAGCTTTAGAGAGAGAGCAGAGGAGATTTACAGGATGCTGCCTGGATTGAAGAGCATGTCTTACGAGAAAAGGTCAAGTGAGCTAGGGGTTTTCCTTTGGAGCGAAGGAAGATGGAAGTCACTTGATAGAGGTGTACAAGATGACAAGAGGCATAGTGGACAACCAGATTCTTTTCTCCAGGCTTATATGAGGGGGCATAATTTTAAGGGGATTGGAGTAAAATATAGGGGAGATGTCAGAGATAGGTTTTTCACCATGAGAGTGGGTCGGTGTGTGGAAAGCATTGCCAGGGCTGCTGGTAGAGGCAGATGTATTAGGAGCATTTAGATAGGAACATGGATGAATGAAAAACAAAGGGCTAGATGGGAGGGAAGGGTTAGATTGATCTTGGAGTCAGTTAAAAGGTCAGCACACCATTGTGGGCTGAAGGACTTTTACATTGCTGTAATGTTCAATGTTCCCCTTCTGTCACTGCCAACTCAGAAGATATCGAACCTAACAAAGGGATTCTTCCACCACCAGCCTGGAGTTAAATTGAAATCTGACTCTAATTTATGTTGTAACTTTCACATTAATCCAAAGACTAATTGCTTCCCATCAATACAAGAGATATATAGTTGGTATAACCATATAAAGATATAACAATTACAGCATAGAAACAGGCCATCTCGGCCCTTCTAGACCATGCTAAATGCTTACTGACCTCCCCTCAGCCCATAACACTCCATTCCTTTCCTGTCCATATACCTATCCAAATTTTTTTAAACTTAACTATTTAATATATTTAATTTAATATACTTACTGTAATTCTGGTTTCTTTTCTATATTCATCATTATTGGATTGCACTGCTGCCACAAAAATCAACAAATTTCCCAAAACATGCCAGTGATATTAAACTTGATTCTGAATATCAGTTCCAACATGTTATCATGCATTTTTATTCATCATTCTCTACTGCTTGTTCTACACACTTTCAGGCAGATCGACTACGATTTACAAGCACTTCCCTCAATTAACATTATTATATTAGACTATCATAGACTACTGTGATCTTCACGCTATCAGCCATTCCTTCTGCTCTATCCAGCCTCTTCCTCTTTAGCATGCTTATTTCCTCATTTTCCCAGTCTGATGAAGAACCATCAATCGCTGAATCTCTGTTTGAGCTATTCATTCCACCCTGTTTAGATACCGACATTGTGCTAAACTTGACTTTATAAACCACCTTTTGTGTTGGGCCATCTCATTTTGTACTTAACTATTCTTGTTCCCCCATCCCCCCAATTCCCAACCTAATGTCACAAGTAACAGCAATGGAGGAAAAATTAGCAAGAGCATTTCACCAGAGCAATAACACAAAATTAGAGATAGGAACATATAAGGTGCTATTAGGGAAAATTAGGGCAATGGTATCTTGATCTTCCTTTCTACACCTAGCATTCAAAACTTCTCCTAATAAATCAAAAGGCTGCAATCAACTATAACTACATTTTCAATGTATTTTTAGGGCAATATGAGGCATCATAGAAGGATCCGAACCAAAGCTTATAAAAAGGCACTTCATGGTGGCATGCTGGAGGTGCTCTGTGGCCAATAGGTAGCAGAGGGCTGGACTGTGTCACTGCCTGCCAGAACAAGTTTTCAATTTGGTTCAAGCTATTTTGCTTGTACAATTAAGTTAAAAATTTTTAAAAGACATGTTATTTAAAAGCACTAGACAAATTTACTCGCAGTTAAAAAGCCCTAAGTGAATGAACTTATTAAAGCACTTTACATCAAAATAGATGACATTTACACCCATTTCACAAGTGTCCTTTTGAAATACCACAAATGGGTCACAGTAGGATCAGGTTTGATTATTTTCAATAACTGATTACTACTAATGTTAGAATCAAATTTTGCTCTAATAAAGCACGTGACTGAATTTAGAGAGGTAAATGAGTGCAAAGGCTGGAATTTGAGAAGTGGCACGTTGCTGGAGGAACTCAACAGGGCAAGCAGCATCTATAGGGGGAAAATAAACCAAAACCCCGCACCAAGCTGTTTGTAATTCCTTAACCCCAACCAATGCTGCTCGATCGGCTGAATTGCACCAGCAGGTTGTTCATTGACTGAATTTTGAGATGGATTTGGAACAAAAAATATTCTTAATTAGGCTTGTAAGGAGAAGAGGAATGATCATGAATCTCCAGCTTGAGTACAGCTTTGTGACTCACATTTGACATGGTGGCTGAAGCCTCAATCCCCCCTTTGGCCAGGCGCAGTGCTGAATTTCCTCTGCCGACAGCAGCTTTTGTAAAGGAGTCAGATTCATGGAGCTGTGAGTACATCCTTGTATACAGATCTCGGTCGGTTGTAGCTTTAGTTTCAGGAATGTGCAGGGCGAATACAGTGTCATAACTAATACTATCAAAGGGGTTGGAAAACAGAAGGGAGATCTGCTGACTGCCAAAGTCATAGCTGAGGACACCAGCAATGCCGTAGAGTGAGAAAGGGGTTTTGATGAACACACATGTTCCTTTCGTGTTCTTCTGTACAGTCGGCGGCGGTGGACTCTGTACTACACCACAATCCGCATATGTTCTGTAAAACAGGATGTCACCTCTGTAATATCAACATAAGCATTACAGCCTTGTAAACTTTAAAATCTGATAGAGTTACTTTACAGCTTCTCTAAGTAAATTATTAAGCATTTACTATCTTGCAAGATCCAAAGCTATAAAAAAGCTGGATATTAGAATGCAAAGAAACATTGCAACCAATTTGGTGACAGACCGATCTTGCAAATTAAAACAATAGAAAACAGATATAAAAATTGAAATAAAACAATATGATCTTGTGTATTCAATTTATCAGGATAGGCATTTTATGAACAGAGCATCCTCCCACCACACCTCCCAAACTATGAGAAATACTGGTCAAACAATCCTGCTGTCCACATCCCGTGCTACTCCCCAAATCCCTGCAAATTCTATCCAAAGTGGGAAAAACAAAATGGAACCAGCATAGGGATAATGTAAATGAGTGCTTGTTAGTTGGCAAAGACTTGGTGGGCCAAAAATCCTTTTTCATTGCTCTGTGATTCTTCGACCACAACCTTTACCCAACTTCCATTGAAAGCCCTGATTGATTCATTCAGGTGGGGTGTTCAGACTCAACAGAAGAAAAAAAATTCCTCACACATCTCCTTGACCATTCTCATTGAAGGTTTAAATACTGTATGTCCTCTGATCTGCTTACCCATTCTGCACCATTCGCAACCTGCATTAAAACTCCTCCTGACGTTAACAAAGAATGCTGGAAGCACTCTGCAGGTCAGAGGAGTGAAGCAGAGTCGACATTTTGCGTCAAAGATCCTTCATTCAAACTGGGAAAGTGAGAAGACTGGCGTGAATTAAGCTGCAGCAGGAGTAGGGGAAGTTGGGAGAAAAGAGGAATTGTCTGTGTTGGCTGCAGACCAAAGCTGGCAAAGTAACAATTAATTGAGAATAAACTGGTACAGAGGTACTTGGACATGTTATGAATAGAACCTAACCAAATACAGAGGGAAAAAAAGTAAAGGGACTAATGGGGGAAAAGTCTAACCAGTTTAATAATATAATTTGTCATTAATAAATCGTGCTGATTCTCCATCAACAATTCTGCAAAAATTTGAAGCTGCAGGAGGATACTAATTGACAGCTTGGGGACTCAAAATTAGCAAAAGGTTATTCAGACTCACATGGCAAGAGGATATGGAACAAATAGGGACTCGATGAGACAGAATAACAGAGAGCATAAAGTGCATACTGTAACCAAGATAGCATAGCAGATACTCACCTTTACTGTCTAAGGCTCAGAATACAAAAATGGGGAGATCATACTAGAAATGTACAAAATATTAGTTACAGGACAGCGAGTGTACTGAAATTCTTTCTGATCACTATACCGCAGGAAAAGTGTGACAGCACAATCAGCAATTTACAGAATTGTCTTTTTCAGGAGGATAAAATATATTTGTTTTCTTTGGAACAAAAGAGTTCAAGGAGAGACATAACTGAGCTGTATATAATGTTACCAGTATTGGCATCATTACACTGGATGCAGGTGTCCTCTGGGATCCGTTTTAAAATTCTCATAATTGTTTGTAAGGCCCTGAATAATCTAGTTCCTCTGTATATTTTGGAGTGTCAATCCTCTTACATCAGTAATCATAACCTTAGATCCACAAACTCTGGGGTTTACTTTGTGATCCTAAGGTCTAGCATATAAGAACTGGTGACAGGGCCTTTTGCTTTTCAGCACCAAAAATTTGAAAATTCCACCAACTGAGAACTGGGATACGGCTACTGGTAGTATGGAATAATTCTAAAAACATTTTTTTTTAATTTGGCCTACTTATAGCATTACACAATACCTGTTGAAGTTGATTACATTTATATATATCACGGTCTGGTCCGTGAAGTCCGCATTACAATTCACAGTCCGGTCCGTGGATTTCGTATTCTGGTTGTTTCTGTTTTCCCTTGTTCTATTGAGAGTCTTAATTCAGGAGCTGACCTTCACTTCGGGCTTGCAACATAAATAGCTCAGGAGTCCAGCTATTCATTTGCTGGACCGTCCCCGTCAGAAGCCCACACCAAGAAGCACATTACCACAAACGTGTGACCTCAGCCAGTGCAGTAAGCCTGGACCATTATCAGAGCTACTGAGTATCAGGGACTCCAGGCTGCCTCTGTGTCCTGCATCCAGGAAGGTTCCCGGCCCTGTGTCCTGAGTCCATGGTCAAGTCCCTGCTCTGCGTCCAAGAAGAGTCCAAGTCCAGTCGTCAGAGTCTGAGCTTGAGCCCGAGCCCAGGTTCCAGGTCAAGAGCCGAGTCAAGACCCAGGTCCCTACTCCCTGCCAAGGCCCAAGTTCTCAGTCAAGTCCAAGTCCCAAGTCCTAGCCCAGGTTGTTTCCTAGGTCTACATCCATGTTGTTGTCTTGTCGTCACTCCTCGGCTTCCCTAGTATGCTTAATAAACAGTCTTATTCACAGTACTTCAGCGTCAGTGTCCTGCATTTGGGTCCACTCCCCAACGCCCCCTTGTGACAAAATAATTTGGTGCATTTGATTACATTTTATTCTATACAACATTTGTCTTTACCTGTGATTTTTAGATTTGTCTCATTTTTTATAACTGTATTGATTTTTCTTTAAGATCTATGTAAAGCACTTTGAGCCCGCATCTTAATGTATTGAAGGTACTATGTAAAGAAAGTTATTATTATTATTATTAATTTGGACAACCTATGGGAGATGTAAGTCATTAGAAGTTCTGAAGAAAGTTTGCTGATGGGACAATTAGATTGGCATTGATACAGAAACATTATTTGATTGGGGATAGTCTGGCACATAGCAGAAGAAGGGTGTGTGATGATAGAAACTCTTATAACGGTCAAGAAGCACCTCAACAAACAACTTCACGGTTATGGACCAAAAAATTGGAAGTGCGGATAACCTAAATTAATTATTTTACCAGCGTAGACACAGTGGCTGAATGGACTCCTTCTGTGCTGTGAGCTTCTCTGAGTAGCCTCGAGAGTTTTAGCTAATTATTTAAAAGTACATTTCATGTTCTGGCTCCCTTGAACTCTCACTGAAGTAAATGCATACTTCAGTGTAATAACAAGCAGAAAGATCTCTCATTTCAATACATTTAGTTCACCTCATTCCACAGAGCCACTGAGATAAATCAGTCAACTTGACAAATTAAAAAAGTCAGGCAAAGATTGAAATGAAAGAAGAACTCCTATTCTTTAGTTGCAAAACAATTCCTATTAGAATCGACTCATCCTAACAATCAACGGACAGACTGAGGTTTTCTGTCATGTCATTCCAATTTCAAGGTTCAAACACTACAAGTACAGAATGTAGGTCCACTCTCTAGTGCAGCTTTGAGGGAAGACTGCATTACTTCAGAAGACATCTTCAAGATCCATGTGCCTTTACCAAGTAGATGCCACTCGGGAGGAGCAGGGAATTCTTCAATGGTAGCAGTTAATATCATAAACAAACCACCATAGCAAACAAGGTACTTGCTAAATTTGACCAAGACATGAACAGAGAGGAGAATGCAAACGGGCCTTTTGACCCACTACAACCACACTACCTCATGGGCACTCTTCTATATTTAAACTATCCACCCGGCCTGCAGTCTTCTAAGCCAAAGTCATTCAAGTACTTGTCTAGACATCCCCATAAATGTTGTTAGTAATTCCACCACTCTGACTCACAATGCATTCCAGGTCCTCTGAGCATAAAAGTCCCCCTTGGATTCCTTCTAAACCTCTTATGTCTTAAACTGGATCTATGTCCTTCAATTTTATACAACTCCTGCACACTACCTGGTCTACAGCCCTCACAGTTCTATATTCCTCAATCACGTCCACTTTTAGAAACACACACAAAATGCTGGAGGAACTCAGCAGATCGGTCAGCGACTATGGAGAGGAATAAGCAGTCGACACTTCAGCCTGAGACCCGTCATCAGGAGAGGGGAAGGAAGGGAGACGAAGGCAGAATAAGAAGGTGGGGGAGGGAAGGAATACAGTACAAGCTAGAAGGTGACAGGTGAGGTCAGGTGGGTGGAGTAATGGGGATGAAATGAGAAGCTGGAGATGATTGGTGGAAAAGGTAAAGGGCTGAAGGAGGAGGAATCTGATAGGAAGGAGAGTGGACCATCAGAGAAAGGGAAGGAGGAGGGACCCTCGAAGGAGGTAATAGGCAGGTTAGAACAAAAAGGGTTAAGAGGGGAGCCAGAGTGTCTTCTTTTTAACTCCTCTATTCCAGGGAAAACAGACTAAACTATTACAATTTCTTCTCCTAACTAAAACACACCTTCCCCGGGGCAACATCCTGGAGAGTCTCTTCTGCAGCCTCTCCAGCACCATTGTATTCTTCCTGTAGTTTGGTGACCACAACGGCATAGAATAGTCCTGGTGGGATGTGACCAAAGTTTTATAAAAGTGGAATATAACCTCCCTGCTCTCATATTCAATATCACGTAATGAAGGCCAGGATCCCATCACCTTCATGGGTCATCGGACCTGCACATCAATTCTGCAATGCTCCATTTCATGATGTATGACCGAGCCTTCCAAAATGTATCACTTCAATCTAATCAGGGTTAAACTCCACCCGCCATTTCACAAACACATCGATATCACTCAATACCCTCCAAATACACCGTCAACAACTCTATCAATCTTAGTGACATCTGTGAATTTACTCATCATGCCTTAAAAACCCATGGCCAGGTTATTCATATAACATTGGTCTTGGTACTGATCCCTGTAAAATACTTGTCATAAGAATCCAATCATACAAACAACACACTGCAACACACAAAATGCTGGAGGAGCTCAGCAAGTCAGGAAGGAAATAAACAGTTGATGTTTTGGCATGAGATCTTTCATCAGGTCTGAAAAGGAAGGAAGAAGAAGCCAAAATAAAAAGGGGAGAGGAGGGTAAGTAGTACAAGCTGGCAGGTGATAGGTGGAAGAGGTACAGGGCTGATGGAGAAGGATTCTGATAGGAGAGAACCATGGAAAAAAGGGAAGGAGGAGGGGTAATAGACAAGAGATAGTAGGCAGCTGGGGAGAAGGGAAGCAGGATCCAAAATTAGGAACTGATACAGAGGAAAATTGAGGGGTGAGAAATTATTGAAAGCTGGAGAAATCAATTTCCATGCCATCAGGTTGGAGGCTCCTCAGACGGAATATGTGTTACTCCTCCAATCTGAGAGTGGGCTCATCATAACAGTAGAGGAGGCCGTGGTCTGAATGCAAATGGGAAGTAGAATTGAAACCGATGGCCACCAGGAAATCCCACCCTTTGTGGCAGGCACAGTGAGGGTGCTCGACAAAGTGTTTCCCCCAATCTATGTCGGGACTCACCAATATTGAGGTCACACCAGAAGCACCTTAGAACCCTGATAGGAAACAGCTGAAGTGTTGTTTCACTTGGAAGGACTGTTTTTCTCCCTGAACAGTAGCGAGGGAGGAGATGAAGGGGCCGCTGTGAAACTTGTCCTGTTTGCAGAGATATGTGCCAGGAGGAAAGATTAGTGAGGAGGGACTCATGGACAAGGGAGTCACAGAGTGCGATCCCTGCAGAAGGCAGAGTGTGAGGAGGGTAGGAATAGAGAAAGATTTGCTTAGTGGCATGATCCTGTTGAAGATGGTGAAAATTGTGGAGAATAATGTGCTGGTTGCAGAAATTCGTGGGGTAGTATGGTCTAGTGATTTGAAGGTGAAATGTGTTACATACACTTGTGGTAGACATTCTAGATTATGTACATTTCCAGGTGACACGGTAAGAAAATCATTACACTTATTAAATCTACCTGAACACTTGAGTTCATAAATAGGAAGACAAGGTACACCTTTGGCAACTTACACCTGCTTTGCCATTGAAAGCAACATGGCTAGTCTGCCCTGGACCTCAGCCCGCCTTTGTGCCAGTTCCCCATAAACATCATGTGCAGATCTTTCAAACATATATCTCCAACTTTTTTTTTAAAAATACCTCCAATGTGGCAGTCTCCTCAACCCCCTGGGGTAGAGAATCCCAGAGATTCACTGTCCTCTGTGAGAGAACGCTCCTACACACCTCAGTTTTAAATGACTGCCTCGTTGTTGTTGAAACGTATCTCTGGTTTGAGACTCTCCCACAAGAGGAAACTCCTCATCCTCCCTCAGCATCTTAAGTGTTTTAGGAAGATCACTCCTCAGTCTTTGAATTACAAGCGGTAACAGACTGTGCTCGAAGGGTGGGTATTGTCACAAAGAGGACATTTTACTTGGGATAGAAGTTTGTTTCTGTAAGAATCAGGCTGGTCATTTGCCAAATACCTCTAGCAACATTCTGCACCACTAATGTCAAATTGAAACACTCCCTTTGCACAAATGTTAAAATATTCCTACAGCAGCCCAATAAAACTTGCTGGCTTCTAATCCCCCAAATGTTTAATTGCAGAGAAAAGCGTGTGTTTGTCATCTTTTTCAGAAAATAAAATGGTTTCATAAAGTCACCATTTTGAACATTTAAAGACCATCTGCTGCACACCTTGTTTTGTTTGTCAACCATGACATTAACATGTTCCTCTCAGGGGCTTCCCCTCCCATCAACAGTGGGGTGGCATGTACTGGCATAAAGGCACTGTGTTTTACAGTACAGGCAACACAGGTTCAATTCCTGCCTCAGCCTGTAAGGAGTTTGTACATTTTTCCAAAGACATGGTTGGTTAATCGGTCATTGTAAATTGTTCCATCTAAAGCTAAAGTTAAATCTGAGGCTGATGGGCGGTATGACACAACAATCTGGAAAGGCCTAATTCAGCGCTGTCTTTCAATAAACAAATGTATCTTCACAGGCACAAGATACTTCTGTAGATCCGACTTATGAAGCTACAAACTTATAAATATAACCATATAACAATTACAGCATGGAAACAGGCCATCTCGGCCCTTCTAGTCCGTGCCGAACGCTTACTCTCACCTAGTCCCACCGACCTGCTCTCAGCCCTATCATTTTGGTTATGTACTATATTTATTATTTTTTGAATTTGCACAGTTTGTTCCAGTTGCTTGTCAGTCTTTGTGTGTTACTTTTCACTGGTTCTGTTGTATTTCCTTGTTCTACCTTGAATGCCTGCAAGAAAGTGAATCTCAGGGTAGTATATGGCGCCATAATCATTCTTCAATAATAATTTTACTTTGGTTTTTTTAAACTTTTAAAATTCTATTGTATTTCTTTAATTTCCTGTAAATACAGGCAAGAAAATGAATCTCAGGGTAATATATGGTGACATATTCATGCATCGATAATAAATTTACTTTGCACTTTGATGGGATCAACCATGATGATAATGAATGACAGGGCCAGTGAGCCGAATGGACTACTTCTGTTAATGTTTTGGAACTGAGTTCTGGGAATATTAGCTGAACTCATTTGTTTAAGATGCTCTTTATGTAAGTTATCATTTTGTTAAAGTTGAGCTCACCAAGCCAGATAGCATTGCCCTTCTGGTTTTGCCTTCAACATGTCTGCTTATAAATTGAGTGCAGTAGTGCTGGAAATACTCAGCAGGTCAGGCTGCATCTGTGGGAAGAGAAACGGAGCTGACATCTTAGATTGAAGCCCCTTCATTGGAATTCACTTAGGGTTAGAGTTTGGGTTGACATGGTAGCATAGCGGTTAGCAAAACATTATTAGAGTGTCAACAACCCCGGTCCATTTACTGCCACTGTCTGTGAGGAGTTTGTACTCTGTGACCATGTGGGTTTCCTCCCTGTGTTCTGGTTTCCTCCCACAGTCCAAAGATGCACAGATCATTTAGTTGGTCACTTGGCTGCTGCAGGTTCATTGGCCCTGGAGGACCTGTTACTGTGCTGTATCTCTAAAGTAAATAAATGCCGTAAATAGAACATGAGAGTGGAGTGGAAAAGTTAAGATGATCGGGAACTAGCAATGATTAGATCTAGAGAGGGTAATTAGCAAGAGAGAGGTGCCTATGGTGCTTAGCGGTACTGAAGATGGGTGAGTAACTCCACAGTTTGGAGCGAAGGCTGCTGTCCAATGAAATGGTCAAAGGCACAGTGAGGAAGAGTTCAACGTTGTGTCAAGCTTGGAATTTGTTGCATCCGGGATCTAGAGGAGCAAGCACGTGGCCTCTGCTGAGGACTGATGGCTTTAGATCAGAGAGGGGAAGATTGGGGAAGCTCTCTGAGTTGAGGGGAGGTGGGGAGGATGAAAGGGATACAGATGGGATCTTGAGAATGTTGCAAGGGACAGAGATCTAGAGGGATATTGGAAAGCAAAAACTGTTGGGAGTGTATGATCTTTGACATTTGAAGAATATAAAAACAAGGATATAATGTTGAGGCTTCATAAGGCATTGGTCAGAAATTCGGAATATGGTGAGCAGTATTGTGTCACTTGT
>JAUOBT010000206.1:12033477-12044710 GCA_032362145.1 Hypanus berthalutzae | reverse complement strand
ACTGATGCTTATAACAGCATACATGCTAGAGGTACATCTGCCTCATCCCGTAAACTGTATGCCATCGACTACGACATCTTCAGTCCTATATTTGCCTATTTTGCTTTCGTCTCCCTTTTACATTGTTACTCAATCTGTTAATTGTATCTTTGCCCTGTTATCAGCATTTTCTTACTAGAAGTCTCCCTAGAGAACAACATTTTATTTGTAAGTTAACTATCTCATCCTCAGCACCTCACTCCAGTTCTCTCCCTGCTGCTACATTAGTGTAAATCCTGCCCGCAAGAATATTAACTCGCTTGCGTGTCAGTGTAATCCTTCCCTTTTGTATACGGCGTACCCTCCCCAGTAGATATCCTAATGATCTATAAATCGAAACCACTGCTCCTTGCACCAGTTCTTCTGCCACGTGTTCACCTATCAAATCATCCCATTCGCATACTTGCTGACATGTGGCACAGGCTACAATCCGGTGAGTACTAAAAGGAAGGTATTGCATTCAAGCTTGCTACATATCTCCCTGAAATCACTATTCAGTATATTTTCACCTTGTCTACCTATGTCTTTTCTGTCAATATGCAGCAAGTCTTCCAGCTGCTCACCCTCGAAAATGCCATGGACCCGAACTGAGACAGCCCTGACCCTGGCATGAGAGAGGNNNNGTACCTTCCGTGTGTCTCTGATCAGCCTACACGATCACAACTCCGCTCCTCTGATTAAGGATTTCTTTTCAGCACTGCAGTCCTCTTTGTTTCTCTACTCTTCCGAGCCACAACTGAACGAGAGGCACTCGGTCACTGTGGCTGCCCCCAGTGATTCCTCAATATTTCTAAAGATGTATCTTTATTATTGAGGATAATGGCCGCAGGTGTATTCTGCACTGATAGTGCACTTCTCTTCGTTCAATTGGCAAACAACCAGTTTCCTGTCACCTCTAACCTAGGCTTGACTACCTCGGTTTAGCACGTATCTATTACATCCCCTTTCTCCCCAATAAATTGAGGTTATCAAGTTGCAGCTCCCGTTCTTTAACATGTTCTCTCATGAGCTGCAGCATCACACCGGTGCAGAGGTGTTTATGCTGGAGACTGGAATTCTCCCAGTATTCGTATTTCCTGCAGCCAGTACAAAACACTGCCATTGGAACATTCCCACTGCATCAATATACTGTAATAGACGAGGAATAAAGAATGATAAACGTGGAGTACCGTGCTCAATTGTGATCACCTAACTGCAGGATGGATGTGGAAGCTCTACAAAGTGTGCACAGTAGATTCACAAGAATGTTGCCTGGATTTGGGGAGCGTGTCTTAAGAGATGAGATTAAGTGAACACGGATCGGTGTAGCATGAGAGGTGACCTGATAGAGTTGTACGATTGTGTGGATAATCCGCTGTTTCTTTTTTTTTTCAGGGCTGAAATGGCTAACACCAGAGGGCGTAATTTTAAGGTGTTTGGAAATATGTACAGATGGGAGGTCGGGTGTGAGTTGTTTTTTTTTTACACAGAGAGTGGTGAATGCGTGGAATGGGCTGCCGGCGGTTGTGGTGGAGGCGGATGCAATAAATTATTTTTGGGGGTCTTCTTGATGCATACGCGGAGCTTACAGAAATAGAGAGCTAGCGGTAATCCTAGGTAAGTTATAATGTACGTACCTGTTGGGTACAGTAACGTGGGCCTTAGGGCCTGTGTTGTGCTGTAAGGTTTTTTTTTCATGTTTTATGTTTCAAAAAAGAGCACATTTCCAGATACTGTACCTCGCCAGAGAATGATCTCGCCTAAGCCTGAAGAGTCAACACTACCCTACAAACTTGCATACTCAAATGCAATTTTCCATTCACCCGTTCTAAAGAATCCCTTTTGTTGATTGATCGCTGACTAACTTAAAGAAACTGACGCGAAGCTCTGCCTTTTATACCTTGATGGCGAACCTATTTGAAAAAAAGCTGTCGTCCTTTTAATGCACCCCCTCTCTGTTGATTGCAGGACTCCTAAATTGCTGAAAGGTTAGCATTCCATTAATAATATTATTGCTCAACGATAATAATATTTATAATATTAACGTGTTATTAATTTATTGAGGCGAATCAAAGCAGATTGGCAAGGGAATGGATGTGAATAATACGTTGTTTCGGACAGTTACTGCACCCTTGTGTTCAGATGGCGAGTTGTGCCGCTTTCATTGTACAGAGCTTCTGAATATGGTTCAGTAAAGTTCCTTTTGAAAATTAAGACGACTTTGAAGAAACTTTGCATTAAATTTTCCATTCACGGTAAAGGTGGATCTGTTCTCACTGAGCGAACCACAGAGTAGATCTGATGGGAGACGTGTTTCAGTAAGGTTCATTAGAAATGTAACCCAATAGGATTTAACACCGGCTGTAAAGCCGGGAAAATGGAGTTCCACGTTAAGTGGAGATCTGATGCAGCTTTGTAAGATAATTACGAAAGTAGGTGATAGGTGCTACCCCTTTCCCAAATCCCTCGAGCTACAATGACGAAGTTTAAAGGACATTGCTTTAAGGTGAAAGCGGGAAAGTTGAAAGGAGCAGTTTCGCACTTTTTTCACACGGAATAATATGAGTCGCGGTAAGTGCTCGCAGGGGTAGCGGTGGTAGCGGTCATAATAGTGTCGGTAAAGAGCCATTTAGACAGCCACATGAACATGCATGAAATGCAGAGATATGGGTCATTTTCAGGCAGGTAGATTATTAAATCAGTTTAATTTGACATGACGGCTGGCACAGACATAGCCGGCCAAATGGCCTGTTTATATGCTATGACATTCTATAAATCAAATAGAGCTTCCAGAAGAAGTGGTAGAGGCAGGTTCGATTTTGTGACTTTTTTTAAATAGATAGGAATATAGACAGGAAAGCAATGGAGTGTTATGGGCTGAATGCAGATCGGTGGGACGAGGTGAGAGTAAACCTTCGGCGCGGACTAGAAGGTCCGAGATGGCCTGTTTCCGTGCTGTAATTGTCATATGGTTATCTGTTTATATCAGTTCACAGGCGAAACTTAACGATGCGAAAACTACTAAGAAACCTGAAAAATGTGTTAATTGTTTGCAGCTTCAGAAAACTTTCCTTATGTTACCTCAGGAGTTTGGCACACCGCTCTGGTCGCCCCATTATAGCAAGGATGTGGACAATTTGAAATTATGCACAAAAGCTTTACCAGGATGCTTCCTGGATTAGAGGTCATGTGTCATAATGAGAGGCTGTACAAACTTGGATTCTTTCTCCAGATCTGGGGTGGCTGAGGAGTGGTATTTTAATTTATAAGACGATGATTCCGTGGACAAGCAGTGCATGTTTCCAAGCCTGGAAATGTCAGAGAACAAGTATTTAAGGAAAGGGGGTGTAATTTCAAATGAGTTCCGACCATCAAGTATTACATCCGGTTCTGGTCCGGGCAAGGCAAGTTGGTGGGTGCCTGGAATGTGTTACCTTGGTTGGGAGGTGAGTGGGGGGGAGGCAGGAAATATTAGAAAATTTTAAGAGAGATTGAGATAGGCACATGCATGGGTGGAGAATGGAAGGATATGGATATTTGTAGGCAGAAGGGATGAGTTTAGTTAACCATTTGATAACTATGTTAATGGTTCGAAAAAAAAACTTCGTGGACCGGCAGGCCTATTCTCCGCTCTATTTATTTTACTGCGCTATGTATGGTTCACCCAACGAACATTGTTACGATATAATGGGATACTTATAACGTTAAATCAAACAATGCACACTGAAAATTTAAGGAAGTAACGACTCAATCGTACAATCTAGATACTTCCTTATACATACTTAATTTTTTGGCATTTTGCCCAGGACATGTCTCTTTGTGTTCTGTTCTCTCTTAAAGAGTATAATGTAGCACTTGGGAGCAAAAATACAAAAGAGCAACGCATAGCTCGACGCTAATATGGCAAATACTTCTACTGCCACTGTATATTTCCCAGGAGAACTCACGTAGGCTGGGATGAAGGTAATCCAAACTGCACAAAAGATAAGCATGCTGAATGTGATGTGTTTGGCTTCATTGAAGTTGTCAGGAAGTTGTCGAACTAGAAAGGCGACCAGAAAACACACACAGGAGAGGAATCCAATGTAACCGAGCACGCAATGAAAGGCAAGTTCAGACCCAAGGTTGCATTCAAAAACTATTATCTCGTTAAAATGTTCCGTACTCTTCCGAGGGTATGGCGGCGATGTGGAGAGCCAGATAGTACATATTACGCACTGTAGCGAAGTAAGAATTAAGACGGTCAGTCGCTGCTGTGTTGGGCCAAACCACTTCAATATGCTATTGTTGGGCAGAGTCGCTTTGAACGCCAAGACAACAACTATCGTTTTACCCAAAACACAAGACACACAGAGAACAAATATGATACCGAATGACGTGTGGCGAAGTGTGCAAGACCATGTTGATGGTTCTCCGATAAATGTAACTGAACAAAGAAAGCAGAGCATTAAAGCAACAAGAAGTATGAAACTTAGTTCTGAGTTATTAGCTTTAACAATCGGCGTCTCTCTATGAGTGTAGAACGTTGCAAATACCAGCATTGTCATACAAAATCCAACCAATGCCAGCGTCACCAAAATAATGCCCAAGATTTCATTAAATGATAGAAATTCGATTTCTTTTGGTATGCACTCAAGCCGGTTCTCAGTGGACTTGTACTCTGCTGAGCATTTACGGCAACCGGTTGAATCTGAAACGTAACAAATCAATATTGGACAGAGACGGGGACAAATTTATATTTCAAAACTAATTATGTACAGACTTTTAATTAATGGAATTTCAGAGAGATATCTGACCTGTTGTATTGCTAATTTCTCCTTGTGGACATTTTATACAATCATAGCAACACTTAGGTTGTCCTTTTCTCTGCGCCTTCCGGGTTCCGGGATCACAGCTTTCTGAACAAACCGCTTTTGGAACCTACGGAAAGATTAAACGCGTGATGTGATAATCATAAGTAAAAATGGAAGGACGCAGTTCACTTACCACAATATTACTCAATACACAACCTCTGGTCTCACTTAAAGGACTCTACAAGTTATGGTCTCAGTATCACCCACAGAATCCTGTAGGAACTCAACAGGTGAGACAGTCAGCGTTTCGGGCCGCGACTCCTCTTCTGAAAAATATAGCAGGGACGCCAGTATAAAAAGGAGGTTGAAGCGGATGGGAGAGAAGAACCAGGTGAGTGGGAAAGGTAAAGTAATGGACAGGAAGGAGGCTGATAGCGGTGGAAGCCATAGGAAAAGCAGAAAAATTTAGTCTAACCAGGGGAGTTGATGGGTAGTTTAGAAGTATAAATACGAGTTCAGATTTAGTATTAAAGAATGGGGAAGGAAAATTCCCAGAATGAGAAACCGACGTTCATGTCATAAGGTTGCAGGCCACCTAAAAATAGTATGAGGTGGTTCGCCACAACCAAGAAAGTGGACGAGGCCATGGACCGACATGTCGGAACGGGGATGGAGATAGGATTAAAATGGCCGGCCACCGGGAAATTGCTTTTTTAGCAAATGGACAAATGCATGCCAGGACTCACCAATGTAGGGAAGAATGCTTCGGGAGTGCTGAATGCCATAAACGACTCCAAACTATTCGCAAGTGACGGTTTGACTCAGATTGAACGGTTGATTTGAACTCGGAATGAATGTAAGGGAGGAGATAAATTGGCAACTGTCGCATACTTGTATCTGTCGCTTGCAAGGATATATGCCAGGAGGATGGTTAATGAGGCGGGACAAAAGCACAAAGGAATCACAAAGGAAGTGAACCCCATTGAAAACGGAGAGTGTGTGGAGACACTTTAGTGTGCAGGGTCCTATGGAAGAGGACCGAATGTGCCGAAAACGTCGTGTTGAGTACTCACGTTCCTGGAGTAGCAGATGGGTCAAGATGAAACCTATCCCTTCAAGGCGGCAGGGAGATGGGGTGAGTGTGAATGTCTGGGAAATGGAGAAGATGCGGGTGATGGTATCATCAACGCTGGAGGAAAGGAAATTCCGGCCTTTGAAGATGGACATGTAGAAACTAAAGAGTCATCCTAGGAACAGATGCAGCCGAGGCGAAGGAACTGAGAACATGCAATAGCATTTTATAAGAGACGGGGTTGGAAGTATTGTCAAGGTAACAGTGGAAATTCGTAGGTTTATAATAGCTGTCGGTTGGCATTTTTCTTCAAAGATGGAGACATAAATATCGGGAAAGGCGTGGGAGGTGTCAGAAATGCATCAAGTGAACTTAAGGGCAGGCTGGCAGTTGGAGGCAAAGTTGATGATATTGGCTAACTTAGCTTGGACGCATAAGGCAGTAATAATTGGTTCAGCATTATTTGTTTACTTAGTTATTATGAGTATCTTTTTTCTATTTCTATTTCTTCAACTACTGTTCTTTGGGCAGGTTGTTTTTATACGTAGTTTTCATTGCTTCTACCGGATTTCTTTATTCTATTTTGTATGAGTACAAGAACGTCACTCTCACTGTAGTATTCGATAACATGCATGTACTTTAATAATGTTTACTTTGAATTTGGAAAGGTTGAGCGATTTATATTGTGCCAAATTGAATAACGAAGGTGAACCTGAAAAGATGTTTATTATATCCCGGGACAATGTCAAACAGAACTTTATTCTGGGGCCTGTACTTATATTCTCAGTCTTTTACGGTGACTATCCCATAGTGAGCTAATATTAGGAGTCGTCTTTAGAATGCATTTTCAATAACGTTACTGCTTATGGAATACTTCCAAATACTGCCCACAGACACGGCGCATTTTTTGCCCGATACCTTTACCACTTTAGTCAATTTGCTTCCAGTAAGAACGAGCAAACATGCAGGTAGTCATTGAAAGATACATCAGGGAAAAATACCCTTCAACTCACGGAGTCTGTGCCGACCAGCAGCCACCCACATACACCAACGGCAAAATAATCTTTTTATGCTTATCACCATATTCTAAAGAAGTCCCCATAGATTTCACACTCGCCGAATCATTGGGGGCTATTTACAACGACTAGTTAATCTATCAACGCACGTGTCTTTCGCGTGTGAGAAGGGAGCAGAGCAGCCGGCGTCGGACAGGGAGGACATTCAAAGCCTATAAAGGGAGCAGGGGAGGACAGGATTGAACTCCAGTGTCAAACTCTGTGAAGCAGCGGTTTTGCCCCTGTTAAACTCATGGATACGGCACAGAATATGCAACTCTGCCATTTTATCCCTAATATATAGTTTTCTCTCAAACTGTGACATTTAGATTTAGATATATTGAAGAGAACGTGGTCCGAAAACGTGATCCTCTCATCTTCCGTTGCTCCAAGGAAAAAAGGCCGAGTTCACTCAACCTGTTCACAAAGGCTTGCTCCCCAAACCAGGCAACATCCTTGTAAATCTCCTCTGAACTATTTCTATGTTTTCCACGACGTTCTTATATTGAGGCGAACAGAACTGAGCACAGTACTCCAAGTGGGGTTTGACCAGGGTCCTATATAGCTACAACATTACCTGCCGGCTCCTAAACTCAATCCCGGAATTGATGAAGACCAATGCACCGTAAGCTTTCTTAACTATAGGGTCAAACTGCACAGCAACTTTGAGAGCCCGTCTGAAGACATACTTACTCATCACAGTTCCAAAGGGACGTTTTTCTATTCTGATGCTGTGCTCTCTGGTCTTAGACTCTCCCCAGCTGCCAACACCCCACTCCTCCCTATTATGGCAAACTTCCAATCCACATTCACTCTCTCCAGGAATTTCAATATTCGAACGGTTTCAAAGAGATCCACCACGATCATTTCCATTTTTTTCTAAACTGCAACGACTACAGGATTACAGCATTTGTACAATACATTTTTGATTATCTCCCAGTTTACAATATAGTCAACGGCTTCATTCCTTTTTCAAAGGACACCTCCAAAGTTAAATCCCATCTCTCTACGTCCATCTGCAGATTTACTGCTTCTGCAGCACTCTCTTAACCTCTACCTATCCTCATTGGCGAGCTTAGCCACAAAACATTAATACCGTCGACCAAGAACTCTCTTTGTCTTAATCATTTGCAATTGAATTGCAAAACCGTTAACTGGTAAGCAAAAGTAAACTTAAAGGAAGCTTCAGAGGTGAAGCAAGATGAATGAACTTAATTGTTGAAAACTAACAGACAATGAAATAGCAGCTGGGCTGCATAGTCAATCCCAAAGGCATACCTCAACAAACATAGAGTCACGCTTTATCTTCCACACTTATCTAATCGGTTGTGGAATTTCACATAGCCATTAGCTGTCTGGCCTATTGGAAACAAAATATGTCTTCTTCCACCAAAGGTGCAGCTTTCATAGCCCTATGGTGTAGAGAATTTCGGAGCTTCACTACTCCCTATGAGCAGTAATTCCTAGCTATTTTTTTCATTGATTGCCGTCTGAAGTTGCAGCTAATCTCAATGTCTACTGTACCAGTTAGGCCCGTACATCTGATCATTAATGCGAAGATGTGATCGGCCAATCATTTGACAGCACGTTAATGCACAGAAGATATGCAGACATGATCAATACTGTTGTTCAGATTAAATATCAGAATGCAGAAAAATGTCATCAAAGAGTCGTCGAGCGTAGAATACTAGTTGGTGTCGGACTTGGATTTGATGTCTCTGAAAGCTCTGATATCCTTGGGTTTCCATATAGAACAGACTCTAGAATTTACAGAGAATGGTGAAAAACACGTAAGTTAAACGTTCAGTTTGTGGTTGTTTCGTGGGCCAAACTACCATGCTAATGAGACAAGACAGAAATGACCGAGGAACGGACAGTTGGCTCACAAATAGAAAAAGAATATAGGTACTGCGAGATGGAGAATTGGCAGGTGTTAGAGAAGGATGCATTCAGACTAATGTTCTGAGATGTGTCTGCTTTAAGGCATGGAGTATCATGAACAAGCGGATGACTTTAGAACGTGGAGCAGCACTTGGAGCTATGGTGTTGTGGGTAATACAGAGACTTGGATGGCTCAGAGGCCAGAATAGCTACTTAGAGTGTCGGGATTTAGATGTTTCAGAAACACAGGGAGGGAGGAAAAAGCGGTGAGGACGTGTACTGCTGATCAGATATAGTGTCTTGGCTGCAGAAAAGGAGAAAGTCGTGGAGGAATTGTCTACTGTGTCTCTGTGGGTGGAAATTAAAAACAGTAAAGGTTTAATAACTCTACTGCGTGTTGTTATAGGCCACTCAATAGTAACGGGGATATCAAGGACAGACAGCAAAACAGATTCTGGAACGGTGCTGTAATAAAAAATTGACATGATTGTATATTTTACTTTCCCAAATATTTTTGGCTTTTCCATAGAGTTTGTTAAGTCTATTCAGCAAGTTTTCTGACAACATATGTCAATAAGCCTACAACAGGAAGAGTTTGTACTTGATCTTGTATTGGGAAATGATCTTGAGTCAGGTGTCAGGTCGCCCAGTGGGAGAGCAGTGCCAATAAGACAGAGGAAGCACGGTAGAGTACAGGAAGCATGTGTACAAAGGCTGTAGAAAATCTAGTCATGTAAAAAAAAGAAATGCTTCTGAAAGGTTAAAATATCTGGGTAATGATAGATATCTAGGTTATAGTAAGGCTGGCAGGAAGGAGCTGAATAATGAAATAAGGAGAGCCAGAAGTGACCATGAGAAAGCCTTGGTGAGCAGGATTAAGGAAAACCCAAGGACATTCTACAAGTATGTGAAGAGCAAGAGGAGAAGGCGTGAGAGAATACGACTCATCAAGTGCGACAGCGAAAAATGTGTCTGGAACCAAAGGACAGTGGATAAATTTAATGAATATCCTGCTTCAGTATTCATGGCAAAAAAAGGATCTTGGCAATTATAGGGACGACTTACAGCAGACTGAAAATATTATGCATATAGACATTAAGAAACATGATGTGCTGGATCTTTTAGAAAGCGTCAAGTTGGATAAGCCACCAGAATGGTACAAGATATGCTCCAGGATATGGTAGGACGTGAGGGAAGAGATTGCTGAGACACTGGCAGTAATGTTTGCATCATCAATGGGGACGGAAGAGGTTCCAGAGGACTGGAGGGTTGCATATGTTCTTCCCTTATTCAAAAAGGGAGTAGAGATAGCCCAGGAAATTATATAGCAGTGAGTCTTACTTCAGCGGTTGGTAAGTTGATGGAAATGATCCAGATTGACTGGGTTTATGAACATGTGGAGAGGCATAATTTGGGGAGGTCGTGTCTTACAAGCCGAATTGAATTTTTGAGGATATGACTAAACGCGATGATGAACTTAGAGCCGAAGGTGCACTGTATAAGGAGTTCAGCAAGGCTTACTGAGAAAGTGAGGAGGCTAGGGATCCAAGGGGACCTTACTTCGTCGATCAAGAATGGGCTTGTCCACAG
This sequence comes from Hypanus berthalutzae, assembly GCA_032362145.1. Taxonomy (NCBI): domain Eukaryota; kingdom Metazoa; phylum Chordata; class Chondrichthyes; order Myliobatiformes; family Dasyatidae; genus Hypanus; species Hypanus berthalutzae. The sequence goes on along the minus strand of JAUOBT010000206.1, from coordinate 12,034,301 downwards.
AAGGCAAAGAGTAGTTGTAAACGGGACGTATTCGGCACGTAGGTTTGTGACCAGTGGTGTGCTTCAAGGATCTGTTCTGGGACCCATTTTGTTCGTGATGTTTATAAATCACCTGGATGAGGAGGCAGCGGGATCGGTTAGTAAATCTGCTGATGAATTATGGTTGCGGCTGTTATGGATACTGTGGTGGGCTCTCAGAAGTTTGTGTGCAACATCGATAGGATACGCAATCTGGCAGAGAATTGGCAGGTGGAGTTGAACCCATATAAGTGTGAGGTGGTTCATTTTGTAGGTGAAATATAATGGATGAATATATTATTAATGGTAAGACTCTTGGTAGTGTGGAGAACCAGAGAGATATTGGGGTCCGAGTCTATAGGAAACAGAAAGCAGCTGCGCAGATTGACTGTGCGGTTAAGAAGGTATACGGTATATTGGCCATAATCAACCGTTGGATTGAGTTCAAGCGACGAGAAGTAATGTTACAGCTATATAGCACCCTGGTCAACCCCCCCACGCAACTTGGAATACTGTGCTCAGTTCCAGTCAACGCACTACATGAAAAATGTGGAAACTATAGAACAGGGTGCAGAGGAGATTTACAAGGATGTTTCCTAGATTAGGAAACATACCTTGTGAAATAGTTTGCATGTACTTAGCTTTTTTGCCTTGGAGTGACGGTGGTTGAGAGAAGTCCTGATAGAGCTGATGAGAGGCATTTATGTGCGGATAGTTAGAGGCTTTTTTCCCAAAGCTGAAATTGCTAACACGAGAGTACACATTGTTAGGGTGCTTGGAAGTAGGTTCCGAGTAAATGTCAGGGG
>JAUOBT010000206.1:11027362-11037478 GCA_032362145.1 Hypanus berthalutzae | reverse complement strand
TTTCTTGCTCCCGAGGCTTCGCGTCCCATGATCCTTTCCCTTCTCCCACAGTGTATCCCTTTTGCCAATCAACTTTCCAGCTCTTAGCTTCATCCCTTCCCCTCCTTTTTTCTCCTATCATTTCAGATCTCTCCCTCCCACCTCAAATCTCTTACTATCGCTTCTTTCAGTTAGTCCTGACGAGGGGTTTCGGCCTGAAATGACGACTGTACTTCTTCCTATAGATGCTGCCTGGCCTACTGCATCTCACCATTTTGTGTGTGTTGCTTGAATTTCCAGCATCTGCAGATTTTCTTGGGTTTGCATTCCTATAGCATTTTACATTCTAGTTTGGCATGATTTGCTTTCAACAAATGTAGTGAAATTCAACCTAGGTAACTGCTAATTCTGCTTCTAACATTTCTTTTGAGAATTTAGCCCATAAGATTCTGCAGAGTAAGTAATTGGTCATTACTGGGTTTATGTTCTCAACAAAACAATTTTAGGTTCACAGGATGAAGAACATGATTTTACCTTTCTAGAAGGTTCAACCATTAAATACAGGCAATGCCACTTGTCAGAAATCAATACCTTATTGAGAAATCCCTTTAATACACTTGCAGCTTTGACAGAGAGCGAGCGTGGAATTCGTATTTGTTTTTCCAAAATGACTGAAATGCACAAAGGTACAAGCTCAAATTAGCAGTGTGCCAAGAACAAATATTATATGATGCTTAAGACTATTGTCAACACAAATCCTAACTGTACGCTCATTATCTTGTACTCCTTGACAATTAACTTCCAGTAAAGGTTTGATTTTTAAAACTATTAGGAATAGTGTATTTGACAAATGTTGTTCTAAAGAAAAACTAAAGAGCACAATGGTCATGAATCTTTAACTATTAAAAGATAATTAGTACCAGGAAAAGACAAAACACGTTTTAGTATTTTCAAGATTCTAAGAGTTACAAATGAGATTACTCTGACAAATTATTTGTTATGGTATGCTTGTTACTTTTTCTTATGAAGAAAAATATCCATCTCAGCATGATACAAGTACACAGATTTTTTAACACAATAGTTACATTTGAACTCCTGGTCTATCTTGTGCTCAGTGAGTACAAGTCCCAAATTGCAGAACTTATCATAACATACAACATAGCAGTTAATTCACATCATAAGATCTTGAAAACTCTGGTGTAGTCTCATTAAAATTTCTTGCTGTATAAACATGTACATTGTGTCTTATTTTGAAAAAAATCACAGCATGATCAAACTACACCACGTAACAATTATGTAGCAGAATCAAACTCAAATGACGCAATCAAAAAGTTGTTCCTCTGAGCCAAGAGATGTATATTAATATTGGTGAGTTAGAGCAGACATAGTTCCAAGAAGACTTGATAACAATAGAAATTGATAGGGATGAGGTTAGCAAGTCATAAAATAAAAACTGCATACTGCTATCAACTACTAAGGCATATTACAGCTTAATTTCATTTTCTCACATTCTTTCCTGTATAATGTTGAAGTAAAAGCCAGTTTGCTAAGTGTCAAAAGACAACCACACCCGACCCTTCATGACCAGTTGCCCGAGTTTACGAACAACATAGGAACTGGTTAGTTTCATCCTATTATAAGGAAAACTCTGATGCGCAGTTCAGCCTGCTTTTTCTCAGCATAAGTAACTGTACACAAGAGATTCTGCTGACGCTGGAAATCTACAGCAACACACAAAATGTTGAAGGAACTCAGTAGGTCAGGCATACATTGAGGGGAATAAACAGTTGACATTTCATGCTGAGATATTTCATCAGGACTGGAAAAGAAGGGGGAATAAGCTAGATTAGGGAACTGGAGGAGGAGTGGGAGATAGAGGGAGACAGAAACTGAGGTTGTACCCCTTTCCCTTCTCAAGCTTTTTGATCTGGCTTATCCCCCTTCCAGTCCTGATGAAGGGTCCTGGCCCAAAGTGTCAATTACTTTTTTCTTTCCATGGATGCAGCCTGACCTGTTGAGATCATCCAGCATTTTGCATGGTGTTCATGGCTGTTATTCAAGATTGTTTATTGACATTCATCAGTACACAAGTGCAAAGAGAATACAAAATCTCTGGATCACATGCAGCACAACAAAAAAATAGAGTAAGCATAAAGAACATAATAAAAAACACAAATATACAGTTAATACATAAGATTAGCTTATGTACAGAGACTGATTACATGTGCATAAAGTACTCTAGGTACAAGAGTATCTGTACAAAAGGTGACTGACAAGTGATAAAGTAGTGGTGCTGACTTGTTTCTATTTCAATTTTCTGGGCTTTGATGTGACTGGATGAGAGGGGGAGGTTGAGGAGTGACAGACTCCTCCTGCCATTTAGGCAGTGTAATTGTGTGCTCACAATGCATAGATTAAAAGACACTTCACAGCATCCCAATTGTTCCTTAAATGAGATACACAGGCACTTAAACTTAGCTTCGTCCAAGAACTAACACTTATATAATAGTCAGCTTGAGATAAAGTACTTCAATTTCAGACTGGTCACGGTTGTAATGAATGAAACTTAGACCAGAGATTCAGAGTTTGCTGGATCACGTACAACAAGGCAAGACACAGTCAGACTTTAAAAGGCATGTTCCCTTTCAGGAAATCCCTGGGCAAGATTGGATCAGTTTATGAAGACCATAGATCCATTCAGTCTCTCTGACAATTGAATATGGCTGATTTATTATCCCTCTTAATTCCATTTTCCTGCCTTTTCCTTTAACCTTTGAATCAAGAACCTGTCAACTTCTATTTTAAATACACCCAATGACGGACTCCACAGCCATAGCAATAATTCCACAGATTCACCATCCTCTGGCTAAAGAAATTCCTTGCATCTCTATTCTAAAGGGACATCCTTGTAATCTAAGGCTACACCCTCTGGCCCTAGACTCTCCCACCAAAGGAAAGGTATCTGGCCTGCTTGAAATGAACTCCTCCAGCAGGTTGTTCTTTGCTCCAGATTCTAGAACCTCCAGACTGTGTTTGCTACGTATCAACCAAGGTGGCTTATGACTTTAAACTTGGACTTAAACCCACTGCCATTTCATTACGAAGTGTGTGTACAGCCAAGTCAAGGCTGGTATACTGCACCTCTAGGCCTGGAGCCTAGTTATCATTCGGTGTTGTCCAAAAAAAACAGGTTGAGGCCTAATCAGGAGAACTGATGGTCATAACATTCCATACCATCCATTTTTCTAAGAAAATTTGTTAGCACTACAGTAGTCGAGCTACAATAGCCAGACAATGCTTCCTCATGCTCAGAGGCCAAACTCCAATTCATCAATGGTTCATTCATTGAAGCATACAAGGGGATTAGCATTAAACATAACCCAAAGGTTTCCACCAATCTGCTCCAACACCCTCCAGAGGGTCTCAGTAATACCCTGGAAAAGATGGACTCCTGCTCTCTAATAGATAGATACACCACTCTGTCCTGGGAAAACATTACCAGAGGAAAAGGTTGAAAGTGTCAAGCACTTTGAAAAAGGTACACCATTGCAACTGATTTCTGGGAATTAGTGGCCACTGATAGCTCTAAGTCTTAAGGGAATATTCAGGATGGAACTACAAACCTCATGTATATAGGGCACCATGGCAGCACAGCAGCCAGCGGAAAGCTTTACAGAATCAGCGATCCAGGTTCAATTCCTGCTGCTGTCTGAAAGGAGTTTCGACATTCTCCCTTTGACCACATGGGTTTTATCTGAATGCTCAGGTTTCTTCCTACATTCCAAAGATGTATGGGTAATAGGCTAACTGGTCACTTGGGTGTACTTGGGCAGCCCGGGCTTAATTTACCATGCTGTATTTCTAAACAAATAAACATTTTGTTGTTAACAGATGGAGGAATACATCAACCCCGACCACTAAACTCCTGCCCCATCTGCAGAAGAGACTGTTTTCCACACAATATCATCAGCCACCTCAGAAAACAGAGAACTGAAGTGGAAATAAGTCATCCTCAAGTTTGAAGGTCTGCCAAAGATGGCTTCTTAAGGTACTGGAACCTTCCATTGTACAATGGCACATTCTACATCATACATTTTTTCAGTTTATTTTTAAACTGGTCTTTTGCAGAGTTCACAATGAATCTACCTGTCACATATGGTTAGAAACACAGGTTGCATATAAGATCTATAAGCTACTGCTCTAAAATTACTGCTCTCAAAATGACATGGCTTCTTGACTCACTGAAGCTGAAAGCTCATTTTCCTTTCTCATTTATTTGCATCTGAGGGAATTTCTCTGATGCCTCCTACGGGAACATTAAATACACCCTGATAAAATAGCTTAAAGCTTTATCTCACACATGACAAATCATTGTACAAGTATGCAGATAAAAAAGCAGCACCCTCTACTGGTTCAAAGTTTTAGTTATTGTTCAAGAAAATCACAAATGAAAGAAAGGTATAATGTACCTTGGAAGAGGTAGTCCTCTGTGTTCTGATCTGGATTATCGGAGCTCCCCACTATATCAAATGGCGATCGTCCTGCCATCATTTCAAACATCAACACTCCCAGTGCCCACCAATCCACACTGAAACCTAGAAATAAACATATTCTACAATTCAAAAATCAAAAATCTACAATTATACAACAGACAATATTAATCCACTAGTAGGCAGTTTACATTACACTTGATTCTAAATGAATTATATGCCCAAAGGAGGCATCAATCACATGGAAAAATAATCAACATCAAATAAAAACCCACAAGTGCTGCCCAATATCAATATTACCTAGAATATTCAACCAACATAATATACAACTTCATTTAACTCAACTGACATTATCAAAGTATCATGCCCAAAAATACAACCTTCAACAAGAGTTTGATCAAATATACTGCACTTGCAAAGCCACCAATTTCATTCTTAGTCACCCAATTTCCTCAAGCATTATATTAACCAAGCATAAAACATTAACCAGTTTAGTAAGAGTCCAATCATGCCTTTAATAAAACATCCCACAGTACTGAAAATTAATTTCCATGTCACAATATGCAAAATACAATTGCATACCACAGTACTGAGCATTGCACCTCTGAACAACCCAGCATAGTGTCCCACCTGCTGTTCTTTCCCTAGCCCAGCTCTGTTACTGATCAAATCTCATTTTGAAATATACAATGATTCTGCTTCCACTGTGGTTTTAAGCAATGTATTCCAGACCATAATTCACTCACTGATTCACACTAATTGAATAGTGTAAGAAAAAAAGTCTGTTTTTGACCTTCAAATTACTTATCAACCTTGTAACTCTGTCCACATTTAAAACAGGATTGCTAACTGGTTGGAGGAAAGAAATAGAGAGCAGGCAGACTGGATTAAAACTAATCCTCTAGGTGGAATAAACATCACCCAGATGCCTAATATTTTATGAGGTACTCCACCTCCTTGCTATGAATGTAAATATTGCAGTGTGATATCCTAATCACTTGGGAAGGTTTGGCAGGTGTCATACTGAAAACAAATTACTACATCACTATTGAGAAATTATGCTGTCCTTATTAATGATGAAATAGAAGATGGTAGAAAATTAACAGTAGATGGGTAAGTATTCCCACTTAAAACTGACTACAAAGTACAGATTTTTCCTTTGAAAATAGCTTAGCATTACTTCAGTGATGTTCTTTGATTTTTTTGTAAGCTATGGAAATTCTGTGATGGCCAAAGTTCTAACAGAGAAGTGGAAGTAAATTTGCTCAGCTTGATCATATAAGACCATAATACACAGGAGCATAATCAGACCATTCAGCCTATTTTGACTGTTCTACCATACTATCATGGCTGGTTTATTTTCCCCTCTCACCTTCATTCTCCTGCCACCTTCCCATAACCTTTGACATCCTTTCTAATTAAGAACCCATCAGCCTCCGCTTTAAATATACACAATGGCTTGGTCTCCACAGACATCTGCAGCAATTAATTCCACCCTCTGGCCATGGTTACCATCTTAAGCAAAACTCCTTGCAGGTCATCTTTACCTTTCAAGGCATACTAAAAAAAAAATCTTCCTTTCACTTAATGATCTTTCAATGTCAAACAACTTTGATGCATGACGGGGTGGGATGGTGATCATCTCCCATTGCAGCTATAAGGATTTTTCAATGGGGAATTCATAAACATTACAGAGAGTTCTCACTCTTTCTTCTTGTGAGGAAGCCCACAAATATGCAAGCAAATAGTAACACTAATCTTCATTCTCTCACCAACAGCTACTCCTTCTAGGAGAAAAATGACACGTGGATTTTTAACTGCTACAATTAAATGGAACATTCAAATAAGATTACCATAATCTTCGCCTCGTAGGATCTCTGGAGCAATATAATTCGGTGTACCACAGAATGTGCTGGTTGTATCTCCAGGCCTCAAGCCTTCCTGCAAACAAAGTTAGGAATCAAGTGAATCAAATATACAATAGGTATTATTAACACTATTTCTAAGTTTCCATTATTTAAAAGTCTCAAGGGTATTCTGTCTTGCAGGATCCAGTACATTGTCTGTCAGAAATAGGTGATGTTAATAATTTAACCAAACTCAAAATTCAAGGTCATTTATCATATCTACATCAAAACATACAGTGAAATACATCATTTCCAATAACTAACCTTGACCATCTTTCTACCCATTGTATTAATCATTAACTGAAATACTCAATAGTACTGGATTTGCTGAATGCAAAGCTCTAAACTTGAATGAAGATCTTAGGCCTTATCTGATAGATAGCTACAAGTAGCCTCACTAAAGGGAGGTTATATGTGGCTATCTACTCTCCAAAGACAAGTATACTTCTCTATTAAACCTCCACAGCAATTTTACCTGCCAATACCCATTATTTCAGTGGTGGGTCCTTCTTCCCTACCAAGGAGGAGATACTTAAGGCTAACAAATTATTTTCAGTGACACATGTTTAACTCCAGACAAAATTCCTGAAACAGATCTAAAACTCAGTTTTTCTATCTTATAAAAAAATATAAAACACATACAATTCCAATAAACTAAAATGAAAGAGTTACAAACAAACTAATAGTCAGTTGTAGAAATCAAAGGCAGAGGAATAGGTCCCAGTTCAGCCCGTTTCCATCATTCTTGCTGTTTCATGACTATTCCTAACAAACCTCAGCCTGTATTCACTAGAATTCAGAAGAATGAGGGTGACCTCAAAGAAACCTATCAAATGGTGAAAGGCCTTGATAGAATGGATGTGGAGAGGATGTTTTCTACGGTGGGAGAGGTCTAAGACCAGAAGACACAGCCTCAGAATAGAGGGGAGTCCTTTCAGAACAGAGATGAGGAGGAATTTCTTTAGCCAGAGTGGTGAATCTGAGGAATTCTTTGCCCAAGGCAGCTGTGGAGGCCAAGACTTTACATATATTTATAAGACCATAAGATATAGAAACAGAATTAGGCAATTTGGCTCATCGAGTCTGCTCTGCGAGTTCATTGTGGCTGATCCAATTTTTCTTCTCAGCCCCAATGTCCTGCCTTCTCCCCGTATCTCTTCATGCCATGACCAATCTAGAATCTAACAACTTCTGCCTTAAATATACATAAAGACCTGGCTTCCATAGATTCCTGCGGCAAAGAATTGTACAGATTCACCAATCTCTGGCTAAACAAATTCCTCATCTCTCATCTAAAAGGACACCACTCTATTCTGAGGCTATCTCCCCTGGTATTAGACTCTCCCACAATAGGAAATATCCTCTGCATATCCAATCTATCAAGGCCTTTCACATTTTGATAGGTTTCAATTAGGTCACCCATCATTCTTCTGCATTTTAGCAAATGTAGGCCCAGAGCCATTAAATGCTTTTCATATGACTAGCCATTTAATCCTGGAATCATTTTCATGAATCTCCTTTGAACCTTCTTCAGTTTCAGCACAGTGAGGTCTCCTCACCAGTGCTTTATAAAGTTTCAACATTACATCCTTGCTTTTATATTCTAGGCCTCTTGAAATGAATGCTAATATTGCATTTACCTCCCTCACCACAGACTCAAATTACAAATTTACCCTTAGGGAATTCTGCACAAAGGCTCCCAGTTTCTTTACACTTCAGTTTTTTTTTGTATTTTCTCTCCATTTAGAAAATAGTCAACACTTTCATTTCTTCTACCAAAGTGCATGACCATGTTTCTCACCCTCTGCGTGCCACCTTGGCTGATAAGAGGAGGACGTTCAGTAATAGAGTGCTGCTCCAAAGAGCACTATGAGGTCATTCTTCCCATCGGTCATTAGGCTTTATAATGACTATAGCCTGGGAAGTGATGGCCACCTGCTGTGAGGCCGTTATTAACCTCTGTTTACCAGAGCATTGTTTAAGCTCTGTTCAGCTGTTTACCACACCTTGCTATCGCAGACACCCTGTGCAATACCATCATCACTTTTTATCTAGACGGATGAACGCGCACCCATTACTCCATAAGAGCACAAGAAATAGGAAGGAGCAGGAGTAGCCCATCTGGCTCGTTGAGCCCACTCCACTATTCAGAAAGATCATGGCTGATCTGGCCATAGACTCATCTTCAGCTACCTGCATTTTCCCCTTTGCAAAAGTCTATCCAACTTGGTCTTAAGTATATTTACTGAGGTAGCCTGCACTGCTTCATTGGGCTAATGAAACCATATATTATTATGGTAATTCTTGCACTATCATCTTGTTAGTGTGAACTTGGAAATCTTGTAATATTTGACTTCTAAATCTTGTACATCTCATTTTATAAGGTAATATTTTTATTCTTCCTTACTTCTATTCTAATATTTGTATATCTGAGCACTTGAAGTGCTACTGCGACACTGTAATTTCCTTTGGGATCAATGAAGTATCTATCTATACACTTTCCAATACCGTATTCCATTATGTTGCCCATTCTCCTAATCTGTCCAAGTCCTTCTACAGCCTCTCTACTTTCTCAGAACTACCTGCTGCTCCACCCATCTGCAAACTCTGCAACAAAGCCATCAATTCCATCATCCAAGTCATTGACAAATACCAGAAAACGAACCAGTCCCAACACAGATCCCTGTGGAACACCACTGTTCACCGGCAACCAGCTAGAAAAGACTTCCTTTATTCCCACTCTTCACCTCCTGCAAATCAGCCGTTGCTTTATGCATACTGGAACCTTTCCTGTAATACTGTGGGCCAATAGCTTGTTAAGCAGCCTCATGTGAGGCACCTTCTCAAAGGCTTTCTGAAAATCTAAGCATACAAAAATCAACCGATTCTCTTTACTCTATCCTGCTTGTTATTTCTTCAAAGAATTCCAACGGATCTGAAAGGCAAGATTTTCCCTTGAGGAAAGCCTGCTTACTATGGTCTATTTTTATCATGCGCCTCCAAGTACCCTGAGACCTCATCCTCAAATTGTGGAATTCTCTGCCCAGGGAATACTTAAGATTCAGTTAGATGGATTTTTACATATTACGGGAATTAAGGGTTATGGGGAAAAGGCAGGCAGATGAAGCTGACTTTACGGACAGATCAGCCATGATCTTATTGAATGGTGGGGCAGGCTCGATGGGCCGGATGACCTACTCCTGCTCCTATTTCTTATGTTAAGAATGGATTCCAACATCTTCCCAACCACTGAGGTCAGACTAGCGGGCCAAGAGTTTCCTGTCTTCTGCCTCTCTCCCTTCTTGAAGAGTGGAGTGACACTTGCAATTTTCCACACTTGCGGAATGATTTCAGAATCAATCTAGTGAATCTTGAAAGATCATTACTAATGCCTCAGCACTCTCTTCAGCCACCTCTTCCAGAACAGTGGGGTATACTCCATCAGGTCTCCACCTTCAGACTTCAGTTCCCCAAGAACCTTCTCTCTACTTACAGTATCTTTACACACTTCATGTCTGTCCCCGATGCCTGGAACTTCCACCATGCAGCTAGTGTCTTCCACAGTGGTGACCGATGCAAAATACTTATTCAGTTCATCTGCAATTCCGTTGACACCATTACCACCTCTCCAGTGGTCTGATATCCACTCTGATAAACTTTTGGTAGCCTCTAATATTATTGGCTAGCTTACTTTCCTATTCCATCTTTACCTTCTTAATTACTTTTTTAGCTGGCTTCTG
>JAUOBT010000206.1:10001860-10012555 GCA_032362145.1 Hypanus berthalutzae | reverse complement strand
CGGATTATTTCACATTGCTGATATAACGTATTTAAGGCTTAACTTTCCTCGTAAATTGGCAACTTGTTGAAACGTTGTTAGAAGTCATAAGTACGCAGCTTATGGACTTTCACTGCAGAGAAAAGTGTCATTATAGCCCATATTGTTCCTGCTATCCGTTAGCTGAATCAGTTCGGTGCTCACGATGCAAGAATCTGTTCAAATTACGTACTACTCGAATAACTGCATCTGTGTAATGCATTTCTGCTAATGAAATGCAGTTTCAGCTACGTGGACGATGAACTGCATGGTCATTCCATACGCATGCATTTTAAGGTTATGCATTATTACTATAGTGAAAAATAGTAATACACTTTCTGAAAGTTATAAAATCTTTGAACATTACATATCCTCTTTTCTAATTTTTTTTTTACTTTGATTAAAACTAAACTATAGCTAGCCTGCATCTGGAGCAGTGCATTCTGTTCATTTGAAGCAATATAGGAAGGATGTGAAAAAGCTGGCAACCATGCAGGAATATGTTAACGCGATTACATTACATGTGCCACAGGATAGGATGGGCAAGCTGGGATTGTTTGCCTAGGAACGGCAAGTCGGCGTGGAAACCTGATAGAGGCTTATATAAGATGATCAGAAGGATAGATAGGGTTGAAAGCCGGTAGCTATATACCAGACTGATAAGGTATAATATTTAAAGGCATGTTTTAAAGATGAGAATAGCAAGTCCGAAAAAGAAGTCTGAAACAAGCTGAGAATGCATTGACAGGGGTGGTCGAGGAGAAAAACACGGGAGTGGCATTTTGGGGTGCTCTCAAGATGTGCATGAATGTGCAATATGATCATTATGTATATTATAAAGGTAGAAGGAATAAGTTTAATTCGGCATATACTTCTTCGTTTAATTCACTTGGCAGAACATTCCGTGTCGTAGTGAAATTCCTGAACGTAACTGTTCATAATCGTTCTATATCATATGTATGTTACCATTGAAAACATGGAAATCTAATGCATTTCAGAAATGCTATTGGGGATTACTATTAAATGGTCAAGTACTTTTATACTAAGATTTACTGAGAGGCCAGCATCAATATTTTAACCGACCATCTTTCGATCCATCTGATTGCCAGTCAAAGGCATCATGATATATCACCTATGAAGGTTTTATTTTCAGATCATTTATGAGTCAATAATCTGATGTCCATTACTACTGAGCGACTACAGAGTAACATAATACCTGAGCCCACTCTGTCATCGTTATCTGAGAATTTACGAAATTCAAAGTTCTAAAGTTGAAGGTGCATTTAATTATCAAAGTATGTATAAATTCTTTATGTAGACAACCTTAAGATTGGTCTCCTTTTATTCATCCACAAACCAAAAACTTTAATATACATTAAGAAAGACGAAAAAACACTCAATATGCAGAGCAAAAATTTTAAAAAAAGCATCCCATGCCAAACAATAAAAACAAAATAAATTAGAAATAAAGTGATTCTGTCGACACGAAGTGCAGGGCCTCGGCGTCAGTTCATCACAGAGCAGAGTAAAGCGGAGGTCGCAGATACGGGCCAGGGAGCATCCACAGCAGGTCACAGCCTCACCCTCAGTGCCATGGAGAGTGGACTAAATGTAGCAGATGCAGCGAGCAGATCCTGAATCTCGGCTTTCTCTGTCTATCTTGCCTGGAATTTAAGTTGTCCAAGCATCCAGTTATCCTTCGTGATTCCAGCCGTTCCAGTCGCTGCGAAATGCTCTAGACCTGCACCCCGCCGCCAGCTACAAGCCCACAGCGCACTTTTCATCTGACTTCTTTCCGCTGCGTACGGCGATTCAGTCTTGTCCACAGCTCGAAGTCGCTCTGACCACTTCTTTTCGAAAGAGCCTCAACCTTGCTCCGACCTTGCATCGCACCCACACCCTTCGACCCTCGAGACTTCCCTGCTTTCCCCCGTCTCTTCGTTCTTTGCGTTGATTTTTATCAGAGCTTTCCACAGAAAAAGTGTTAGTTAAAAATGTAGTATTTTACTTTCTGAAACGCCAGTAAGCTATTGCCCATTTTCAGTAGTGTATCTGAATCTGAAAATCCTTATATACGAATTCGGCCGTTGATGATTAGGGATCAGAATAATATGTGTAGAAACGGGGTATTCCCTTCATCTCCTCTACTGTTGAGTTCGTTGATTGTGTTTTACTTTGAGTGCGGTTGATATCTTGAGCTAATAGGTGGTAAAACATTTCAAACATCAGTATATGTCTGGAAGTGAGATGTGCGCTGGGAACACCAGATGGCAAGATCGTAGCCAGATGTGTCGCTGGAAATGTAACAGACAAACTGAAACCAACAGAGCAACTGTTACATGCATCGATACTCACTGTGATGTGCGATTTACTATGTCGTTACCTATGTAATATTCTGTAAGAATAACGAGGAATTTGGATGTTCATTTGTTACACTTTATCAGTAAGTAGATAACGGATGGATTTTAAATCTTTGACGTGACATCTGATAGGCTTCAGAAGCTGAGGAGTTTTATCACTGCTTCTCTATTCTGAAGTTTTAGACATCATATTAAAAGACGATATACTTGCAATACAGAGTGTCCAATGGAGGTTCACGTGCAAGTTCCCAAGAATGTATTCATCAATCATGAGATTGCGGTAAAGAACTGGTGTTGAGTGATCTGGTGTTGGGAAGTGATCCTGCTGATATGGTATTGGGACATGAACCTGGTTGATCTGCTATTGGGAAATTAATCTGGTCGAACTGATACTGTGAAATGAAACTGGTGATCTGGAATTGGGAAATGAACCTGGTCGGGTGTCAGGTCTAACAGTGGTAGAGAATTTTGGAGATAGTGATTACATGTCTATCTCCTATACATAGATTTGGAGAGGGATTAGAATATACAATTTAGGGAAACGTTTAATTGGATTAAGGGGATACATGAGGCTATCAGACAAGAACTTGGAAGCACAAATTGGAAACAGATGTTCGCAGGGAAACGGGCGGCAGAAATGTGAGAAACGTTCAGGGGTAATTGAGTGGGGTATTGCGTTGAAACGTTCCAAACAGAGAAGGAAATGATGGCAGGGTACAGAAACCGTGATGTACGAAGGGTACTCGAAATCTCGTAAAGATGAAAACAAGAGCTTACCAAAAGTTCAAACACTAAGTAATGATGGAGATCTAGAAGATTATAAGGCTAGCAGGAAGGTGCATAAGAATAAAATTAGAAGAGCGATATAGGGCCACAACAAGGCCTTGGCGGATAAGATTAAGGGAAACGCCAAGGCATTCTACAAGTATGTGAAGAGCAAGAGCACAAGACATGAGAGAATAGGACCAATTAAATCTGGCCGTGGAAATCTGTGCATGGAACCGGAGGCGACGGCAGAGGAATTTGCGTTAGAAAATACCATGGAAAAGGAAATTTGCGATTGTAGGGTTGACTTGCAGCAGACTGAAAAGCTTGAGCATGTAGATATTGAGGAAGAAGATGTGCTTGAGTTTTTAGAAAGCATCAAGTTAGATAAGTCACCGGTACCGGAGGGGATGTACCCCAAACTACTGTGCAAACCGAGGGAGGAAATTCCTGAGCCTCTGGCAATGAGCTGTGTGTCTTCAATGAGGGCGGGAGAGATTCAGGAGGATGGCAGGTTTAGGAATGTTGTTTCCTTATTTACGAAAGCGAGTCGAGAGAGCCTAGGAAATTATAGACAAGTGTGTTTTACTACAGTCGGTGGTAAGTTGATGGAGAATATCCTGTGAGGCAGGATTTATGAACATGTGGTGAGGCGTAATATGATTAGGAATACTTACCATGTTCTGTGACCGCTACTCTTTGTGATTTTACTGAATAAATATGACGAAGAAGGAGAGCGATGGGTTAGTCAATTTGCTGATGACACAGAGGTTTAAGGTATTGCGGATGGTGTGGTGTCAAAGGCTACAGAGGGGCATTGATAAATTTCAAAACTGGGCTGCGAAGTGGCAGATGGTGTTCAAACCAGACAAGTGTGAGGTGGTTCATTTTAGTAGCTCAAATCTGTTGTCAGAATGCAGCATTACTGTTAAGACTCTTGACAGTGTGGAGAATCAGAGGGATCTTGGGGTTCGAGACCATAGGAAACTCAAAGCTGCTAATCGTATTGTGTCTGTGATTAAAAAAAAACATACGGTGCATTGGCCTTCGTAAACCATGTCACTGATTTTAAGAGCCCAGAGGTAATGTTGCAGCTATGTAGGACACTGGTCAGACCCTATTTGGAGTACTGTCCTCAATTACGGCCGGCTCTGTACAGGAAGGACGGGGATTGGAGAGCATGCCTTATGAGAATAGATTAAATGAACTCGGCCTTATCTTCTTGGAGCGTCGGAGTATGAGATGTGACCTGACAGAGTGTACAAGATAATGAAAAGCATTGATCATGTGTGTAGTCAGAATTTTCTTTTTAGCAGGACTGAAATGGCTATCATGAGAAGACACAGTTTTAAGATGCTTGGAATTAGGTGCAGAGGAGATGTCAGGTGTAAGTTTTTTGCTCCCCTGGTGAGTGCGTAGAATGGGCTGCCGGCGTCGATGGTGGAGGCGAAAACAATGGGATGTTTTAAGAGACACCAGGACAGGTACGTTGAGCTTCGAAAAATAGAGGGACAAGCGCTAGGGAAATTTTTGACAATTTCTAGAACGGTCTACATGGTGGGCACTACATTATAGGCCGAAGGGCCAGTAATGTGCTGTAGATTTCTATGTTCTAAAAGGAATATTTCATAATTATGACGTGATTGAAGTTTAGAAGAATAAGGGGATCGCTTTGAAACAAACCGAGCAATGAAAAACCTCGATAGGGTGGATGTGCAAACGATGGTTCCAGTAGTGGCAGGAAAACAGCAGAGTCTCAGAAAATAGGACATCTCTTTACAGCAAGGATGAGGAGAAATTTATTCAGCCATAGGATGGACGGTGTATCTGCCGAACCTGGTGCTACAGACGGCTATTGTGGCCAATCTATAGGGTATATTTAAAGCAAATGCTAATAGATCCTTGGTTAATTGGATAATGTAAAGGTTAAGGGAAGAAGTCCGGATATTGGGTTTGAGAGAGTAAATATTTCAGAGCATCGAATGTCCAAAGAGAGTTGAAAGGCCGATCGGTGGAATTCTGCTCCGGTACGCTATGGTCTAATTATCACTTTTATCCCACAGTTTAGAAGTTGTGAATTTCCGACTGGCGCAAACAATGGTTTTTGCCATTCAAGAAATAAACCAGAATGAGAATCTTCTCCCCGGAATTACACTCGGATATCAGATCCACGACGACTGCTCGTCTTCCGCGATCGCCTCGAAGGCAGCGCTCGCTTTGATTAACGGAGATGAAAAATCGGTTGAATACCCTCAATGTCGAGGTTCCTCCAACGTTCCTGCCATTGTTGGCTGTGCTATGTCCACAAATTCCATTGCAACGGCAAGAACAATAGGATCCTTTGGGATTCCGCTGGTAAAGTGTCAAATACATTACTGCATTTTTACTCTAGTGATAGCATCACCTTATTAGCATGGGCACTAATACACGATTCTCATGTCGCGACTGAAATAGAGAGTGTCATAATTTCAGCTGATGGTTCGCTCTTATTTTAGACATTGTGTTTTTTTTATTTTAAATAGTAGAATTCCATTGTTTGGTTTTGATTCACCAGTCACAAAAATAAACGTTAAAAAAACAGCCTTTGTTAAGTTTCGTTGCATAGATCACAGAAATCAGAGAATAGGACAGCACAGCCCAAGATGTTGTGACAGACTAATTGAAGTATTAACGAAATGCTTGACTATACTCGTTCATTTTGTTGTCGCAATGTTGTGTCTCTGCCTTCTGTATATTCGTCTGCCTAGGTAAGAAACTTTGAAGCACCTACTTCGTATTTGCTTCCATCTCAACACCCAACAGCGCATTCCAGGCATCCTCCGTAGTCTGCATATAAAAGAAAAACGTTCTGATACCTAAATTAGAAGTACTTCCTTCTCACCTTAAATACATGACCTCAATCATTGGACATGGGAGGATACATGCTGTTTATCAAGTCAAGTTTGTACCGTATAGTAAAACAATGCACGTTTGTGCAAATTTTCGCATAGTCTATCCGATTTAATTCAAGAAGAATTCTGGTAGACCACTTACCTAACCTCCCCAAAGTGTTTCCTATAGAGAAGCCAACAAAATTTGAAGCAATACACTGAAAGCGGATAACTATCCTTTTATTAAAAGAGAAATAACTAAGTACTTTAACTAGCGATCTAAATTATGCCAGAATTCCGGTTACTGATGGATTGTGCAGTATGTTCTATATTCTTCAGGAGGCAATTTCAGTATTATGGGTATGTCAAAATGAAACAATTCACATTAAAGCTCTGAAGGTGCATTTGTCACTTACAATCACAAAGCAGGACACATTAATTCATCTGTTCATTCTTTCTCTGCAGGTCAGTTACTACTCAACTTGCTTCTGTCTAAGCGATAAGAGAGAATACCCCACGTTTGTTAGAACTATATCCAGCGACCAGTACCTGTCCAAAATTCTCGCTGAACTGGTGAGAAGTTTTGGCTGGACTTGGATTGGAACTATTAGAAGTAATGACGATTATGGCAATTTCGGAATGCAGGGATTTATGGAACATATCGGAGAATTCGGGGCGTGCATTGCTTACTCTGAGTCCTTCTACAGAACCGATCCGCCAGAGAAAATCAGACGAATTGTCCAGATGATTAAATATGCATCCACTAAAGTGGTGGTGGCCATTGCTCATGTTGGTGATATGCGAATTTTATTGAATGAAATTTGGCGTCAGAATGTAACCGGGATACAGTGGATTGGAAGTGAGGGTTGGGTAACAAAACATCTTCTCCCACCTGAAGAAAGAGCACTTTATCTCACCGGGACAATCGGACTGGTCTCTCCCCGGATAGAGATAGCAGGTCTTAGAGATTATCTTCAGACAATCCAACTTTCTAACTTTCCTGGCAATATTTTGGTGACGGAATTTTGGGAAACATTATTCGCCTGCTCTCTTGCAGCAGACAACCTGACAAGCTTGGCGAATTCCGCAGGTCAAGTTCGTCAATGCACAGGGAAGGAGCAAATGGAAGATATAGAATCTACCTATATTCCGGCAATAATGGATGGAAGCTCGTTTCACGTTTACACAGCCGTCTACTCTATCGCTCACGCACTCCACGATCTGCTAAACTGCGTCGAAGGGAATGGGCCTTTTTTGAATAACACGTGTGCCCAAATTTCAAACTTCAAGCCGTGGCAGGTAAGAATGTATTTAATCTGCAACAGAAAGCACCTGATTGGCAAAGCAGCAGATGTAGTTGCAGCTGAAACTTATCTTCTTACGATTTCATATGCGGGAATTCAACCACTGGCCACCATTTTAGCAACCATTTCCATTTGCCGATTCTGATGATTTATTCTTGGAAAAGGGATTCAGTACAACACAGTGCAGGTCGTTCGATCTACAAGGTCGTGCTTGCCTGAAAACTTATCAAATATTTATTTAATTTATTTAGAGATACAGTGTGAAAAAGGCCGTTCAGCGGCTTTTCGATTCACGCAACCGCTTCAACACCCGCAAAACCCGATTAACGCTAACCGAAACATGCGATAAATTTACAGTGATTAAATAAACTATCTGATACACATGTGGATTATGGGAAGAAACCGGATGACCGTAGAAAGAACAGGCATTGCACGGGGTGTACCGCACGGCCACTGAACTGCAATAGCTGGAACGCCCTGAGCAGTAATGGTGTCAATTTCATTCTGACACTCCTCTTACGTTAGCACTCCACTTTTCTTTTATCCATCTGCCTATATAGGTATCTGTTAAACTTCTCTACGCTGTGTTCCTCCAACACCACGTCCAGCTGCGAGGTCTTCGCATCTACCACTCTGTGCAAAGACAATAAAACTACCTTTGACATCCAATCTATACTTTCATTCTGTCGCCTTAAGTTTGTGTCCTATTGCATCGGCTATTTCTACTCTGCGAAGGTATATTTTGGTTCTCCACTACATCTGTGCCTCTTGTCCTTTTATGCATACCTTTTATCGTCTCTCGCTGCAATGAGAAACATTCTATCTGACTAAATCAATTCTCATGGTACATCGCCACATTTTTCCAGGCAACTCCCCGGGATTCTGAGGCTATGTCCCCTAGCTCTAGACTCACAACTTTCCAGCCTCTATTCTATCTATCATTTCAATGTTTTCTTACCTTTCTATAAGATCTCTGCTCATCGCTCGTTCTTCTAAATCCAGCGAGTACAGTGACAGACGACGGAATCTGTCCTCATAATCGGACTCCCTCATCCCTGCAATCAACTTGGTGACCCTCACCCGCACCGCCTCGAAAGCCAGCATATCCTGACTCACGTACGACCAGAACTCCACGCATACCCTGTATCCCTGCTCTTAAATTCAATCCCTCTAGCAATGAGAACACATATTCCATTTGCCTTCTTAATAGCCTCCTGAACCTGCAAACAAAGTTTTCCACTCAGTTCAGTATAATTAACAAACTTAGATAAACTACACTCGATCATCTCTTCCAAGTTGTTCATGTATATCGTGAACAGTTGCAGGCCCAGCACCGACCCCTGCAGCACACCGCTCAGCAATGATTGTGAAATGGTCACCCATATCTCTCAAATTTCTACCCAGTCCTCTATACATGTATAAATATCACTCCCAACTCTCTACATTCTTATCTAATGTAAACTAATTTTACATGGCACATCAAACGCCGTAACGCCGTTTGTAAATCCAAGTAAATAATGACTATCTCTTCTCCTCTACCTACTGGGCTCATTCTAACCTCAAAGAACTCCAGTAAGCTAATCAAACAAGACCTGCCTTTTCGGATTCCATGTTACGTCTGTCTAATGGATGGATTTTCTTTTTCCAGATGCTTCTCGATTTCTTCTTTAATAATAATTTCAACCATTTCCGCAACGGCAGCTACATTAACTGGCCGATATTTTCCTTTTTTTTCCCCTTACATCCGTTTTTGAACAATAGCGTGACATTCACCGTGTTCCAATCAGACGTGAGCTATCCAGAGTCCAGGGAATTTTGGTAAATTGTCATCGATGCCTCTACAATAACCTCTGCAAATTGTTTCCATATCCTGGAATGCATTCCGTCTGAACAAAAAGACACATATATTCAGGCCCACAAGTTTTCTCAGTCCTGCCTCTTCAGCAACATCTGTTGCATTGAGGCCCTCACCTTACATTGCATCTATAACATTTTTCTCTGGCATGTTAGATGTGGCCTCCGCTGTGAATACGGGCACAAAATAGTTTTTCAAAGCTCAAAAATTTCTTCATTACCTTATATAATTCCTGCGCCCCCCCACCCCCGTCGTCCTCCAATGCACCTACATTCACTTTCGCCATCATTTTCCGTTTTTTTGAAATTATATAAAAAATCTTCCAGCCATCCCTATTCCCGTTTTCTCCCCATACCCTTTGATGCCGCGGCTAATGATGAATCTATCTATCTCTGCTTTAAATACGCCCAATGAATTGGCATACACAGACAATAAATTGCACAGATATATCACGCTCTTACGAAAGTAATTTCTCGGCATCGCTGATCAAAATAGATGCTAGACAATATTGAAGTCGCGCTCTCTTGTCGGAGAATCCATTGCCATGGGAAATAACTGTTCTATATAATCTTTTCAGGGTTTTTAACATAGGGAATGTTTCCATGAGATACCCCTCATTCTCCTGAACTGCAGGGAATATAGTCTAAGAGCTGCCAGTCGTTCCTCATGCAGTAAGCCTTTCATGCCTGGAATCATTCTACTAAATATTTTCTGAATCCTATTCAATGTCTCCACAACTTCTGAACACTTATTAAACTAAAGAGCCCAAACATGGTCGCAATAATCCGGGTGAAGTCTCACGATTGCCTTATAGAGCCCCAACATCAAATCCCTATTCTTATATAGGATATCTCTAGAAATGATTGCAGTATTGCATTCTCCTTCTTCACCACCGACCCAACCTTTAGGGTATTCTGCTCAAGTACTCCAAGGTCCCTTTCAATATCTGGGTTTGAAATCGCTACCCATTTAAATAATACTCTTCCTGTATATTTCTTCAAAGAAAGTGCATGACCTTAAGCTTTTTAATATTGTATTTAATTTTCACCTCTTTGTCCATTCCCCTCAAGTATTTAAGTCTCACTGCCGGCTCTCTGTTTCCTCTACACTACCCGCTCCTCCACCTATCGTTGTATCATCGGAAAATGTAGCCAGAAATGCATTAATCACACAGTCGAAATAACTGACATCCCTCGTGAAAACCAGCGGTTCCATCACCGACTCTTTTCGAACACCTCTGCTAACCGGCAACCAGACAGATTAAGATCGCTGTATTCCCATTCTCTGTTTTCTGCCGATCAAACAACGCTCCACCCAAGCGCTTAACTCTCTGAAATTCCATAGCTGTTATTTTGCTAAGCAGCCTAATGTATAGCACATTGACAAGAGCCTTCTGAAAGTCCACATACACCACAACCACTGCATCTCCTTTGTCTATCCTGCTTGTACTTTCCTCAAGAAATTGCAGTAAGTTATTCATGAAAACATGCTTGCTTTGTCCTATCTTGCCATGGGCTTCATGG
>JAUOBT010000206.1:9206166-9218158 GCA_032362145.1 Hypanus berthalutzae | reverse complement strand
CGTCTCTAACGCGTTTCTAATTAATGCGCTCACCAAGAAATCTTCGGCCGGATTCTATTGGACTGACGATGCCGACCAAGTATTTTCAGAGATAATACGCCGTTTCACTACTGCCTCGCTGCTGCAACACCCAGACCCACCTCAGCCATTCATGGTAGAGTTAGATGCATCCGATATAGGTACTGGAGCTGTCCTCTCTCAGCGCTCCTCTGCGGACAGCCGGCTGCACCCTTGTGTCTTTCTTTCTCGTCGCTTAACTCCAGCCAAGAGGAACGACGACGTTGAGAACCGAGAACTTCTGCCTGTCAAGGCGGCTTTGGAAGAATGGCGATACTGGCTGGATGGGTCACAGCATGAATTCTTGGTCTGGACAGATCACAAGAACCTCTCCTACATTCCGGTTGCTAAGAGACTTAACGTTCGACAAACTTGACAGGTTCTGTTGACACGGTTCCATTTCATTACCGCTGATCATCACCGCAGCAAGAAACGAAAGACCACCGTTCTCTCCCTGTTCAGGCTCCATGGTTTTCTCAAGAAATTGTGTCTGATCCTAGTCCACTTTTCACTTCCCGCCTTTTGAAAGCTTTATGCTGTCTTGTAGGAGCCACGGCCCACCTCTTGTCTGGGTTTCAAACTAATGGCAAGACTGCGAGAGAGAACAAGGTGTTGGAGACAGCATCGTTTCGGCAGAAATCGTCCACAATCACCTCCAGTCGTCCTCCACAGGTATGTTTCTCTTTGAATGCCAGAAAGGATTGCATCCACCGCTCTTTCCCGGTAAGGAGATCTAAGTAGTTCCTACTGCTGAGCAGCTGATTCAGCGCAACAAGCGCACCTGGAGACTATCCAGGACTTCTCTGCTGCTCGCCCATATACAGTATTCCAGGCAGTACAATAGGCACCGTTGACAGGTAAGGGCATTCAAGACAGGAGAGGAGATCTTTCCTTGAAAGTCGAGAACCGTCAATTGTCACCGCCTTACTTAGGACCTTTTGCACTGGAAAAGGCTATCACCAAGTTATCCTATAGACTGGCTCCACCAGCATCACTATCCAGCATTTCATGTTTCGCACCTCAAGCTAGTTACAACCTCTCCGCTGGCCTCTGTCACCCCACCGCGCCCTCCAAAACGCCTGATAGACAGTTCCCGTGTCTAAAATATGCGGCGTCTCCTTGTAACCCGCTGGGTACGTGGTAAAGTCCAGTACCATGTGGACTGGGAAGGGTAGGAACCAGAAGAACGTACTCAAAACCCAGCGAAGGACATATTGGACGAGTAGCTAATCAGAGGTTCCAGCGAACACAGGTCTCAGGCGCCTAAAGAGGGGGAAGCTGTCTCAACCACGGATTCGGCAGCGCGGTACATACGGTAATTGTGTTTGTTAATTTGCACGAGTCAGCTAAATATTATTTAATCGCGGTAGTGAATAACTCTATATTTGTCGTCGTAGTGCTTGTCCAGACTCGGACAGAGCATAGCAACGCTTATCTTCTCTTTGTATTCGGTCTTCCTTGAGATATTGGACATTCAAGTCAAGCTACTGCAAGCTAACAGCATTCGTTTACTGTTCAAATAATCTTTTCAACCACAGTGTAGCCTTCATTTTCCCTTTGAGAGTTTTAATTAACGGCCCTGTTTGACCTTGCGTTTATTGTTTAATTTTCGCTTTGACACTGTTTGCATTGAAGTCTGTTATCTAACGACCTGCTTCAGTGTCTCTCACTCTGCACTCGGGTCATATCTGAACCACATTAAAACTACTAGAGTCTCTTATAACATTATCTCATTCATGTATTTATTTAATGACCATGAATCATATGTTTGTATATTGTTTTCCCTGTGTTACTTGTGTGAATTGAACTCTCATGTTTTAATTTACTTGGAATATGTTGGGAATAATTTAGATTGCATACGGTAAACGCTTAGCAGAGTATATGGCTGTGGTATTAGTGTTTATGATTTCTAATTTTGGTTAAGTCAAGATCAAGCTTTACTGAATGTAACTTCTCCTACGCCATTACTAATCGTATTTTGGCTCAACAGGGATTCGGCGTTAGCCGGTCGAGGGCAGGTAAGTTGCGTGAGTAGAACACAGACAGGACGTATGCACGTGAGCCCGGTTTTCTGAGCTCGTTGTCAGATATGGGATGTCCGGGAGACTCCGAGCCTCCCGGGCAGCAACATTTGCGCCAAGTGCGTCGAGCTCTAGCACGTTAGGTACCGTTTTAGGGAACTGGTGATGCAGCTCGATGGCCTTCGTCTGATCAGTGACAGTGAGGTGGCAATAGAAGGGAGTTATAGGCAGGATGGCTTACCGGGGCTTTAGGAGACAGAACAGTGGAAGAGGGATCAAGAGAGGGAATGACAGGAATCTGAGGGTAGAGATATCCCCCGTCGCTGCACCCCTTCACAAAAGTACTCCTGCTTGAGTACTGTTGGGGGAGAAGTGCTAATTGGGGGAAGCAACAGTGGCAGTGCCTGCGGAAGGGAATCTGGCCTCTGTCACTCAGAAGGGAAGAAGATGGCAGTTGCTATGGGACTCTATAGTTAGGGGGTCAGACAGGCGATTCTGTAGACGCAGGGAAGAAACATGGATGGTAGTTTGCTTCCCAGCTGGTAGGGTCCGGGATGTTTCTGAACGCGACCTGAGGTTTGAAGTAGAATAGCCAGATGTGGTGTATATTGGTACCAATGGCATAGGCTGCAAAGGGGAGGAGGTCCTGAAAGCAGACTACAGGGAGTTAGGAAGGAAGCTGAGAAGCAGGACCACAAGCTTATTCAGCTCGGAATTACTGCCTGTCCCACGTGACAATGAGAATAGGAATAGAGTGAGGTGAAGGATAATTGTGTGACTGAGGGATTGGAACAGGGAAAATCGGTAGAGATTTCTGGAACATTGGGACATCTTTTGGGGCAGCAGTGACCTGTACAAAATGACGGGTGCCACTTGAATCCCAAAGGGACCAATATCCTATCACTGAAGTTTGCTAAAGCTATTGGGGGAGAGTTTAAACTAGCATTACCGGGGGCTGGTAACCAAACTGAAGAGACGGAGGAAGATAATGTTGGCTCACATAGGGAAGGCTTGGAGACTGTGTCAGAGGGAGGATAGACAGCTGATCAAGATGGGACGCGCTAAGACTAATGGTTTGAGATGTGTCTATTTTAATACAAGGAGTATTATATACAAGGCGGATGAGCTTAGCGTGTGGAACAGTGCATACAGCTATGACGTTAGGGCCATTACAGAGACTTGGATGGCTCAGGGGAAGGAATAGTTACTTCCAGTGCCAGGATTTGGATGTTTCAGAAATGGCAAGGAGGGAGGCCAAAGCGATTGAGACGTGGCACTGTAGAACAGAAATAGTGTCACGGCCGTAGAGAAGGAAGAAAACATGGAGGGTTTGTATACAGAGATTCTATGGGTGGAAGTTAGGAACAGAAAAGATCAAATAACTATAATGGGTATTTTTATAAACAACACAATATATCAGGGACATCCAGGAGCATATCGGGAAACTGATAGTGGTAACGTTTAATAATAACAGGGTGTGCGAATTTAACTTTCCAAGTATCGATTGGCATGTCTCGAGAGCCAGGTGATTAGATGGAGTGGAGTGCTTTAGGTGTGTTCAAGAAGGTTTCTTCACACAATATGTAGAGAAGCCTACGAGAGGAGAGGCTTTACTTGATTTGGTATTGGGAAATGAAATCAGCCAGCACTGAGATCATTTAATGGGAAAGCATTTTGGAGATAGCAATCACAATACAATTTCCTTTACCATAGCATTGTAGGGTGATTGGAAAAAACAAGTTAGAAGAGCGTTTAATTAGGTTAAGGGGAAATATGTGGATATCAGGCAGGAACTTGGAATCATAACTTGAAAACAGATGTACTCAGGGAAATGTACGGCTGAAATATGGCAAATGTTCAGGGGATATTTGCGTGGGGCTCTGCATAGGTACGTTCCAATGAGACAGGGAACGGATGTCAGGGTACACCTGGTGTAAGAAAGCTGTTATAAACCTCGTCGAGATGATACGATTTATAGGATGCAGAACAGGGCTGAAAATGGCAGATGGAGTTCAACCTAAATAAGTGTGAGTTGGCTTATCTTGGTAGGTCAAATATGATGACAGAATATCGCATAAATGGTTGGACTCTTAGCAGTGTGGGTGATCTATATGGTCCATAGGACAGAGGAGAGTTACAAGGACGTTGCCTGGATTGGGGAAAATGCCTTATGACAAAAGGTTGAGTGAACTCGGTCGTCTTTTCCTTGGAGCAGCGGAAAATGTGAGAGGACCTGATAGAGGTGGATATGATGCTGAGTGGCATTGATCGTGTGGATAGTCAGAGCCTTTTCCCCAGGGATGAATGGCCGACGTGAGAGGGCACAGTTTTACAGTGCTCAGAAGTAGGTAGAGAAGAGATGACACAATATTTTTTTTTACGTAGCGAGTGGTGGATGCGTGGAATTTTAATAGGGTGATTTAACAGACTCGGGGACAGGTGCACGGAGCTCAGAAAAACAGAGAACTATGGGTAACCTTAAGTGATTTGTAAGGTAAGGACATGTTCGGAACAGCTTTGTGGGCCGGAAGGCCTGTACTGTGTTGTAGGTTTTCTATGTGTCTATGTTTCTTTGTTATGGGGCAGGAATAGAGGAAGAAATCCATTCTCTGGCGCCGCTCACTTTACTCCTGACACAGGCGCATATGCTCCACCTGCAAAGTCTTTTCCTTGGTCTGGGCGCTGGGACGTGAGGGACGAGGAGAGCAAGAGGAACAATCGTGTTCAGATAGTGCTAGGACGTTTGAAACATTCTTTCCCGGAGTTTAAATGGAGTTTAAATGGAGTTTAAACTCTTGAATATTACCTCACTTTTCTAATATATATTATTTGTGTTTTTGCACAATATTTAAACTGTTCACTGCACATGTACTTTAATTGATTTTCTTATGTATTAGTATTTTTTCTTGTTATATATTATGTATTGCATTGAATATATAATTAAATTTAATTTAACATATAAATTAAATAAATCAGGGATGTGG
The DNA here is from genome assembly GCA_032362145.1 of Hypanus berthalutzae. Lineage (NCBI taxonomy): Eukaryota > Metazoa > Chordata > Chondrichthyes > Myliobatiformes > Dasyatidae > Hypanus > Hypanus berthalutzae. The sequence goes on along the minus strand of JAUOBT010000206.1, from coordinate 9,213,096 downwards.
AAAGAAGGGGTGGAGGGGCATTAACGGAAGTTAGAGAAGTCAATATTCATGCCATCAGTTTGGAGCCTGCACAGACGGTACATAAGGTTTTGTTCCACCAACCTGAGTATGGCTTCATCTTGACAGTAGAGGAGGCCATGTTAATCTTGACAGTAGAGTAGTTAATGCCCCTCCTCCCCTTCATAATCCATCTCTAATTTATTCAATTTTCCCTTGTCCCCTTTTAACCTCTCTCTGCCCATGATTCTGCCCGCTCTCCATCTCCTTCAGGTGATTCCTGCCACTTTTCTTTCTCGCTAGGCTTCCCGCCCCATGGTCCTTTCCTTTTTCTAGCTCTGTATCCCTTTTGCCAGTCACATTTCCAGCTCTTAGCTTCACCCTACCACCTCAGGTCCTCTCCTATCATGTCGCATGTCCCCCTCCCCCTCCCACTTTCAAATTTCTTACAATCTGTTCTTTCTGTTAGTCCCGACGAAGACTCTCGGCCCGGAACCCCAACAGTGCTTCTTCCTATAGATGCTGCTTGGCCTTCTGCGTTCCACCAGCATATTGTGTGTGTTGCTTGAATTTCCAGCATCTGCAGATTTCCTCGTGTTTGTATTGGAATCGGTTGTTGGTTTAATCTTAATGAAGGTTGGCGGTCCGATGTATCCGCTGTACTGCTTTGTATTGATGCGGCCTTGCCTGCTGAGTTCCTCCAGAATTGTGTGTGCTTTGCTTCGATTTCCAGCATTGGTACCTTTTCTCTTATTTGTTGTATGGATTCCATTGCCTTACGGGACAAAGAGACTCACTGCAACATATAGTTTTTAAGTGTACCTTCGGTCTTTCCATTGAATAAATATGAAACTTTTTAAGTTTTCTACAGCTAAAATTGCATTTAAAGTTAGTCGTTACGGTACCAGGTGACTAATGATTGAATACCAGGTTTCAATTAATCTAAAAACGAAACCTTCATACTCCAGAGATACATTCTTATTTTGCTGAGAGTGTGTTTACCTGCATCCGTTACATTGAGATATTATTCTCTATGAATTCCCCCTGGTGTTAACCAGATGCACCTACATCAATTCATGTGTCTGTCCTATAAGTATAATATCATTGGAGACTTATTACGTTACAACAATTGCTGCAATTCTAAACTGCTTTGGGATCACTTAGGATCTTGTTAAAGACAATATAAATCCACGTTCTTTCTTCTGATTGTGACAGATCACTGCAGCACGGCAATGTCTCCGCTTCTGTTTTTGCTTTTTCTCGGTGCTGTGCCAGAAATGCATGGAATCGTCTGTAAACGTCGAACAAAAGCCGCTTCGCCTGATTTGTCCAAGGAAGGAGATGTCATCCTTGGTGGAATATTCACTATACACTTGGATGTGATTAACGACTTTCATTCATTTACCTCCATTCCGAAAAACACTGTGTGCAAAGGGTAGGTATCCCTTTTGGAGACCAGCACTTCTCCATCTCTCTTGCCATTAGAAATTTCTTTTACCCTTTGAGTCGTCCTATCAATTTGAGAACTAATTATTTTCTGAAAACTTGGTGTTCTGTTTTTGCCGTCTTTTACTGTTCCTATTGCAGCAGTAATTGTAGCTTTTTTTTATCGACGATAAATTGTTGTTTTAACTTTCACCGGAAACTCTTGTTAACACGTGTACCTATATGTGTGTCATTAGCAATTTCTTTGCATTCTAAGATTAAAAATGCATAAAGATTGTGGATTGAATGAAATGGCAATCATGTTATATTTTTCTGTCACAGACATCCTTTGTAATCCACGGTGTTTATTTTGTGGCCAGCGGTGCATGCTCACCAATGGATTTGACGTGGTGCATGATTTTGAACTCTCTAGTCAATTGAAAGGGGTCTCTCATTTGTATGCTTATTGCAAGATATCTGCAGTAGTCGATTTTCCATCAGTTACAGGTTGACAACTGTAATGCTGCACATAGTACTCTTGGCTTTTCCATGTGAGATATTTCAGTGTTTATCAAATTGACAGCAACCATACAGTGGAATAAACGGTCGAAGTTTGGGGTTTAGACAATAATCAGAACTGTAAAGAAAGGGACAGAAGCCAGAATAAAAAAGGTGGTGGAGAGGAAATGGAGCACCAGCTGACACGTGATAAGAATAAAACATGCAATTGTTTGGAAAATCTCTGAGTTGTAGGGGACCTTGATTATGTCGGTAGCTTTAGTGAGACAGCCAGAAGTGTTCACAAGCAGCATCTTTCGCTCTCCGATTGATACTTCTTCTGAAGCGTGACTAAAAATTATTGAGTATAAAAGGGAAAACTCCTGTTCGTAGCAGTTTCTTCACACCATTTATATGAGAGTTACACTAACCTTTTTGATTTGTACACAGACAGCCGACATTTTCGAGCATGTAATTGTTGCAAAGATTACCATTAAGTAATAATGCTCAGTTAGGCACAAAGAGAATGCATATTTACTGATAAATACTCCTTTGGTTTCAGTTAACAAGCACAAATGAACTTTTGTGTCCACACAAACAAAGGTCCCGTGAACCTCCATGAACAGACAAATTACATAAAGGTAATAAATGGGAAAAGGAGTCGACGATGGCCAAACGTTCCTCATCGTCCAGATGTAATCTCCAGGTGTGCGACTAGGAGTCCTCCATAGCCAGAATGATGGCCCGCCGGATTTGCCGTTTGTCTGAGTTTCAAAAGCCCTCTATTTTATACGTTGTATGAGGTCAATCTATGACGTTTATACTTCGATTGCTCAACATTATTTAACAGATATGCGTCAGTTTCAATTACATATAGCTCTAGCTATCCACGTAGTTGTGAGCTCGACCCTGTGCTACAAGAAATTTCGAGCCCTCTTCTGCAGTGTCTATTTTATCCTGTTTATTGTAAAATCGAGCATATGTACCATCTTGAGCAGGAAGTTGCTAATATACGATCAATCAGGTCAGTGTTGTTAGCACCCTTTATCGATAACTTGAAACTTAAGTAAACTGTTACAGATTAAAACCTTCAGAATTCAAGATTCAGACTGTTTATTATTATGTCCTGATGGATTACGAATATGAAGACTTCTTTCACCAGAACCTACTCTTATCCCTCAGTTTTGGGTTTGCGTTCTTCCGACGGGCGCAGACAATGATATTTGCCATTGAAGAAATAAACCAGAACGAGAATCTACTCCCGGGAATCACACTTGGTTATCATATCCACGATGACTGCTCATCCCCCGCGATCGCCTCGAAAGCAGCGTTTGCTTTGATGAACGGAGAAGAAGAATCAATTGAATATACTGAATGTAGAGGTTCCTCCAATGTTGCTGCTATTGTTGGCTGTGGTCCATCTACAAATTCCATCGTAACCGCAAGGACAATTGGATCCTTTGGGATTCCGCTGGTAATGTTTAAATAATTGACTATGGTATTACGAATTTCCCATTCAACACTGACACATAATTACGATTCTGTTTCTAAGCTGAGTTGAAATAGAGGTGTCTAAACTTAAAATACCAACATAATAAAGAAAGATGCGTCGTTCCTTGGGATTTTGTGTTGGTCGAATCGTCCCATGGTTTTGTATTTTTTAATAATACCAGGTGTTAAATTTCTTGGAAAAAGACAATAAAACATGGAACCCAGGAATATACCTTTCTGCCCATGTGTTCCGACGAGATAATTAAAGTCTAATTTAAATTACAAATTAAACTAATTCCGTGCCCAGACCGTCCGTACACGGAGCATTCATGTATTTATCGAGGAACCTTCCAAATGTTCTGTCGTGTTTATCCCGTTCGCGTCACCGAACCCTGCACGTGTGAAAAATGAAATTCCCGTCACATCATCTTTGATTTTTTTTCTGTCCCATACATAAAACCTTTGTACTATGGTAGGAAATGTTCAAGCATAGGAAAATACAAACACAGTCTCTCAATTCTGACAATACCTCCCAGAATCTAATAAGCATATCAGATATCCTTTCATACTGCACAGCACTCGGGGAACCATCCCAGCTTTCTCGAAACTATTCTCATAGCGCATGTCCTTTAATACTGCCGACAAGGCCGTAATAAGTATGCATTGTATGCATCATTGTATTAGCAGGTCGTTTGAAAATGATATATGTGCTGTATATTCTTCATAAACCATATTCAATAATGCAATTATGTACATACAGAAATATGCACATTGAAATGCTGGTGGTATATGGATCCTTCTCATTTAAAAGCTGAAACCTAATATTCATCTAATTACTTACTTCTCTACAGGTTAGTTATTCGTCCACCTGCTCCTGTCTCAGCGATAAGAGAGAATACCCGACGTTTTTTCGAACGAGTCCCAGCGACCAGTACCAGTCCAAAATCCTTGCTGAGCTAGTGAAAACATTCGGCTGGACTTGGATCGGCACCATTAGAAGTGACACTGATTACGGAATTGTCGGAATGCAAGGATTTGTTAAACATGTGGAGAATTCGGGGGTTTGCATTGCCTACTCTGAATCGTTATACAGGTCCGATCCGCCAGAGAAAATCAGCAAAATTGTTCAGGTGATCAAGAAGGCGTCCACTAAAGTGGTTGTGGCCTTTGCACATGCTGCTGAAATGCGCATCTTATTGAACGAAATATTGCGTGAAAATATAACTGGTATACAATGGATTGGAAGTGAGGCGTGGGTGTCAGGAAATCTACTGCCCCAAGAGGAAAGTGCCATTTATCTCGCTGGAACAATAGGGCTGGCTACTCGAAGGACAGAGATAGATGGTCTCAGAGATCATCTTCATAGTGTCCATCCTTCAAACTTTCCTGGCAATATTTTGGTGGAGGAGTTTTGGGAAACTTTGTTTACCTGCTCTTTTACAAGAGGCAATAAAACATACACTAAAAGTTTCATGGACCAAGTACGGCATTGCACAGGAAATGAACGAATAGAAGACATAGAAAGTACCTACCTTCCAGCGATAATGGAAGGGAGTTCCTACCACGTGTATAAAGCGGTCTACAGTATTGCCTACGCACTCCACAATATGATAACCTGTGTAGAAGGTCATGGGCCATTTATGAATAACACATGCGCTCATATTTCAAATTTTGAGCCGTGGCAGGTAGGCTTGAACTTCCTTTATAAAACCATACAACTAACTGACAACGCGGCCGGCTTGAAGCTTATATTCTGTACTATTTCCATGTGCAGCTAAATTACAGGCGACTACTTTGCTAATGAAGTGTTTTTGTGCGGTCAGTCTTAGTTTTCTGTAGTTGGTTTCAAATCTTCAACAGGTCGATCTGTTATTAATTAGGGAATTGAGCCATTAATGTTTAGAGGAGCAATGTCGCCAGATAGTTTGTTTCGATAATTTGCAGATAACGTTAAATGAAAGATGCATATTGAGAAGATTACTGGTGGAACTCTCCCTCTTTCTGTATAGTAGGTCCGTGTGGACTGTGTTCCACTCTGGTGGCGGTGAGAGGGCAATATCTAAAAGACCGAACATCGAAAAGAACTACTTTCCCTCGACTTTGCAGTAGCACTCTTGCCTGCAAACGATGTTTAGGTCTTTACACTGGATTATCAGCACCTGGATTCTTATTCAGTAAGCTAGCCAAGAATATAAAGGAGGATAGTAAAAGCTTCTTTAGGTATGTGAAGAGGGGAAAAAATAATTAACACCAAAGTTAGGCCGTTGAAGATAGAAACGGGTGAATTTATTATGGGGAACAAGGAAATGGCAGACGAGTTGAATAGGTACTTTGGATCTGTCGTCACTAGGGAGGACACAGACAATCTCCCAGATGTAATAGTGGTTAGAGGACCTAAGGTAATGGAGGAACTGAAGGAAATTCACATTAGGCAGAAAATGGTGCTGGATAGACTGATGGGACGGAAAGCCAGTAAATCCCCAGGGCCTAATGGTCTACATCCCAGGATACTTAAGGAGGTGGCTCTAGAAATCGTGGAAGACTTAGTAATCATTTTCCAATGTTCTATAGATTCATGATCAGTTCCTGAGGATTGGAGGATAGCTAATGTTATCCCACTTTTTAAGAAAGGAGTGAGAGAGAAAACAGGGAATTATATTCCAGTTAGCCTGACATCAGTGGTGGGGAAAATGCTGGAGTCGATTATGAAATAACGGCACATTTGGATAGCAGTAACAGGATCGGTCCGAGTCAGCATGGATTTACGAAGGGGAAATCGTGCTTGACTAACCTTCTGGAATTTTTTGAGGATGTAACTATGAAAATGGACAAGGGAAAGCCAGTGGATGTAGTGTTCCTGGATATTCAGAAAGTTTTTGATAAGGTTCCACATAGGACATTAGCGGCCAAAATTAAAACACATGGTATTGGGGGTAGGGTGCTCACATGGATAGAAAATTGGTTGGCAGACAGGAAACAAAAGGTAGGAATTAACGGGTCCTTTTCCAGAATGGCAGGCAGTGACTAGAGGGGTACCACAAGGCTCGGTGAAGGGACCTCAGCTATTTACAATATACATTAATGATTTAGATGAAGGGATTAGAAGTAACATTAGCAAATTTTCAGATGACACAAAGCTGGGTAGTAGTTTGAAATATGAGGAGGATCTTAGGAGAACGCAGGGTGTCTTGGACAGGTTGAAAGAGTGGGCAGATGCATGGCAGATGCAGTTTAATGTGGATAACTGTGACGTTATCCACTTTGGTGGCAAGAACAGGAAGGCAGATTACTATCTAAGTTGAGTCGTTAGGAAAAGGACAAGTACAACTAGATCTAGGTGTTCTTATACATCAGTCACTGAAAGCATGAATGCATGTTCAGCAGGCAGTGAAGAAAGCTAATGGCATGTTGGCCTTCATAACAAGGGGAACTGAGTATAGGTGCAAAGAGGTCCTTCTGCAGTTGTACAGGGCCCTGGTGAGACTACACCTGGAGTATTGTGTTCAGTTTTGGTCTCCA
>JAUOBT010000206.1:7093358-7108630 GCA_032362145.1 Hypanus berthalutzae | reverse complement strand
ACAACAATGTCCCCAATCACATCTCTAGCCTGAACTTGCCTTATCAGTGGAAAAGCAGTGAGCTGAGACAAGTCCTTTACTAGCTTTGAACAAACAAAAATCTGAATAAAGATACCTACTAGGACTTTACGATCTTTCATGATGGAAATTGTGCTGTTATATACTAACACATGCACAGAATTCACCCAGGACACTTTGGTATTGGCACCTCTCTGCTCATTTGTTGCTGACACACTAAAAAAAGGGAGATCTGAAACTTCACTGCATCGCTTGGAGAGCACATATGTGCAAGTTCCCATGAAGTGATGAACATGCATGTCAAAGGTATTATAGTGTGGATCTCCTGAAGTGCTGCATGTGGCACGACCTGTACAAAAAAAAAATTCATGGATGAAGCAACATACCTAGCAAGCTATTACAGTTATTACCAAATTTTAAAAACAAAGAAGGTGCCAGAGGAAGTAAGCAAGTTAAGCAACACCTGTGTAGGGAAATGGGCAGTTGACGTTTTGGGCCTAGAACATTCACCTGTACAGATGCTGTCTGACCCACTGAACTCCTCCAGCATTTTGCTTGCTGCTCTAGATTCCCAGATCTGCAGCCAGCATCAGCAGACAGGAAGACTCTACAATGGGTATTCAAAACTGCCCAGTGCATCACCAGCACCAGCCACCCTGCCATCAAGGACATATATACAGAAAGGTGCTGGAAAAATCCCAATAACAACACCCACCCATCTCATAGACTGTCCCACTCCCACTAGGGAAGGGTCTATATAGCATCCACGCCAGGACCACAAGACATAGAAACAGTAAATTTCCCCAAGCAGTAAGGCTGATCATCACCTCCACCCACAAACCCACCCCTCCACACCCAACCACCACTACTTTATCATTTCCTATCAGTCACCTTATGTACAGACATTCTTGTACCTTGTGTCACTTTATGGACACACAATCAATCTATGTAAATAAGCTAGCTTGTGTATTAATATTCACTGTGGTCTTTTTTATTTAACTCGGTGTTTTTCTAGGCTGCACTGGATATGGAGTAACAATTACTTTGTCTCCTCTACACTTGTCTACTGGAACTGACATTAACCAATAATAGTAAGGATGGATAAGTTCAGCATGCCAGGGAGCATACGTGAAAGAGAGAAACAGTAATCATTTCAGGGCTGGCACTCTTCATCTGAACGATTCTGATGAAGGGTCCTGTATCTGATTCCCTTTCCACAGGTGCTGCCTGGCCTGCTATGGCCTTCCAGCATTTCCTTTTTTTGGATTTCCAGAACCTGTTTTTGTTTACTTCAATCAACTATTTCCTTCTATTTGAAATCAATGTTATCTACCAAAAGATAAATGCAAATGAAAATGGAAATTCTTCTTTTCAATGTAGTCCATTGAAACATTCACTTTCTTTCTGACAATATTCTGCCTTCTTTCTTTCCTTGATGCATAATGTTTCAGGTGTGTTTAATGGTATTTCCCTGTTTTGTTTTGCATAATGGTGAATGACAATAGTTTATTTAGCCATGACTACATCTGAGCTTGTTTGCCATAGCTGATCAGGAGTGCCAATCCAGGATGGCTTTCTCCTTATTACTGTTTATGAAATTAGACTTTTTTGGTTCTGATATGTGTATATCATATCCATAACCAAATATTGAACCTATGATGGATATATATGAGGTAAATGCAAGCAGGCTTTTTCCATTGAGGTTGTGTGAGACTAGAACTAGATGTCATGGGGTAAGGGTGAAAGGTGAAATGTTCATGGCCAACCTGTGGAGAATTTCTTCACACAGAGGATGGTGCGAGCGTGGGACAAGATGTCAGTGGAAGTGGTGGATATAGGTTTGATTGCAACATTTATAAGAAATTTGCATAGGTACATGGAAGGGAGGGGTATGGAGGGCTATGGTTCGGAAGTAGGTCAATGGAACTAGGCAGAATAATAGTTCAGCACAGACTTGATGAGCCTATAAGCTTATTTCTGTGCTGTAGCAATCTATGACTGTATGACTCCAACTGCTTCCTAAAGTGATATTCACAATTGCTCAGATTGTTGTTCCTGTTCAATATTTAGGCACGATTGACACCAAAATAGCAGAGGTCTTTAGTATAAGAAATAAATTACATCTAATCTTCCCATTGGAAAACAGACCTGATCCTCATAGGAAACAGAATCTAAGAATGAATAGGGAATGCCCAAATTACCTAAATTGTGTCATGAAAAATAACAGTTAAAATTATTTATTTAAAATTAAGGAAGGAGAACACAAAAAAACATGCAATAGCTGCACCTGGGAGAGCAACACATCAAGATGGTAGAGCTGAGAACTTTTCTGAAAAAGATTTTGAAGTCATGGGGACTGCAGTGTAGTGTGAAAAAGTAAAGATAGATAAACAAATTGATTAAATGGCATTAGACAAAATCCAAGCCTTTCACTGCTTTTACAAGTTAATAGCATAACAATTAAATGATAAGTATTAAAACATTTTAGAGGAGTATCTTTCCACTAATCTGATGTTTGTTCAGGTGGTACACTCATATTGTTTCTGGAAGAATGTGAGTGTAGGAAGTTAAGGTTGCAGCAAAAAGACCTCAGCAAACAAGATGTTCTTTGAATAAAATGGGAACAAAAGAGAGGACCACAAAACTCTCCATTGCATGACATGAATACATTGGGCTGAATTGCTTCTTTCAAAGCCATGAATTTATACAATACTGTAAGAATGTGTCTAAAACAGCACAATGCAGATACACCACCAGATTGACAAACAGAACAAACAGAGCCAGAAGCCGGATGTTGGTGCTGTGAAACCAAGAACCTCAAAAATCAGAATGAGAATCAGATTTATTATCAATGGCATGTTGTGAAATTTGTTATCTAAGCAGCAGCAGTTCGTTGCAATACATAAAATAGAAGAAAACAAAGCAAAAATAAATAAATAAATAAATGCATCGACTACAATATTCGTATATCAAATGGATTAAAACTCATGCAAAAACAGAAAAAAATATATACATTATAAAAAGTGAAGTGGTGTTCATGGGTTATATGTCCATTTAGGAATCGGCTGGCAGAGGGGAAGAAGCTGTTACTGAATCACTGAGTGTGTGCCTTCAGGCTTCTGTATCGCCAACCTGATGACAACAATAAGAAAAGGGCATGCCCTGGGTTTTGGAGGTCCTTAATAATGGACGCGGCCTTTCTGAGACACTGCTCCTTGAAGATATCATGAGTACTTTGTAGGCTAGTACCCAAGAACCCAGCAGACTAAATTTACCACCCACTGCAGCTTCTTTTGGTCCTATGCAGTAGCCACACTCCCATCCCCATATCAGGCAGTGATGTAGTCTGTTAGAATGCCCTCCATGGTACGACGAAAGAAGTTTTTGAGATATTGAGTTTCAAAATGTGGTTTGTGCAGAAAAAAAAAATCTTTGTAAACAGAACATAAAAGCAGGTGAACTGGCTTAACCAGAAGGATACAGACAGAAAACTGGAAGAAAGAAGAGTCCTTCCTTCTGATGTCCACAAAGGGATGAGAGGTCTCAATCCATCCCAGGAATTCCTGCCATTCTGAAGTCCCCAACCTCAAACAGAAACACAAAAATTCAAACTCACATACCTGTAAGGGCGGGCGTTGTGGGACTGGCTGTTGTTGAGATGCTCGTAGTTGTTGTCGTTCCACAACCCTCTGCAGGAATAAAATAGTACAGACGCAGAACAGATTAACCTTTATAACATAATCACATCATCTCACATTTCGAGTTGAGTAAAGCATGGAAAACCAAAAGACAAGCACAGCATGACAGGAGCAATTCAATTTTGTTGAATTAAATAAATGTCGCTATTAGTATTGCTACAGTGAAAGCAAGCGCCGAGTACAACAGACCCACCTCCACAGCATCCTACGTGAAAGGAAATGTCATCCACAGCAACATCGCTCCGGTAGTCTTGGCCACGGACCGCCTCAAGGAGGATCTGTCAGAGAAAGCAGCAAGACTTCAGCAGGAAACAGCCAGTCAAACAGCACGACTGAAGCCCCAAACTTGCATTTCACATCAGTAAATCATGGGTGCACAACAGTTCTGAGACTGTGATGAAATCATTCAAGAGAGAATAAATCCAAAAATTATTTGAAAAATAACTGCCGGCTCTTCAAAATTGTAAAGCACAGAAAGAGTGCATTCAGCGGGTTATATCAGGCAAAGGGCAGGAAATTCAGTTTCACCAACACCACTTCTATACATCCAAAATAATTTCATTGACATTTCAGTCTATCGCAAGACTGCAATTCCAGGGGCTGGGAGAAGAACGATCAATCATTTGGACAACAGGAGATCCCCAATTTCAGTGTTAAAAACTGAGGAAGTGTTCTGAACGAGTACTGTTACAGAGAGAACAATAACATTCAGGATTTAACTTGCGGAAACTATAGAAAGGGTGCAGAGGAGATTTACGAGGATGTTGCCTGGATCGGGGAGCACGCATTATAAGAACAGGTTGAGTGAACTGGGCCTTTTCTCCTTGGAGCGACGGAGGACGAGTGGTGACCTGATAGAGGTGTACAAGATGATGAGAAGTATTGAACATGTGGATAGGCAGAGGATTTTTCCCAGGGCTCAAATGGCTAACACGATAAGGCACAGTTTTTAGGTGCTTGGAAGTAGGTACAGAGGAGATGTTAGGGGTAAGTTTTTAACATATAGAGTGGCGAGTGCGTAGAATGGGCAGCCGGCGATGGTGGTGGAGCTGGATACAATAGGGTCTTTTAGAGACTCCTGATACGTAAATGGAGTTGAGAAATATAGAGGGCGATAGGTCACCGGAGGTATTTTCGAAAATAAGTACATGTTCGGCACAGCATTGTGGGTCGAGAGGCTGTATTGTGCTGTAGATTCTCTGTCTTTACGCACAAATCTTTGGGTTGGGTAAAAAGACGCATTGATATTCGTGTATAGACAATAAATTGCAAGGTTTCAATTAATTAAGAGCTGTGTCGGGAATTCCCTAAAGTGGATCACTGGTTGATAAGTCTACAAATTTTGATGGACTAAAACTCGTTGATTGCAAGGGGAGAGGACAGGGAACAGTGGTGTGCAGCATTAAGAATATTTGCAAACTCATCAACTTTGGACAGTGTGGGAAATGCACTAACATTTTGCAATCATTTGCACCCAATGCAAACACCATTGGGTACATGGTGTCTCCATTATTGTTTATTTACCTGGACTTGAATTAAAAAATCATCTCAGTGACTTCTTGAATATTATCCATGCAGCCTACCTGAGAACCTCCAGACAGGTCAAGGTCAACCTGTCCTTCAATCCATCGGTTTCCCTTATTTCCAGAATCAGACCACTTCAGCACTGCTGTTCCGCTTTCAATCTGGTAAACATTCAAAGCCATGCGCTGACCTACTCCATACATGTGGTACCAGAATCGCATGCATTGAGCTCCTCTCGCCGTACATGGAGCACTGACCAGATGGGCTCGGTCTCCTGGTTGGCCGTCGTTACCTTCAATGTAGATGTAGTAACCACCTGCAAACACAAGAAGGTTTATTCTTCCAATAGAAATCAGGTGCACAGTGGCTGAGCAGCAATCTCACATCACCTACCTGCTGTGGTGTGGTCAAAGCTCGGTCCTGTGTTATATGATGGTGTCGACCCGCTGATGCGTGTCCAGTCCAACGTATCGTTCTTGGATTGGGCCCAATGGCACAGGTCTTTGTCAAAGTTACAATCCAGTGAACGACCTGCCGAGTTCAGAAAGACAGACGTTCATCGGAATACTCTCAACAACTGTTGAAAATATTCAACACCATACTATTGAATCAAGACACTGTACAGTCGCTAGGTACCGTACTTTACGGGGGGGGGGGCACCATCATTTTCCACACCTACCCATCAGAGGATTAAGACTTTTAATTTATAATTTATTGTTACAATGGGATAAGCGTCCTTTATTTAAGATTAAACAGGATCGGGAAAAGGAACTCAATTTGACTTTTATATGGGAGGATTGGACTCGGATTCTGAAACTGGTTAACTCTTCTTCGATCTGTGCTAGTCATTCACTGATTCAATTTAAAATTGTACATCATTACCATTTGACCAAGGAGTCACTCTCTGAAACATTTCCCAATGTTGATAATTATTGAGATTGATGTAAAACTCAGATAGCGACATTGACACATGTGTTCTGGTCATGTTCTTATATTGGAACAGTTCTGGAAGTCATCTTCTCGACAATTTCTAAAGCACTCAAATTAAGCTGCAACCTAATAAATTGACTGTGCTTTTTGGAATAATTCCTCAAAATATCCATGGTATTTCTGTGTCTAACCAACATGTTATTGCATTTGTTACATTGATAGCTAGGAGGGCCATTTTGTTGAAGTGGAAGGATATATCAGCTCCTACTTTGTCACAATGCTTCTTCTCAAGTGATGCTATGTCTTAGTTTGGAGAAAATTAGAAGTCGAACCTTTGAAACTTTACTTGATTTTGAGAAATGATGGGTCTCATTTGCTCGCTAGTATCATTTGAGCTCATTGATAGATCTTCTCCGTCATCTAATTGTAAGTTTTTTTGATATATCTTTCTTTCTTGCTGGCGGTTTGATGTTTATTTTTAGAAGGTTTTTACATGACGCATGGCTCCGGGGTTGCACTCCTAAGTGGGGGTTTCCCCTCACTTTTCTCTTAGAAGGGTTTTTTTATATTCACAAAATTTTCGATCTTTAAGATGATTTCTTTTTTTTTCCTTGAGGCATTGTAAGTGTTGTTACTTCGATGTAATTGTGTTATTTTTGAATAACATAATACTAATAAAAAGATTTGAAAAGAAAAGACAATTAATGAGGACAGGCTATCACTCAAAATCTACAGGGAAAGGAAGAACAAATTACGTTCCCTGTTAATCAGACTTCAGTGCCAGTCAGCAGAGATGTTTATTCAGATGCCATTGTCAGCTTGAAGGACTTGCTACTTGCTGCAAAGTACTCGGGTTTCTGTACACTGAGCCGGAAGGCTCCTTCAGGAGATATGGTGCAACGTTTACCGGTCTATTACATCGTAATAGCATGATGCAGTCCCAGAAACGTCACTGATGGCAAAAGCCTCAGCTTGCATCAGGATCTTCAAACGTTAAGAGTATTAACTCTTGACTACCTTTCTCAAAAACAATCCTTCATTCATCAGTGGAGGACAACATGTAAACTACTAGAATCCCTGTGCCCAACTCTCAGCAAAGCAACTTGCATGGAGCTGACTGGACAGCAAAAAGCTTGGGTTTTCAACGGAAAATGTCTTTTGTCTCTTAACTGGGTTTCTCCATTCACCACATGCAGGAGTAAAACAGAGGGATAGATTCAGAGTTTGGACTTACAGTTCTCAGTACAGCCACTCTGCTGCCTCCAATCTCCCAGCGCAACACCAGCTGCTTCACAAGCTGAAGCATAAGACTCCAGCATGTTGCACATCTGAACAGAGTCTCCGCCAGTCAGACAATGATCGTAGACGCAGCTCTCAAAGTAGAGTTGAGGTGGGATATGCCAGTGGCACTCTTCAAATGGACCAGGGTTAGCCAAGACTATTTTACAGTATCTCTCTGCCTCTTCGCTTGCTGCTGGCTCGCATGGAGGTGGAAGTGGAGCTGTTTGGTTACACCTGTGCAACAGAAACAACCTCTCACTCTTCTCAAATTTAATTTATCCCACTCAGTCCTCTCCAAAACAGAAAGAAGCTTGGAAGGCTACGGGCAGGGCTTGAGAGAAAAAGACACCATGCCATCAGAATATACAAGGAAGAACATGACTCCATTACACAACTGAAAAGACTGAAAGACATCCTGAAATCAACACTGGAAATATCTTTACATTTCTCCCCTGTATGCCCTTCTCGTTCAAAAGAACAATACGCTCGTGCTGATTTGAATTATCTCCTTGATATCGCTTCCTTGCCCCAACATTGCTTAGATTCAAGCAACATTGCCACCTGCTGTAACACTTTTCAGGACTTGTGGAGACATCTTAGTCGTTGTCTTCACGTAAGTCACACACAGCGATACTCACGGCCAGTCATCGTCAGTAACTGTCCAACTGTTCCCAAATTGGTTTGAATCCAAGGCTAGTATTCCATCAGGTTTCAAGAAGTCATCCAGTTGGTCATTGGTGTAGGTTCCACACAAGCCACACAGCTGTCCTTTGTATCTCTCGTCCACAACTACCACCAGTTGATGATCTCCGTCAAACTTCACCTGAAGACCAAAGTTGGTCTGGAGCACAACATATGACCCTACCAGCGACAGTCTTACCGAAGCAATGGGTGTCACAGGGAGATACACCTTCACTCCATCCACCTAAACAAAGCATTACAGAGTTAGCTTCCAGAAAATCACAAACAACCCAACTGGTGCTTGACAACATCATGTCAATGCTGAAAATTATACTCTTTCAAGTATATAATACTCACATAAACGTCCCTATCTTTCCGCAATGCAATGTGGAGGTTCCGCAGGCGCACGCTCACTGAGTTAATGGCAGTCCAGCTCGGACTACCTCGGTGCTCATTCCTACTCGTCACAGAAAATTGGACAGATGTATTTCCACAAGTCTCGGTCACCGTGTAATTGCAGGCACCCTGGAAATGGTACAGCTTCCCATCAAATGTCGTGTAGTGCGGGTCGCCATAGATGTGGCAAATGGCAGTGTCAGCGCCGTAGCATCCCAAATTGCCACCCTGCACTTTGCAGATTTCTCCCGGTCCACAAGTTGCTGGCTCGCACACGATTCGGTCATTGCCAGTGCAGCGGCACCTTTCTCGACATCCGTCTTCCCAGAACGTTGCACCTTTCTGACACACAAACGGCAAGGTTTATTTTCAAAAGTGCTATGTGCTCTGATGGGAAACAGAACCTTCTTTTCATAGAAACCAAAGCGCACCACAAACTCTTCCAACTTACCTCGTAGTATTTGTTCTTGTGCGTGCAACCACAGTTCTCCACAGACACGCACGAGCTTCCACTCAGGACAAAGCCATGGTTACACTCACAGTCCTCCACACAAGGCTCACTACAGTTCCCCGAAGCAAAGCGGTCAGTGCATGTGGCTGGACAAGCGCTAGCGCATGCGTTATAATGGCTGTTGGCTCCACACACGATACCTGAAAGCAGCAGAGAAGCAACAAAACTTTTTACACTTCAATTCAAGCTTCACAAATGGCAATTCTCTGACGCGATGTTGTACAGCTCCGAACACTGCTAAGTACATCGGATTCCGGTTAATTGGACCATCAGTTAATCAGGGCAGCTGCTTATTTCGGACAACTCTTAAGCAACAAAATCTAATCCAGAAAGTAGCCCTCATTCCTTTCGTTTCTTTGGGACGGACACCGTGTCGCATCATCGGGCCAGTAGACTGCTGCCAGATAATGTATAACTTGCGCAGGGGGTCCCAACCTGTGGTACGAGGTCTGCTCGGAAAATGGTAAGGGACCAGGACATAAAGAAGGTTGGGAACCCATGAACTTGTGTCAGCCGCGTGGACGTGTGTGGCCGTTGGACACTGCACTGTGCTTACAGCAAAGAGTTTTCAAATAGTGTCAGTTGAATGTGCTTGTGATCTTTGTCACTGATAGTTGGTGAGAAATAAGCAGCAAGACAATTCAGAACCCCCTAGCTCACTGCGGTTTCAGGCAGTCAGGCTTGGAGATGGCTGGGATTGAAAAGGAAATGATCTCACTACTTCAACAAATTAAGAACTACAAACAACTTGAGTGTCTCAGCAATCGCCTTAAACGTTACAATAAAAATGAAGTCTTGCAGGATGCAATTGGCGAAAGCACTGTATAAAAGCAGTACAATCTTCAACAGGTGTCTGCACTGATCTCCTTCATTAAATGGCAGCGTCTACTGGGTGATTCCTCTATCGATAACTATTGGGAACTAATACATTGATTTAGTGTACTGTAGTGGTACTGGATGGTTTCCAATTTGCTCTGTATTTCTTTTACATACATAATTTGCTGAATAAACTCTTCTCGGACTTCCATCCGGTAACAAGTATCGATGTTAACTGATGGTGATTTGATGACAAATTCTGCCATCTTCATCATGGGTGTAGACAATTTGTTGATCGGTTAAACAGCAGTTTGTCTTTTTTTGAATAACTTTTAATTATTTCCATGACCCTTTGGCTGATTGGGGCAGTCACTTATTTGGGCTAAAATGCACTGGTCCCGGGTGTCTCAATGAACCGGAATCCGGTGTATTACACCAACAGCATTTGGAGGAGACAACTCATACGTACCGCAGAAAGTCGAGTTCCTCCATGGCACAATGGTCACTCCTGCTCTCTGGCAGGCATCTGAGTAGATCTGCAGGGCATTACACAGAGCTCCTTGGTCTCCACCGGTCAAGCACAGTTCAACAACACAACTTTCAAAGAAACCATTGGTGTTGATCACAGAGTGGCAGTTTACAAATGGCCCCTGTTGACTGGTGATCAGACCACAGAAATCATCACCTCGGTAGCGCTCCTCATCTGCGGGCTTACACTCTCCTGGCTCGACGGGGTCGCAACCTGGCTCGTCAGGTGGCACCTTCCAGCTATTTCCCAGTTCGTTGTCATCCTTAGCTTGCGTTCCATCAGCTTTCATGTAGTCATCCTGCCGTATTCCATTGTAGTTACCGCACATACCACAAACCCGATTAAAGTACGTACTGGGCACCTTCACTTCCACTGAATGATCAGTGTCGTAAGAAACGTACAGGCCAAAATCAGTCGTCAGGACCACGTATCTTCCGCTCCTACTCACACTCAGGCCACCTTCGCCACGCCCAACGGGTAAGGTCTCCCACACGTCATCAACCTGTGCACAAGACGAAATACTGCATCATACAGACTGTATGGGGCCGCAGCCCTGGCGAAACAAAACAACCATTTGCACCGTGCTCCTCTCAAGCCCTTCAGGCGTGGCTAATGATCTTAGCCATCACATCCGTACACACTCACGTGCATTCAGAGCGCCCCTTCAGCTGAGGATAAAAAGCTCTCGATGCCGCTTTAATTAGACTCACTTCCGTCGCACTGCGCATCCCTTCTCACTTACTCGCATCTCCAGTTACAAGCAAAGTGCTTTACCGATCAAGTGTTTCCATGCCAAATGATTTTTAGTAGAGAGGGCTGTACTTTAGCAGAATTAGACTTACAGTAAGAGACTTACCAACACCCGCCAAGGTTCCCGCTTCACAATCCAAACACTGTGGCCGTGAACAGTCACATGAACTTTCTGAACGTAAGATACTCTTGCGTTGCCACGATTTTCATTCTTTGTTTCAATGTTGAAGTACGGAAGCGAGGAGGAATTTCCACACGACTTGGCTATTGTGTACGTACAGCTGCCCATAAAGTGGAGGGTGGCTTTGTCAAAGGTGTTGTAATGCGGATCGTTGTGCACTCTGCAGATACCGTACGTGTGTGGGTAGCAACCGGGGACGCCGTTTACAACTCCACAGTATGAACCTGTAGAACACGTTGAATCCCTGCACACCATTTTACTGCCTGCAGAAGGACATCTACATTTTCTTGAGCAGGTATCGTCTGTCCAGAGTTCAGAGCCCACTGGGTAGTGCTTTCCTTCATACCAGCAACCACACTTATCCTCTGGCACACATCGGTCATTGTAGAGAAGGTAACCACTGTCACACACACAGCCTTCCACGCAAGGTTGCAAGCAGCGCGATGGAGCACTCGGGCTCACACAGGTAGCTGGGCAAGCTGAGCCGCACTGCTCATAATGACTATTCGCTCCACACTTGACAGCTGTGAACGGAATCCATAAGGTCACACGTTACTTTCATCTGACATAAACACTTCTCACTGCTCTCTATCTCCACTGAGTCTCACTGAAAGATCTGGCACTATACTCTCAAGCACTTACGGCAGAAGCTCTCATTCCTCCAGGCATCCACTCTCGCTCCCTCTGACTGGCATGCATCTCCGTACGACTCCAAACTGCTGCACAGAGCCTCCTGCTCCATGCCTAACGCACAAAGGTCGTATACACAGTCAGCAAAATAAGCTTCCGGGTCGACTCTCGAATGGCACCCTTTGAAAGGACCGTCCGCATCCTTGATTATCCCACAGTAATATTCACTTTCGATGATACGCTTTTCATCCTTACTGCAATTTGGTCTGATGCCAACATCAGGAGTACACCTGGGGAAACAGCAGCATCCCAAATCACAATTACTTCCAGCTAAATCAAAACTCAAAGCGCATAAAGATGGAGATTGGAAACTGGACAGTTAGTTTCCAACCGAATGGAAAAGTTGCCAGCAGCTTGCTGCCAGTCACACTGTACCTTGTGTCATTCCCAGACTGCCAGCTGTTGCCCAAGCTGACTGAATCAGGTTCCATTATTCCATCTGGATTCAGAAAGTCATCCCTTCTGTCTTCATTATAGTTCCCACACATTCCACACACCTTGCCTTTGAAGAGACTCGGGAGAGTCACCTCAGCTCGATGCCTGCCATTAAACCTCACTCGCAATCCAAAACTAGTGGCAATGACGACGTACTGCCCAGACAGAGTGACAACAACGCCCGGGCTGACTGCAACAGGTAGCACTGCCTCTTCCCCATCAACCTGCAAGCATCCAAATCATTCGTCAATTGATTCTTCTGCAGACGTTGCAATGCACCTGACAAAGACACTTAGCACATCCAGCCCTTACCTTTACCACACGCCCCTTCCCTAGCGTGATTCTGTGATTGGAAACCTCAACGTTGACTTGTCTCACGTAAGACACGTACGGGTTTCCGCCTCTGTGCTCATTTGCAGCTTCAACTTTGAAGTGGGGCAGACTGCTGTTGGTACTGCACAGTTTTGATAAGGTGTACGTGCACGTTCCCATAAAGTCGTGAGCTTGGCCATCAAAGGTCATATAGTGAGGATCTCCTTGTACTATGCAGGAAGACTCTGAAAACAGCAAAACAATCAGAATTACTCGTCATTACTGACATACTTCGTGAAATTTGCTGTTTACTGTAAGGAATGCAGCACAACACATTCCAAATTACTGCAAGTTAGAAGCAGAAAATAAATAAATAAACAGAAGGGGAGATGTGAGGTAGCATACACGGACTGTTCAGAAATATTACGGCAGAACGGTAGAAGCTGTTCCTCAAATCCGAGTGTGGATCTTCCATCTCTTCTATCTCTTTCCCAATGGGAGGCATGCCCTGGATGCTCAGCAATAGATGCCAACTCTTTGAGTCACAGACTTTTGAAGGTGTCCTTGATGATGTGGAGGGTTAGTCAGCCCTTGTGGCTAAAGCGATCAGGGGGTATGAAGAGAAAGCAGGTACAGGGTTCTGAGTTGGATGATCAGCCATGATCATACTGAATGGGGATGCAGGCTCGAAGGGCTGAATGGCCTACTCCTGCACCTATTTTCTATGTTTCTAAATCTGCTGGCGATTTGCATGGATCTTCTCGGGATTAGACTATGACCGACGGTTTGCATTTTTACCAAAGAGAGTCATGGGACTGATAACTCAATGCAGATGATAATGTTTAGATTAACAACTCAATTAACAGATGGCATAATCATCTCTGGAGAGGGAGAGTTGAGATAATTGAGGGTAGAATGAGAGGAGACAAGGAATTTTTTTTTCACCCAAAACGTGAACATTAGTGCTCAGAAAATGAAGCCCTCAGAAAAGTGGTCCATGCAGACACAATTCCCACCAAATGTTGACAACTCACCAAGTATGCAGGTGAACTTGTTTAACCAGAATTATTAAGATGGAAAACTACAAGAATTAAAAGACTACAAGGTACAAGGTAATTGACTTCAGCATCAATTCCCTGGTCTTATATTCTGGACCTCTTGTTAACCTTGTATGTGCCTTCCACACCATCACTTCAACCTGCAAGTTCAAATTCAGTGTGATTGGCACAAGGACTCTGTCCCTTTGAAGCTGAGATTTCTGGATTTTCTCCTCTTTAACAAAATAGTCCACACATTTATTTCTACTACTAAAGTGCATGAGGAAGCATTTTGAACATTGTATTTCAGTTGCCACTTTCTTGCCCATTCTCTAATTTAAGTTTTTTGTCGCCTACCTGTTTCTCAACACTACCTTCCCCTCCACCAATCTACATCGTGGTTTTACATACTGACCCATATTCTCAGTTTATTAACCTTGTTCCTGATACTCCTTTCACTAAAGTAGACATATATCAGCCCATCCCACTGACCGCAATTTTGCCCTAGCAACTGCCTATCATTCTCTACATGCTGCATTTACCTATACAGGATTAAGTCAGAATTGTTTCCTTCAGGGAAAATCCTGCCTGACAAACCTGTTGGAATACCTTGAGGAGATTACAGATAGGATAGATAAAGAGGATGTTATGGATGTTATATATGTGGACTCTCAGAAGGCTTTTGACAAGATGCCACACATGAGGCTGCTTACCAAGTTAAGAGCCCTTGGTATTACAGGAAAGTTACTCAGATGATTAGCGCATTGTCTGATTGGAAAGAGGCAGTGAGTGGGAATAAAAGGATCCTTGTCTGGTTGGTTGCTAGTGACTCGTGATGTTCTACAGGGGTCTGTGTTGGGACCAGTTCTTTTTATGCCTTACATAAATGAATTACATGATGAAATAGATGTTGCCAAGTTTGCAGATGATACGAAGATTGGTGGAGGGGCAGGTAGTTTTGATGAAGCAGGTGGGATGCAGAAGGACCTAAGATGGGAGAATAGGCAAGAAAGTGGCAAATGTAATTTACTGTGGGAAAATGCATGGTCATGCACTTTGGTAGTAGAAGTAAATGTGCAGACTGTTTTCTAAACAGGGAGGAAATCCAGGAATCGGAGATGCAAGGGGACTTGGGAGTCCTTGTGCAGAACACCCTGAAGGTTAACTTGCAGGTTGAGTTGGTAGTGAGGAAGGCAAATGCAATATTAGCATTCAAGATGTCTAGAATACAAGAGCAGTGTTGTGATGCTGAGGCTTTATAAGGCACTGGTGAGGCCTTACCTTGAGTATTGTGAACAGTTTTGGGCTCCTCATTTTAGAAAAGATGTGCTGGCATTGAAGAGGGTCCGATGAGATTCACAAGAATGATTCCAGGAATGAAAGGGTCATCGTATGAGGAACGTTTGATGGTTCTGGGTCTGTACTCACTGAAATTTAGGATGAGAGGGGGATCTTATTGAAACCCCTTTAATGTTGAAAGGAC
>JAUOBT010000206.1:4919115-4937293 GCA_032362145.1 Hypanus berthalutzae | reverse complement strand
TGATAGAATGCAGTAGTTGACTGAAAAGTGGCAGCTGGAGTTCAACCCAGAGAAGTGTAAGGTGGGACAAATTCGAAGGCAAATTCCAAGGAAGAGTACAAAGTAAATGGCAGGATACTTGGTAGTGTGGAGGAGCAGGGGATCTGGGGGTACATATCCTCATCTCCCTGAAAGTTACCTCACAGTTACAAAGTGTATTTAGGAAAGCTTATGGGGTGTTAGCTTTCAGAAGTCGAGGGATAGAGTTTAAGAGTCGCGAGATAATGATGCAGCTCTATAAAACTCTGGTTAGGCCACACTTGGAGTACTGTGTCCAGTTCTGGTCGACTAACTATAGGAAGGATGTGGAGCTTTGGAAAGGGTACAGAGGAGATTTACCAGGATGCTACCTGGTTTACAGATTGTGCATTATGATCAGAGATTCAGGAAGCTAGTTAGCGTTTTACTTTGGAGAGAAGGCGGATGGGATGAGACATGATAAAAGTATATAATATATTAAGGGGATCAGGTAGAGTGCACAGCCAGTGCCTCTTCCTCAGGGCACTAATGCTCAATAAAAGAGAACATGGCTTTAAAGTAAGGGTGGGGAGTTCAAGGGGGATATTAGACGAAGGTTATTTACTCAGAGAGCGGTTGATGCGTGGCAAATACAGTAGTGAAATTTAAGAGTTAACTAGACAGGTATACGGAGCAATTTAAATTGGGTGGGGGATATATGGGAGGCAGTGTTTCTTGGTCGGCATAACATTGTGCGCCAAAGGGCCTGCACTGAGCTGTACTATTCTACGTTTTATAAAACAGAGAGTATGCAGAGAGACACAGTTAGTTCATGGGAATGGCCAAAAAAAGTGGCAAATGGAATACAATTTTGGAAAGTGTATGTTCATGCACTTCGGCGAAAGAAATTAAGGGGAAGATTTTTATTTACTTGAACAGAGAATTCAAACTGCAGAGATGCAATGGGTCGTGGGAGTCCTTCTGTCGGATACTCTAAACGTTAACCTCCAGGTTCTGTCGGTGGTAAAGAAGGTGTACGAAATTTTGCATTCATTTCGAGTGGGTAGAATATAAGAACAGAGCTGTGATGTTCAGTAACTCTATAGCACTCGTGAGACCACACTTTTAGTTCTGTAATGTAGTTTTGTGCTTCTAACTTTGGAAGGCATATACTGACATCGGAGTGGGTTCAGAGAAGATTCAACAAAATGATTCCAGGAATAAAAAGGTTTACCATTTAAGGAAAATCTGGCTGCTCTTGGGCTATCTTCCCTGGAGTTTTGGAGAATCAGGGTGGATCTCATAGAAACATTATGAAAAGGCCTGAACAGACTAGATAATGCATATTTATGTGCATTGGTAGGAGAGTCAGGGAGAAGAACGTACGCCTTAAGTATTGAAGGTCTGCCATTTAGAATAGAGATCCGGAGAAATTACTTTAGTTAGAGGGTGGCAGATCTGTGGAAGATGTTGCTACGAGCGGCTGTGGAGGCAATGTAATTGGGGAGAATTTAAGGCAGAGATATATAGTTTCTTGTTTAGACAGGGCATGCAAGGGAAAGGGGAGAAGGCAGGAGAAATGCGATAACTGGAAGAATTGGATCAACCAAAATTGAATGGAGGAGCAGATCCGTTAGCCCGAATGGCCTACTTCTTCTTGTATGTCTTATGGTCTCATGGAATTGTGATGAAAGCAGGTATTCAGAGTATTTCTCAGATGAGTATTTCAATTGCGAATGAATTGAAGGCCATGGAACAGTGCTGGAATATTGGATTTTGTGAAAAGTTAATTAATAATCAGACTGATTAGCATGTCCTTGGTGTGTTTGTGTGTGTGTGTGTGTGTGTGTGTGTGTGTGTGTGTTTGTGTAGTACACAACATTACGTCCAGAAGACAGACACTATTTGTTAGAAATTACCGGGAGGCATTAAAGAATTTTCAAATCGAAGTGACCAAAAGCTCGCTGCAGCTGCCGGAGTTCAGTTTTTATTGAGACTTTACAAAACATGGAAAACACGTTCCAGCAAGGAGGCCAAACATTAGGAAAAAATGTATTGCAGATCCGGGGAAATGGAAAGGGAGATCTCAACTCAGTTAAGGAACATTTCAAATGCGATGACCACAATCTCATCAGCTATGGTAACCAAGAGAGAATCTAGAGATGCTGGAAATCTGAACAAATGCACACAATCTGCTAGAGGAACTTAGCATCCAGACAGCATCCTGGCCTAGTGAGTCCCTCCAGCATCTTGTGCGTATAAACATGCATGGATAGCTTTGCAATGGAAAAATGGGATCTTCACTATCCGTGCACATTAAGCTGATGGAGGAAGTTTGCTGTTAAACGTGAACGGACAGAACCGTTTTCAGATTTAGAGTTATCAGAATCGACGCCAGCCCCACCCCTTCAAAGATTTCTGTTAGAGGTTTTACTGCCTAAAATGGTAACAATGTTTGCTATTGGTGTATCGGTACTGGTAGTCTGTAGCAACGTTTCCATGTCTCATTTCCACCTATTTAAGAATATTCTTCCGATGATTTAAGAAACATTCTCTGTTGAATAAAGTAGCGAACCGAATTGTCCTTCTCACAAAGACCTTTTGGTAAAAATCTTCTTCTTCTATTTGCTCGAAAGTGAAATGCATAGTCTGTGGATACTGGCATTAGTTCTGCACATTCAAAGGTGTAAGTAACTTTATTTACTGATTTCCTTTCGCAACTTATTAAGTTAAAATCACTGTACCGTTAGAAAAGTTAGACAAATCCGCTAAATTGCTTCTTGTCTTCTCGATAGAAAGGTTCTAATTATGCATGTTAGGATGCCAAGAATATTAACCAGGGTGAGCGTTAGGGAAAGGAGCTTTACCTCGGTTTAATTTTCTTTTGAAAGGGATATTTATAGCAGTTTTACGATTACCGAATTGTCGCAATATTAATTTGGCAGTGCAGGAGTCAGTTACATAAAATCAATTCGACATTGTTTGCTGATTTCGAATTCATTTTTCTGTCTGGTTCTCCCGTGTCTATGCGCATAATGTCGTCCTGATTAAGAAAAACAAGAGTAGATGTACAAACAAATCATTGCACCTTGCAGAACAAACACGAGGACCTTACATATCCGGGATTTTACCCCATGTACCCTTATTTTGACGAGCATTAACACCTATAAATAGATAAACTGCTTAAAGGACTATGCCATTTTCAGACATTGTTGGAAATCAGCAGTTTATGCTGCCTTTAATTCCAAACAGATTTACTTATATTGTATGTTGACGTTCTAGCGTGGAGGTTAGCTTTCCATCATGTTCTACTGTGAATTTTATACGTCTGCGATCCCAGCTGTGGAAAAGAATATAAGTAATGTTGCATTCCAAAAGCAAGTGAGCTTACAGAGTGCAACATTACTTGGAACTATGATGTTGTGGCCGTTTTAGAGATATGGATGGCTTTGGGGCAGGGATATTTACTTCGAGTGCTAGGCTTTAGATGTTTCAGAAAGGACAGGGAGGGAGGTAAAAGAGGTAGGGGCTAGGCACTGTTGATCAGAGATAGTTTTACACGGCTGCAGAAAAGGAGGAAGATATCGGAGGGTTGTCTATGGATTTTCTGTGGTAGAAATTAGGAACAGGATGGGGTTAATGACTCTATTGGGTGTTTATTTATATATCGCCCAATAGTAACAGGGTCATCGAAGACCAGGAAAGGAAACAGATTTTGGAAAGGTGCAATAATAACAGGATTGTTGTGGTGAAAAATTTAATTTCCCAAATATCGATAGCATGTCCCTAGAGCAAGAGTGTTCGATGGGATGGACCTTGTTACCTGTGTTAAAGAATGTTTCTTGACACAATATATAGATAAGCCGACAAGAAGAGAGGCTGTACTTGATAAAGCATTGGGAAATGAGCCTGGCAAAGTGTCGGGTCTCTCAGTTGGAGAGAACTTTGGAGATAGCGTTCACTATTCGATCTCCTTTACTAAAGCATTGGAGAGGGATAGGAACAGATAAGTTAGGAAAACATTTAATTAGAGTAAAGGGAATTATGAGGCCATCAGGCAGGAACTTGGAAGTATAAATCAGAGAAACACATGGAAGAAGTGCGGCAAATGTTCAAGGGATAATTGCCTGAAGTTTTGAATAGGTACGTTCCAATGGGAAAGGTAAAACACCGAGAAAAGTGGTGTACAAAGGCAGCTGCAAATCTCATGAAGCAGAAAGGAAAAGCTTACGAAATGTTCAGAAAAACAGTTAATGATAGAGATCGGGAGGAATTATAAAGCTAGCAGGAAGGAAATAAAGAAAGAAATTAGGACAGTCAGAAGGGGTAATGAGAAGACCGTGGCGAATAGGATTAAGGAAAACCCCAAGGCATTCTACAAATCTGTGAAGCAAAATGAGGATTAGAAGTGAGTGAATACGACTGATCTTGTGTGACAGTGGAAAAGTGTGTATGGAACCGGAGGAGATAGCAGAGATAAGTAATGAGTACTTTGCTTAGGTATTCACTACGGAAAAAGAATCTTGGTGACCGTAGGGATGACTTACAATGGACTGAAACGCTTGAACATGTAGATATTAAAGAAGAGGGTGTGCTGAACCTTTTGGAAAGCTTCTAGTTGTAAAAACACCGGGACCGGACCAGATGTTCCCCAGGCTACTGTGGGAGGTGAGGGAGGAGATTTCTGAGCTTCTGGCAATGATTTTTGCATCATTGATGGGGACGGGAGAGGTTCCGGAGTACTGGACCGTTTCAGATGCTGCTCCATTATTCAATAAGGAAGTAGAGATAGCTCAGAAAATTATAGACCAGTGAGTCTTAATTCAGTAGGTCGTAAGTTTATGGAGAAGATCCTGAGAAGTAAGGTTTATAAGCATTTGGAGAGGCATAATATAGTTAGGAATAGTCAGTATGGTTTCCCGAAAGGCGTGGTGCCTTACAAGCCTGATTGAATTGTTTGTGGATGTGCAACATAGATGGAGTTAGAGCAGTAGATGGATTTTAGCAAGGTATTTGACAAGTTACCCCGTGCAAGGCTTATTGTGAAAGTAAGAAGGGATGGGATCCAAGGGGATATTGTTTTGTAGATCCAGAGCTGGCTTGCCCATAGAAAGCAAATTCTGTTTGTAGATGTGCCATATTCTGTATGGAGATCGGTCATCAGTGATGGTGCTCAGGGATCTGTTCTGGGACTCATGCTGTTGGTGTTTTTTTATCAGTAACCTGGATGAAGACGTGCAGGGATGGGTCAGTAATTCACCTGATGACAGAAAGATCGGGAGTGTTGTGGATAGTATGGAGAACTGTCAGAGTTTACAGACGGACATTGATAAAATTCAAAACTACGCCGATAAGTGGCAGGTGGAGTTCAACCCAAATAAATCTAAGGTGTTTCATTGTATTCGGTCAAATATGATGGCATAATATCGTATTAATAGTAAGACTCTCGGTAGTATGGAGGATCAGTGGGCTCTTGGGGTCCGAGAGTATAGGACATTCAAGGCTGCTGCACAGGTTGACACTACGGTTAAGAAAGCATACGTCGGATTGGTCTTCATTTATCGTCGGATTGAGTTTAGGAGTCGAGATGTAATCTAGCAGCTATATAATAACGTGGTCAGACCTCACTTGGTGTATGTGCTCAATTCTGGTCACCTCACTACAGGAAGGATGTGGAAGCCATAGAAAGGGGGCAGAGGAGTTTTACAAGGATGTTGACTGGGTTAGGAAACATGCCGTATGATAATAGGTTGAGTGAGCTCAGACTCTTCTCCTTGGAGCGACAGAAGATGAGAGGCGACTTGATGCGGCTGTATAGGATCATGAGGGAAATTGATAGTGTTGATAATCAGAGGCTTTATTCCAGGGCTGGAATGGCTAGCACGAAAGGAGACGGATTTAAGGTGCTTGTTCGTAGGTACAGAGGATTGTGTGGAATGGTCTGCCGGCGGCGGCGGTGGAGACGCATATGACAGGGTATTTAGAGAAACTCCTAGACAAGTATGTGAAGCTCAGAAAAATAGAGGGCTTCGGCGAACCCTAAATAATTTGTAAGGAACGGACGTGTTCGGCACCGCTTTGTGGGCTAAAGGGCATGTATTGTGCTGTACGTTTCTATGTTACTATAAATGAATATAATGAATCGAAACCAAAAGACAACACGATGCAGAAAACTTTGGAAGAACTGAGAATAATCAGAGCAATTATTTCTCTATTATCTAACTAATGAGATGTCTTTTGATATTCTCGGCATGTTTTCCAAATGCTAGTTTGAAATCCAATTCGTCTTTATCAGATCCTATTCTGAGCTGAATAACGCTAAACGAAGCTGAACATAGTTATAAAATAACATTCCCATCATATGGGAAATCAGGGCACCAGGGACACAAAAATTAGTTATCCCTTAATTTTATTACTTCGATTGTCACTATCTGCTCAAATGTGAGCATAGCCTTTGCTTCTACACTAGTGTGAGTTTCTACCAATTGTTGATTAGCGTCAAGTTGGATATGAAGTTATGGGAAAGGTAAATCTAATCAGTATATAGACGTTCAATGTATGGCTGCATCTCAAAATTATTCTGCCAATGTTTATGTTGTTTCCCAAGGCATTGTTTTGTATTTGCATAGGGTTTAATTTAGCTATGTAACGACGTCAAATGCTACGAGGAGAAGGCAGAAAAAAATGAATTGAAAGCGAAAATAAAATAGCCATAGCTGAATGGTGAAGCAGATTCTTCTAGTCTCAGTGCTGCGCTTCCCTGTGTGCATTCCCCACATTTGCTGAATGTCGCTGGACCATCCCATTAAAAAAAGTTTGGAATCGCTGTTCTTGCGACATTACATCAGCTTATTTAAAGGGACCATTTTCTCTTCAATTTCACAATCCTAATCCGGCTTAGTATCATTGGTATATGGCTTGAAATTTGATGTTTCGTGTTAACCCTAACACTAAAATACTGCAGAATTGAATCATAATCAGTTTATATATTATAGATAGAAAATTACATGAAATGTTTCTCCTGCCACGAATAATTAAACAGCAAATCGCAGGATGAAATCGCGCGTTTCCTCAGTCAAATTCGTCCTTTCAGCGCTAAATTCCTTCCTCAATTTTGCATCTTCATTCTTGGGTTTCTTCATATTGATTCCAATACAATGAAACGACTTTTCTCGTTTATAAAATAGAGAAACTAAAACAGTTCAGCGTCGCAGGGTCTCTTTGGCCCATGATGTCGTACGGAAATTTAAATAATCTATGCAAACAATTAAACCCTTCTTTCATTCAAGGGGATATTTCGTGAAGTTGCCGTAATTACTCTAATCCCCACGTTTACCCTTTACAGAACCGAATCATGTCTTTTTTTTAAACAAACAGACGATTCCCTCACCATCTATAGCACAGGTAGCGACAGGAAAACTCAATTTCACTGAATCTAGGCTGCCCTAATAAACAATACACAGCTCTATTCAAAGTTGTTTTTAAATCAAATTTAAAATATAAAATTAACTCAATAATATTGGTAAAACAATTGCTGATCGTTGGGAATCTGGTTCATTAATAATGAAGCCTGAGCAGTTCATGGAATTCTGATTAATAACAAACGAATCTAACATTCCTTTCAGCATCTGTGGAGACATGTACATTAACGATCTTGAAGAGGGGGCGAGTTTGGGGTATCTAAATTCGCTGTTGATGCTAAATTGAGTAATTGTGCAGAGGCTACGGAGGTTGTGCAGAAAATAATAGACGGGTTAAGTGCGCAGCCAGGGGTCTGGCAGGTGGAGTACAATACTGATAAATGCGAGGTCATTCACATGGAAGGAAAACAATGAGAGAACACGTTATTATTTAAAAGGTAAAACCAGTATAGAATACTGCAGTGCAGGCGACTTGTGAGTGCTTTTGGATGAATCACAAAATGTCAGTTTGCAGGAAAAGCAGGCTAGCAAGAAGGCAAATTGAATGCTCGCCTTCATTGCTACAGGGATAGTATTTAAGAGCAGGGAAGCTATGCTGCAAATATGCAAGGTACTAGTGAGACCGCACCTAGATAACTGAAGTAATTCTGGTTTCATTATTTGAAGAATTATCTACTGGCTTTCATAGCGATGCAGACGAGTTTGACCAGGTTGATTCCGGAGATGAGGTGGTTAGACTGTGTGGAGGGATTAAGTCGCCTGGGACTGTACTTGCTGGAACTCAGAAGAATGAGGGGAGATACTATAGGAAAATATAAAATTATGAAAGGAAGAGAATAGATTGAGGCAGGCTTTATTTTCCTCACTGGTAGGCGAGACTAGACCTACTGGACACAGCCTCAAGATTCGGGGGTGTAGATTAGGTCCGAGATGAGTGCGGAGAACTTCTTTTCCCAGAAAGTGGTGATTCTGTTGAACTCGCTGCCCAAACAAGCCGTAAAGGCTATCTCAGTACGTCTACGATGTTGAACAAGAATTCGGTTTTGTCAACGTTTTTTATGGTGATATTCAACGAAGCGTTTCACAAGCACCACATTCCTCTGTTTATTACTTTAAAAATCCTATATCGAGAAGCAGAAAAATCTGTAGCAGCGGCAGAATTTCATTCTCGTATTAACCCTTCAAATCCAACTTTATTCTGCTGTGCAAGCCTGTGGATCAATTAACTTTCAAATATTTTGCTCAGTGAAACAATAATATTAATCTTGTGAGGGACACAGAAGGCGAGAATTTTTGCTGAACAAGAGATTCTGATTAGTTAACTTCTGAACATGACTTTGCAAACAAAATGAGAAACAGTGGAATAGTGAAAAATGACAAGTGTGAACTTTTGCACCTCGGTTTGAACTGTCCGGATTGGTCGTACACACTGAATGATAGAGCCCTGAGGAGTGCCTTCGAACAAAAAACATCTGGAAATATAGGTCCATAATTACTCACAGATAGATAGGGACGTAAAAGAAAGCGTTTGGCACATTAGCCGTCATAAATCAATGCGCTCTGTGCAGAAGATGAGATGTTATGCTGAAGCTGTGTAAGACGTTAGTAAGGCCTAATTTTGAAATATTGTGTGAAGTTTTGATTACCTACCTATTGAAACGATGTAAATAAGAAGTGAAAAGCTGCAGGGAATATTCACAATGCGCTTTGTCGGGTTTGGGGCAGTTATGTAACAAGGAAAGATCACGTTAGGAATTCATTCTTTAGAGCGTAAAAGATCAAGAGCAGTTTTGATTGAGGTATGCAGAATTATGAGGGGTATAACTAAGGTAAATGCAAGTAGAAATTTCCCCAGTGAATAGGACTGCAGCCAGATGCCATAGGCTAAAATAAATCAGTGAGGATTTTAAGGGGAAGATGATGGGACAGTTCTTATCTCAGAGCTAGAAATGGGCAGTAAGCAACCGTGCAGCATGCGAGCACGATTTGATCGTTAATGAAAGGGTAGGATATGTACATAAATTGTAGATATATAGAGGACTATGTTCCCGGTACAGGCCGATTCGAAAAGACACTTTAACTTATGTCGGCATAGAATGGATGGACCACAAGACCTTTTTGTGCGTTTTACTTCTCGATGGCTCTATTACACTATAATCCATACCATCAGGTTTAATACTCAGTGTAATATATCATATTTGCATAAGTACTAAACATGCATGCACGCGCGCGTGTGCGCGCGGGCACACACACACACACACACCCAGATATTCAATATCAGCATCATCATTATGTATCATGTCATATGACATGAGCAATTATGCCGGATGATGCGCAAGATGGCCCCGGTGAAGTCGCAAGTTTTTATTTTGCTTGAGGTAGTGTGTTGATCTTCATCTCCAATTTTTGATAATTTGTCACAATCCCGATACAGCGTCGATCAATACTCGATCATTTAGCATTTTTGAAGCTTTCTTTGGGTTTGGAAGACATTTCCTTTTTGTCGGGTGGTGGATGATACCATGTGCTCTGGACAGTTGTAATGCCTTCAAAGAAGCCCAAGAACAAAGAAAGAAAGCGTAAATTGGCTGCAAACGAAATAGGGTGCAATCTTTACTTGAAGATATGGAGTTTTGAGTGCCTTTGCAAGAGTCTAGTGCTGCCGCTTCGGAACGGGAGCACAGTTATTCCCAGCTTCAATATTCGGAGATCGACCGAGCCTGAACCCTTTACCTGATTCAGATCTCGACACTCTGGTGAAGCCTGCTGTTAGAAAGAAGAACGCAGAGGTTACTTGACAAACTATAGCGGAGTTAATTAACGATAGGTCCGATGATCTGGCATTGAGAATTGGCAACAAAAAAATAGCATCGATGACATTATCGAATCCCTCGACTATATTTTTGAAGAGGTGAATACCCTGAAGTCTGGAGTTGCGCAGATTAAAGGGACTAACACGGACCACGAGAAGGGAACTGAGACTTTTGAGTTGGGAATGAATGAGGCCGAGCGTTATCAGAGAAGTTGGAATCTGAAAATCCACGGCATTACAGAGCAAACGGATGAAAAATTTTAAAAAATAAAGTAACTCAATTATGCCAAATAGTAGTTCCGGAGGCCAAGCAGGAAATTCTACTACACGTGGATATTGTATATCATCTCGGTCGGATAGGAAGGGGGAGAAGCTTTGTGCGATCATTATCGATGTTCAAACAGAACCAGGAGGGATCTAGTATGGAAACAAGACAGAAAAAAAAATGAATACTTGCTCTCGCAGAGCATGACGATCTCCCACGACCTGAATGCAGCTGACAAGTTGGCCCGACAGTAGCTGTGCCCGCTGGTCGAGGGTGCTTGAAACGATGGGAAGCGTGCTTTCTCGGCTGGGACCCGAACGTTCATTGATGGAAAGGAGATACGAGCAGAACGGTAACATGTTGGTGTGGCAACTGGTCTACTAACTCTACCAATATTCGTGTCCGGCCTTTGTTTATATAGGACTGGGGTAGTTTTATTTTTTCTTACTTTTTATTATTACGATGATTAATTATTTTTGTTTATTTATGTAGTCTCTCATAAGACTGTCTTTTTCACTTTTTTTCCCCTCTAAAATGCTAGGGGTCTTAGCTACACTGTTAAACGGAAGGATTAATTCCATCTTTTAAAGCAGCATGAGCATGTGGATTTTGTTTTCATCCAGGAATCGCACTCTGTGACTGAAGACACTAAATCATGGAAATCTATGTAGGGAAACGATGTTTGGTTTTCATGTGGTTCTGAACTTTCTGCAGGTGTTCTTATTCTGATGTTTGACTATAAAGGAGATGCTTTGCATTCTGAGGCAGGTACGAATGGGCATGTTTGTTTCTTATTGTTCAATATCGTGGTAAAATTTTTCTTATTGTTTGTATTTATGGCTATAATATTAGAAATGATAATGATAGATTACTTGAGATTTTAGGAAAAAAATGATTATTGGCTCTCTAAATTTCCTGATCTATTTATTGTTACGGGAGGAGAATTTAATATGGTATTAGATGGAAATAGTCATCGATGGTCACCAAGGCAAAACTCTACTTATAGTAACTTTACTAGCTATATTCAGAAGTTTAGTATCATAGATATTTGGAGAGAGTACTTTTCTGGATTTAAAAATTATACTTGGAATAATATATCTATTACATTCATGTCTAGGCTAACAATACTGGCTGCTATCTGATACCTTAAGAAATAATAATGTCTCTTTTAATTTTTTCCCTCACCTTAAACAGATCATAAGGCTATCCATATTCAAATTGCATGATCTTTAGCTGAATCCAATTTTAAGTCTTATTGGACTAGGAGGGCCGAGATGGCCTGTTTCCGTTCTGTGATTGTTATATGGAAATTAAATAATTCGATTTTGGGGCATGAAGTTGACACTTTGCACATTAAATGCTGGTAACCTACTTTTTGCTTAAAGCGATAGTAGAAAATAATTTCTCCACAAACTGGGAACTTTTAAAATTTGAATCTGCCAAGTTCTTTAGGAAATACAGTAGTGATTTAGTAACGAAAATAAAATTACAAGTACAGTCATTGATCTGAAAGATTGCAATTTTATGTGAATTGTTTCCAGACAACCTTTCAGAGAAAGCTAAAGAGAAGCTGGCTTTCTTCAAGGATAAGTTAAACCACCTTTATCTTATAAAGGCAGAAGGTGCATATGTGAGATCGAGAAAAGAATGGTTGGAAGAGGGTGAAAAGAGGACAGCTTATTTCAATCGTTTAGAAAAGCAACGTGTCCAATTGAAATTCATACATCAGCTTAATATTGATGATGTGATTAGAGAAGACTCCAAAAATAGCAAACTATTGTTCTGCTTTTTATGTTAAAGTGTATAGCTCAAAATATTGTGAAACATCTACACTACATTTTATGGAATGATAGCAATATTCTTAGGAACTTGTTCAATGATCACAAAGACGTGTGTGTTGCTCATATTACCTTGGGAGAGGTTAAGGTTGGCATTTCAAATTTAAAAAAAAGTAATAAGTCGCCGGGTGAGGACGGTCTGATTGCAGAATTTTATAAGATTTTTTCAGTTTCCTAATTTCCTTTTTAATAAAATTGTTTTTTTTTTCAATGTATTGATAAAGAAATTCTTCCCACTTCTTTAACACAGGGACATAACACTTTAATTCCTAAACCAAGAAAAGATTATTTATCGATGATTGCCGTCCTATTTGCCTTCTCAACAGCGATTATAAAATTCTGGCCTAAATCTTTGCTAACAGAATTAAATTAGTTTTACTATTTATTACTTATGCAAGACGGTCAGGTTTCATGAATGGTCTTCGTATCCCTAATAATGTATGATTAATTTTAGATCTTATTGATTATTCTCATCTTGTTCAAAATGATAGTTTTATACTGTTTTTGATTCTATTGAGCATCAGTTTATCTCCTCTGCTCTTGGTAAATTTGGATTTGGTCCATTATTTTGTGAGGCTGTTAAAGCTTTGTAGACAAACGCTAATAGTTCTATAAAGTTGAAATTGGTGACTTCACAGAGGTTTGATGTGAATAGTGGGGTGAGACAACGTTGTCCTATCTGACCTTACTTATTCTTTTTATGTGCTCAGCTGCTCACCTATTCCATCAAGTCTAGTCCTCTGAAAGGCACTTACTGTGCAAATTCTAAATTTCTGATTAGTCAGGTTGCAGATGATACAACTCTTTTTCTTAAATGGTGTTTCCGAAATCTCATTGTCTTTAAATTGTATTTCTGTTCTTTCCAAAGACTCAGGCCTCTGTCTAAATATTCACTAATGCGAATTGTTTCTTCTTAAAGTTTGCACACAATTTATAATTAATAAAATTCGAGTAAAAGACAAAGTT
Source organism: Hypanus berthalutzae (assembly GCA_032362145.1). NCBI lineage: Eukaryota > Metazoa > Chordata > Chondrichthyes > Myliobatiformes > Dasyatidae > Hypanus > Hypanus berthalutzae. The sequence continues at coordinate 4,923,994 of JAUOBT010000206.1, read as the reverse complement.
ACATATTTAGGGTTAACTATCGTTTAAACGAATACTTAAGGTGTATGGATTATTTTCTACCTCTTATAGACAAAATCAATAAAAACGATTAATCCAGTGGCTTCAAAGGGACTTATCTTTGAAAGGCCGAGTTTTGCTTTGTAAAGCAGAAGGTCTTTCCAGGATTATATATATAGATCTCCCTTTATACGTCGATAAAAAAATCTGTAAATTGATAGACACCATGTTGTTTAACTTTGTGGAAAAACAACGTTCATTATATTAAAAAAAATCTGTTGTCACGAATAATTATTACAAGGGGGTTTAAATTTTCTTGACTTTGACACTCTTAATAATACATTTAAAATTAATTGGATTAAACATTTTTTGCGGAATCCAACCTCTATATGGAATTGTATTCCTTCTTTTGTCTTTTCTGTGGTTGGTGGATTTTTTTGTTTTATGTAATTACAAATAGAAAAAGCTCCACTCCGTTTATGTCGGTTTCATAAACAGATGGTTTTATCTTGGTAACATACACAAAATGCTGGTGGAACGCAGCAGGCCAGACAGCATCTATAGGGAGAAGCACTGTCGCAGTTTCCGGCCGAGACCCTTCGTCTCGTCCTGACAAAGAGCGTCGGCCCGAAACATTTACAGTGCTTCTCCCTATAGATGCTGCCTGGCCTGCGGCGTTCCACTAGCATTTTGTGTGTGTTGCTTGAATTTTCAGCATCTGTAGATTTCCTTGTGTTTGCTTTTATCTTGGTCTTTGATTTATAAGCACAAGTTCTCTCCAAATAGTTACTTTATCTGTAATAACCACAACATAACTTGGAAGAATAAATCTTTGTTTTATAGAAATTGGTTCTATGATAATATTCTGTTATTTAAACCGTTATTTAATTGAAGTGGTACTTTTATTGAGTTATACTCAGATTTTAACCACCTTTGAATTTCCTGTGACTCCAAACTAATTTGCTGTTGTTACGGATGCAATTCGCTCTGGTACAATTATGTTGTTTAGAGATACATCATATATGGTAGTTGAATTACTCAACATGGATCCATCTAGGACAGCTATAGGAAAGAGTTGTTTCCACCCGTCTTTTTTTTAATAATAATGCTATTAGAAGTTTGTTTCAAAAAGACACTACTTCCATCTCTACGGCTGTTAGTTTTTGGAATAGTTGATTGAGGAGTCTGAGGTGGAGGTGTATTTGGGGCTTATTTAATATTTTCTTATTGAGGAATAAAATTAAATAACTTTCATTTAAAATTACGCATAGATGTTATCCAACCAATGTTTATTTGACAAGGCTTAATTATGATAATGAAACTAACTATTATTTTTGAAGTTGATATCCATAGGATTTATTTTATCTGTTTTGGGATTCTAAAGAGATTAAAACATGTTGGATTGGTGTTTCTCCATTTATAGATCAATATATTTATTGTGGATTTTACTTTTTGTTTTGAAAATGTCTTAATTGGGTTTACTAATATTATCAAATCTCATAGGATTCATTTCTTTATCATAAATATTCTGTTAATCTCCAGCGAATTTTACATCCATAAATGCAAATACAGCAATAAGAAAACTTCATTTATATTTTTACGTCAGACTTCAAACTAGGCGTTAACATTCTGAAAACTTCCCATGACCAGAAAGCAGTAAAGACTGGACAAATCTGTAAACGTTTCGGATTGTCACTGTAAATTTTTCTGTTTTGTGACTCCTTTTAGATACTGTTCCTTCTGTCCAACAGCATTTCGAATGGATTTTCATGTTTATTTTTATATCTAAAATTAATAGTTATTTATTTGTTGATGCTTATGATTCCCTGGCTTTGTTAGCATATGTTTAGTTTTATGTTTTTGGTGTGTTCAATAAAAATTAAAAAAAGTTAAAAATAAAACATGAGCAATCATGGTCGTATCGATGACCATGATTGTTCTCAGCAAATGTTTCTGGAGAGGAGGTTTTCCATTGTCTTCCTCTGAGCAGTGTATATACAAGACGGTAAACCCAGCCATTATTAATTCTCTTCAGAGTTTGTTTCCTTTGCGTTGGTGGTCACACAACCAAGTGCTACGATATGCAACAACTACTCATGCGGTCATTCACCACCTACACCCATAGCATCAGCTGACCCTCATCGTGAGTGCTATCCAGATTTTACACATTGCCAAAGGGTGAAGACTAGCGTGAAGTCTGAACGCCTGACACTATCATTAGTAGAGGTGAGACCCCACCGCTATATACAATATAAGCACTGGAACTCGCACCCTGAGCGGTAACATTCACGGATGTTGAAGCAGATTTTGTCCTGCTGAAATGTTACTGTTCTTTTTTTTTACAACTCATGTCTGTATTGTTTATTATTTTCCAGATATACTCTGAATTTCCGTTATATCGCTTTCCCGCATCCACGCTGTTGTTCTTTTATGTTTTGTACAATTTCACAAAAGGGAATGAGAGAATGTTTTAAATGCTATACTTTTCTGAAACACGTAGCAGCTACGCACCTGTCACGCACCTTAAATTGTTGTTTTCTTTTCAGTAAGACTCTCCCGCAATAGTTCTATTTTTGTCGCACTTGAAACTGTGAAACGAAATTAACGAATCAGGTGTAGAAAGACTAGCGTCTAAAGCAATAGACTCACACATCCGAAGCACTACATAACCCACGGTGAATCTGTTATGCCCCAGATTTTATGTTTCTCTGACATGTCCGGAATTTTGCTTATACACGACAAACACGCTGTATTCGGAGCTAAAACAAAATCGAAGCGAAGTGAGCTTCGCAACATTTATCGTGAGATTCACCTTCGATTACCAGTACCCCAGCACCTGAACATGCTGATAACTGCTAGATTTCCCTCACTAGTTTTATCCATATTCACACAAACCGAAAGAGATTATATGACTTTCCAGATTCCGTTTTTGCTCGTTTAGATTTAAACCTGTCCATATCATATCACCGTACATATTGGCAGTTCACACATGCACATCACCACAGCAGAGCGTTTAGTACAGATATAACGTTTCGTCCCTCGTGTCAGGGTTTGGATCGTCTCGAATCGGCGTCACATTCTATAGGGAAGCGTCAGCAGCCGGAAATCTTGATACATGTTGACACCAATGACATAGTGCAGGAAGGAAAAAGGAACAGATATTGAAGAGACAATTTAGGAAGCGAGGTAGTATCCTGAAAAGCCGGGCCCTCCGGACTACTATCACTGGTCTGCTGCCTGCCGGACGCTCAGCGACAGTAGGATTTCCAGATGTATGCATGACTGACGAGTTAGTGCTGGGGAAATGGACATGGTTTCAGTCTTCTGGAACACAAGGATCTATTATATGAATTGTACAAAAAACATAGTTTTATCGTTACTCAAAAGGGAACAGTAGTCCTTTTAGTGGTATTGCTAGATCTGTTGGAGAAAAGTTAAACTAATTTGGCAGGAGGTGGGGAAGTGGAGCCGGATTGAACGGGCTCAATATGTGACATTTAGTGTACAACTAGATCTGTGGTGCAGTGAAACTATTGGGAAGCAGAGGCATATCATAAACTTAGGAAATTCTGCAGATAATGGGCATCCAAATCAACATGAGAGGAAGGAAAGAAAGGCAGAGAAATCAGTATCCCTGCATTAAAGGGAATTATAGAGGCATTGGAGAAGAGCTCAAAACTTTACTTCGAGCGGTCAGTAACAGAAATGACGGCAAAGCAGCAATGGCTGCATTTTTTGGGAGATATTTAGACGGCGTAGGATAGATCCTTCCCAAAGAAGAAAATGTTGTCTAACGACATGATGGTGTAACAGTGCCTGATCATGAAAGTCAAAAAGAACATAAAAGCATAGGAGAGAGCAGTCAATAATGCAAATAATAATAATAATAATAATAATAATAATAATAATAATAATAATAATAATAATAATAATAATAATAATAATAATCGTCCTTATATAATTTTTTCTGATTTATGCTGAGCATAAATTTGTGCTAGGCGCCCGGATACTGCTGCAGGTTTTTATTGGTCCTGTGTACACATGTACTTGCGCAGGCGACAACAAACTTGGCCTTTGAACGGCTTCGTTCCGTGTCAGTGCTCCCTCGTCCAGTTGAGCCCGGGTGCTGCGCACAGCTCGGTGCTGCCCTCTGCTGCCGCAGTCCTGAAACAGAAAAGGAATTCCAACTGCAGAATATTTTTTATATGCGGAACGCCCCCAAACAGTGCACACGATGAAATATGGTCTCATTTTGTCATCGCAGGTGTCTGTGTGAAGAGCTTTGTTGTGACTGAATGACGGAGCACATTCACGGGCCGAATGGCTTAATTCTGCTCTTCCGGTCACTCATTAAAACACACCAATGACTATGCCGAACACATAACTGAGAATTTAATATCCAAGGGAAAGATAGGCAGGAAGTGGAGGTGGGGTGGCATTCTTAATTAAGGATGAGATCAGAGCGATTGTGAGAGACGATGTAAGATCTACGGAGCAGAATGTTGAGTCAATCTGGGTAGAGATTAAGAATAGTAAAGGGAAAAAATCACTAGTGGGAGTTGTCTATGGGCCAATAAAATTATTGCAGTGGCAGAGGCAATTGACCAGGAAATATCTGAGGCTTGTAAGAATGGAACGGCAGTTGTCATGGGGGATTTTAACTTGCACATAGATTGGGTGATCAGGTTGGTCACAGAAGTCTTGAGGAGGACTTCATAGAATGCATCTGTGATGGCTCTCTTCAACAGCATGTTACAGACAGACAGACAGACAGACATACTTTATTGATCGATCACGAGGGAAATTGGGTTTTGTTACAGTCACACCGACAAAGAATAGTGTAGAAACATGACAATATAAAACCATAAATAATTAAATAAAA
>JAUOBT010000206.1:4840893-4863575 GCA_032362145.1 Hypanus berthalutzae | reverse complement strand
GAAATAAATGTGCAGACTATTTACTAAATAGGGAGAAAATCCAAAAATCTGAGATGCAAAGGGACTTGGGAGTCCTTGTGCTGAACAACCTAAAGGTTAACTTGCAGATTGAGCCAGGGGTGAGGAAGGCAAATGCAGTGTCAGCATTCATTTCAAGAGTTCTAGAATACAAGAGCAGGGATGTGATGCTTAGGCTTTATAAGACACAGGTGAGGCCTCACCTTGAGTGTTGGCAATAGTTTTGGGCTCCTCATCTAAGAAACGATGTGCTGGTATTGGAGAGGGTTCAGAAGAGGTTCACAAAGATGATTCTGGATATAAAAGGGCTATCATATGACATAAGTTTGATGGCTCTGGGCCTGGAATTTAGATTGATAATGGGGAGGGGATTTCATTTAAACCTTTCAAATGAGGGCATAGCCTCAGAATAGAGGGGCGTCCATTTATCACAGAGATGTAGAGAAATTTCTTAGGCCGGGGGTAATGAATTTGTTACCATGGGCAGCTATGGAGGCCAGGTTGTTGGGTGTATTTAAGGCAGAGATTGATAGGTTCTTGATTGAACACGGTATCAAAGGCCAGGGAGTGGGCCTGATGCGGGGGAAAAAAGATCAACCACGATTGAGTGGTGGAACAGACATGATGGGCCAAATGGCCTACTTCTGCTCCTATCTCTAATTCAAGCAGTATCCTAATAAATCCTCTTCTGCACTCTTTCCAAAGCCTCCACATTCTTCCCATAATGGAGCAACCTGAATTAAGACAAATGTGCCATACAACTGATCCTGCTATATCCTCTGATTGCCCTCTACACTGACCACAATGCTACCAAATATGAAACTTAAGACATATAAAATTACCTTCCTTCTTTTTACAATTCTCAAATTTCATTTGCAGGGCTGGCATTACAATGCTATTTCCATCCAAGCTGTTATGCTATACAGCACCTCCACATCAGGTTCTGAGATCCAATTGTGATAAATGAGTAATATGATTGGAATTTATAAGCCAAGACAGAATTGTCCTATTTCCTTGTCCGGATTTGAGCAAGTCACCTTGTTAGTTTACAAAAGGTTCATTCCTTACACTTTACTGCTTTCTTTTATGACACCATTCTTAATTTTTGTTTGGGATTCCTTCAGAAAAGGTGGTATGAGAGCATGTTTCTTTTAAGAATCCAGAGATAATTTCAGAAAATTTCTCATTTAAGTGCAAAATAATCTTCAACCTCTCAGAATTTCCATCTTGATTGTCCCAGCAAAGTTCTTCAACAACATAATGCCTGGTACATGTCATCAGTATGTATGTTGGGCATTAAGTAGTTCAGTATACTCTTATATCCATGTCAGTCCATATTGCCAGATTGAACCCACACCAATACATAAAATTAAGTACAAATATATAGAGGGACATGCTCCAGTACAACAGCAAGAGATTGTTACATGGGCTTGTTGGTATTCTTTTGAAGAAAACAAAAGAACTGCTGTTCTGACCACTATTGATCTTTTAATTAACATTGCTACAGAGTAGACTGCATGGTTATTTCTAAATTGTTGTTTGAGACCTTGGATAAAATTGATTTCCATTTCCTCAATACTTAAACAAACTTTTCAAAATATCCCTAATAGATTCTAACAGATGCTTTTGAAAAGTTCATAGATCACAAATATTGGTTTTTTATTTTCCTGTCCGTGTACAATTAGGTGTTCAGAAAACTTGGATCAAAGGATAGCAAAGCAAAATTTGTTTCTGATCATTTTCAGTCAAATTAATACAGCAGCATTATGCTATTTTGGTTTCGTCAAAGTGGTAAAACATATCAAGGTGTTTTAACAGATGAGCATAAGGCAAACATTTGCACTCATTCACTTATAGGTACCAGGACATGCGACCAGTGCTATCAAGTGCAAGTCACAGTAGCTAAGAAAATTTTAGTTGTGTACACAGCAAAAAGGTTGAGCTGGAGAAGAAATTCCAGGGTAAAGGGCCAAAATGTAGATAGCAGCAGTAAAATGAAGGAAATTGAAGATGGAAAAGGGGCTCCATGGAATGGGAAGTTTCCATAGAAAAATAGTTCTGAAGAAGATTGTGGAGATTGAAGTAAGGCCCTGAAAACAGCTGGGCAAGGATCTAGATCGAATAATGCAGCTGCGATGCATAAATGGAACTGGGTGTCAGTTGGAATACATGAATTATGTAACCTTTTAGAGGTCATTTGATGTCTGAGCAGCCCTGAATACTTAGAATACTGCATACTTGAGATACCAAAGGGATGGATGGCAGCTTCAGCAGCAGATGGAGGTTTGAGCAAAGACTAGTGAGGAAATGCATTTCTGTTTTTGTAACACTTACATTCCAATTGCAAAGTAGAGTTGAATTACAAATTTGTTAAGAAAACCTGCTTGGGGGAGAAAAGAGTCAAGTAAAATAGCACTTCATCATGATGACTCATTTGAGAATTGCATTGCTAACTTTGGGGAACTACAAAAAGGGAAGGTTGCAAAATAAGTTGTCAGCTAATATTTGATGAGAGAGTAATTTGGCTTCAGTTTAATATACTGGAGAACAACTGGGAAGGAATTAGTTTTTTTCCAGTTATTTATTTATTGAGACACAGTGCAAAATAGTCCCCTTAAATCACACTGCCCAGCAATCCCCCAATTTAATCCCAGCCTAATCACTGAACAATTTACAATGCCCAATTAACCTACAAACCAGTACATCTTTGGACTGTGGGAGCAAACCGGAGCACCCCGAGGAAACCCAGCCGATCACGGGGAGTTATATTAAAGTGAAGTTCCATTAGAGAGATGAATTTCAGTGTTTCTCTGTAACGAACATCACCAAATGGTATTTTAATTGTGAAGAAATGCTTTACGTGTTACACTAAGTATGGTATCAAGGCACCTTGGCATAACTGAATTCAGTGGGCAAACAGCTCAGAAGTTAGGGTCATATGTCACAGAAAGAAACACAGTTGCTAATGTAGGTTAATCACTGCAGGAGTTCTTCAGGCACTGTCCTCAGCCCAATCATCTCATTTACTCTATCAATTACTTCCTTCATCATGTCAGAGGTGCAAGCGTTTGTTGATAAACGCACAACATTTAATTCTATTTGTAAGTCCTCAGAATACTGCAGTCAGCAAGAGGCAAGATCCAGATGACATTTAATCATGGGCTGATAAGTGGCAAGTGCAATTCTTGCTGCAAAAGTACCAAGCAATGACCATCTCCAACATCGAGTGAACCAGTATCTCAGCTGAAACACCTCCACATTTAATGTGCATGAAGAACAGGGCAGAGGCAAGTGCTTTGACACCCCAAGGCTTTTCCACTATCTACAGTGGAATGAAGTACTCAATCACCTGTCTTGGGTGCAGCCTCAACAACACAAGTAGTTCAAAAGCATGCAGGACAAAGCAGCCTGCTTGATTGCAGCTCATTCACTATTAATGATCTGTGGCTGCAGTGTGTGCCATTTACAAAATACAGGGCAGTTATACAGTAGTGTCTCTGACTCTGATCCTCCACCACAAGGGAACACCATCATTCCTTTATCGACATTTGATCTAAACTCTGGCACTCTGTATAAAGCAGCAGGATGACAACAATTTAAGAATGAAGCTCACCACCATCTTCTCAAGTACAACTCAGAAAGGGAAAAAAGTGCTGTCCATGCCTGCAATGTATATATCTCGAAGACTGGATAAATTAAAAATAATTGTAGTCAACCACAAACAAGAGAAAATCTGCAGACGCTGGAAATCAAAGTATTACACAAAATGCTGGAGGAACTCATTTCTTCATTCATCAATTCTCTTCATCTATCTTGTAGCCGCAAAGAATTCAAACAGATTTATCACACTTTTTACATCTGAGTTATTCTCGACAATTGCATTATTGAGTCAAGTGACCTGTTAAGCACAAAACTTCAATAATCAGTTCTTGTGTTTGCATTCCTGCCAAATTAACTGGGATTTTGTATCCAGTTTCTCTTTACCCCCTTTCTTGAATTGCATGGTCATTTTTGCTATGCTCCAAATTGCAGGAATCATTATAAAATCTGGAGGATCCAGTAGCTCTCTAACCACCTCTTTGGGATGTAGGCATACAGATTGAGTATTTACTATTTTTTTTGATCCAATATATTCTTTATTCACATTAGTATCTTTGTTTCTTATAATTTCTGCAATTATTTTTGTGCCTTCCACTATGGATAGATCGATCCTAAATATCTATTATTTTCTGAATCCTTTAAAAATTTCACCTGCCTCTAATGTAAGATCTATGTTTTGAACTTCATTTTTGCGTACCTTTAAAGACTTTAATAACATAACATTCTTTCTACAGCTTTTAGGCCCCTCTTCACATTGATTCCTTGTACCTCATTAACTATAACTGAATCACAATGTAGGCTGAAGTACAGCTCAAGTTTTGATTTGGAAATAATCTCTTTTATTTATTGTGCGTTGCTGTGTAACTACTCCTTTTGAATACTCAAGTTTATCATCAGCTCAAAAAAAAACTGCATTGTTCAAACTGTTCATTATCCTATCGAATTTTGGTCACCATGGTAAATAGCTAACAGATCATGATATTTTAACCTTTGTCTGTCTTAAAGGAACATAATAAGTGTTGGAAAAACATAAAATTGTATATTGCCAGGTTACTTTCTCAAGAAAGTCCCCAAGACATTATGTATTCCAAATATTGACCTGCTGTTCTTAACATGCAACAAGAATGCAAACCAAAATTTATGAGTCCCTGTATGCATGTGTATTTCTGCCCTCAGTAAACAGACATGATCCCTATTTGGTTTTACACCTCCAGCTAAAAATGAAATATTAAAGGTTCAAAGGTCAAGTTTAATATCAGAGAAATGTATACATTTTGCTTTTCCTTCCCAAAACATTCACGAAAGCAGAGAAGTGCCCCAAGGAATGAAAGACAGTAAAACTTGATAACTCCAAAGTTCCCCCAGCTACCCCTCTCGCGCGTAAGTGCAGCGAGCAAAGAACCCCCTTCCCGTCACCAACAAACATAAACGCGGATTGGTACAATCATCGAGCCCAAGCGTGTGCGAGGCAATAGCATAAACACAGACCAATGTTACCCCAAATGCTTTGCATGTAATCCAGAATTCGATAATCACAGGTTCTCACTCTCCCTGGCAAGAGAGTGGAGGTTTTCTCCCTATTTCCACAGCGAGCAGGAGGCATAACAACAACGCACTGGTATATGGTCGCAAAAGTTCGTTTCGTCTCCTTTCTCCGCAGATAGCAAAGACCTCGGGTCTTCGGGCCCACAGTGAAAGATTTTCAGGGCTCCCCAATGACTCACGAGACTCCGGCAGTGACACCGACCCTCGATTCGCCGATCTCCAGAGCCCCTAGCGCTTAGGCTGCCGAACAGATAGAAACATAAAAAACCCAGAGCAGAATACAAGCCCTTCAGCTCACAAAGTTGTGCCGAACATGTCCCTACCTTAGAAATTACTAGGCTTACCTATATCCCTCTATTTTACTAAGCGGCATGTACCTATATAAAAGTCTCTTAATATTTTGTATTTTTTATTGATGTTCATCATCAAACATTTCCATAAGATGTATTTCAGACATTGTACATGTATATATCATATAACCATAAATATCCACAAGTATTTATCTGAGGTATACACTTATCGAAAAGAGGGGAAAGAAAAAAAACAAGCAAACGGATAAAAACTATGTATAGCTTTGGAGTGATCCTTTTTTACAACATATTCAATGATTTGTTAAAATAAAATCAGGCCTATGAGACATTATGTTATTAAACCATTTTTCCCAGTATGAATCAAATCGTTCCACGTTATGATTAATAAAAGCTGCTGACTTCTCCTTTTTGTAAATGTCCATTGAAATTTCTGTCCATGCATTTAAAGTTATGTTCTCCAGTGATAACCATTGCCTTGCAAGAGCCTTTTCTACCAGCCACCATCAGTACAGTCAGTAATTATTTATCTATTTTCAACCATTCTTGAGGTAGATATCCAAAATATATGCTCTGACTCTCTAAGGGTATTTCACAATTAAAGATGTCTTGTAGGGCATTGTGTATCCCCCTCCAATAGTTTTTAATAACAGGGCAGTCCCAAAAAATATGATAATGATTTGCAATTCGATTTCCAAAATTTCTCCAGCAAACAGGGAGGTTACTATCATAATGGGATTTTTGAGAGGGTGTAATGAAATATCTTATCAAGTTTTTTAATCCAAACTCCCTCCAATTCTGTGAACTGGTACACTTCCATTGATACCTCCATCTTATTGTCCATTCTTTCTCAGATATAATTATCCCTCCTTTCTTCTCCCAATTTGTTTTAATGTGTGAAGTCGAACGTGTTTTAAGAATCGACAACCCTTTATACATGCCTGAAATGACTCTACTACCATTATGATTTTCTAAATCGCTCAATCAACCATGTACTAGTCTTGTTTACATTTTACGCGTATTATTAACATATTGTCGCATCTGTAAATACCGATAAAACTCTTGTTTTTTCTAACAAGTGTTTCTCTTTAAGCATTTCAAAACTGAACAGTGCTCTCTCTTTCATTATGATGTAATTAACTGTTATTCCTTTAGCTGCCCAGTCCTTAGATCTTGCATCCAATTTATTTTGTGTAAAATCCGAGTCGTATGCACACTATTTAAGAATTGCAATATATCCCTCTAATTTATATTCTTTTAGAGTAGATTTCCATACGTTAAGTGTAAATTTCACTCATGGTTTATCAATGGCATTTATGTACATTTGCAGGGTGTTATCAGCCAAAATTGCTTGTATGGGGATGGTAATTACCCGCTCCCTAATGTTTTTTCCATTGCGCGTCATATGATGGGTTGCACCAACGTATCACAGCTCTCAACTGTGCTGCAAAATAATAATCTCGAAGAGAAGGCAGGCCCCATCCTCCCTTTTCCTTTGTTATTGACAAGTTTTGAGACGAACTCTAGGCCTTTTACCCTGCCAAATATACCTTGATAACATCTTGTGCCATTCACTGAATTGATTTTGATTAATTTCTATTGGTAGTGTCTGAAAGAGAAATAACAGTCTGGGCAGTATATTCATTTTAATAGACTCAATCCTTGAATTGAGACTGAAAAAAAGAATCAGGTTCCATCTTGCCATATCTTCCTTATATTTTATATAAAAGCTGATAATCACATTCTGAAAATTTTGCCAAAACCTTTGAAATAATGATGCCCAAATATTTGAAAGACTCTGTGTACCATGCCCAGAGACATCTACTTTCAATTTCTGTTGGTGGGCGATAGTAATCTGAAAGTAATTGGCTTTTATCTATGTTGCTCTTGTACCCTGATAATTGAACATACCGTTCAAATGATTGCATCAATTTAGGTAAAGAGTATGTTGTTTGTCCTGGACAGGGCAAATAGGCATATGTACAAACTGTAGTTGCATCATGAATTAGGCAGCTGTTACCAGCGCATGGTTATAACATTATAACAATTACAACACGGAAACAGATTATCTCGGCCATTATACTCCGTGTTGAAAGTTTACGCTCACCTAATCCCACCGATCTGAACTCAGCACATAACCCTCCATTACTTTCCTGTCCACATGCCTATCCATTGTTTATGACAATATCGAACCTGCCTCTACGACTTCTAATGGAACGGGTACAGCGTTTTGATCCTCCAAACTCAATGTGCTTTGATCGTGGCAAAAGATGCAGCCATGAACTGGCATGTCGAAACGTGAAAGAGGTCGTTTGATATCCTCAGATACCCTGGTCGTATAGGCTATGCAGTCAATTACGTAATTATTGGTATTCCTTTTAAGCGTACTTTACATGGGGAACATATGTTCAGCCGGTCGAGGAATGAAATCTTGATAAAAATCACGATACCAAAAAATTGCCGTACTTTTTCTTTTGTAGTAATGGCCACTTATGAGGGAAGGTCTTTCGCACATGCAGCTGTGATGTAATGGCTGAAAAAGACAATGGTTGACAGCCCAAACTGGCATTTAGCAGGGTTAGTCACCCTGTGTCGGCTTTAGCTCTGGAAAATTGTGCGGAGTTAAGTTATGGGTTCGGAATGGATACAATGGTGATGAGTATGTCACCCAAGTAAACAAAAAGAAAATCTAATTTTTTTAATACAGGGACAATTAGCCGATGGAATGATTGTACTGTATTTTTATCTAATTTCAAACGGCATGTGCAGAAACTGAAAATGCCAAGACATTAACACAGCTGTTTTCGGAATGTTCTCCGAGATAACATACTAATCTTGAACGACATCAATTTCCAATGACTTTTGAAACTGTGCGTCTTTGGAGTGTGAGAGGGAACCGGAACATTCAAGCGAAGCACATGTGCACACTGGATGGAATTTACTAGCTTGCTAATAGAGGACACCTCATGTCGGAATTGAACTCCGGACTCTGACGCCTGAAGCTCTGAAAATGTTCTGCTATCCGCGACACTACCGTGGCGCAATTTATGATTAAATCCAACGTTTCTGATTACGGATTATTCCTATTACATTGTGCTATTATTCAATAACTTCCCTACCACTGATGTTACACTCAATGGCCTATAACAGAGGCCTAGCGCTCCAGCCCCTGAATAAACAATCACGTTGTCAGTCAGCCATCTGTCACCACAATCGGCAAAACCAGTAAAATTCCAGTCTCGGAAATCTTTTCCTTTGCCTCACATAGCAAACTGGAATAAGTCTCAAGCTATTGCTTGCATCGGATTCAAATGTTTTAATGTCTGGTCGTTGCAGAATTCAGGACGAGAAAAACTCTGTAGTTCATCGATTGTTTTATTAAGCGTTGACAGAACAAGGGAAGCGTGATCAGAAGATAGTAATAGATGGATTGAGGGAATAGGATTCTAAGAAGCTTAACATAACGTTGTTTTTAATCAGCTATTTTATACCCATAGGGATAAGGATATTTTTCATTCAATTTAATAGATAAGATTCAAACCAATCGAAATACTGCAGTAGCATGTTAAGCAATGAGGGCTCTTATTGCCAAAAATTGCAGCATCCAGAACTTTCAAGAATTATAGCTTGAACTTCCCCGAGTGGTATATGCAGAAAAGAACTACTTAGCATACTATCAGGGTCGCTGAACTTTTAAACCCTAAGAAAATAAAAAAAACAGTCTAACCTAATAGTCTAGGTATAAAACAGTGGATTCCAACACCTATGATATTAATAGTAACTCAAACCAAGATAGAGGGGAAAGCACTGATTGACATTTTCATTAATTGGCAGTAACCTCTTACACATGAATTAACATTTAAATAGCATTAACTCCTATTTCGACATTCTGAAAATGATAATAATCACGTCATTCCAAATACTCACTGTTGTTTTTATTTTGGAATATTTTCCTTATTACAGCTTTCAAAGTTTTCATCAATAGAAGGAGGTGCAGTCACCAAAGGTTCCAGGGCAAATAACATCCGGGATACTACACAATAGGAAGTATACCCTTTATGCCGTACTTCGACACGAATTTAGGGAAATTATCAATGTCAAAAAAATTACAAATCCAGGGTCAAAGATACATTGCCGTCCTCCTGGACCGTAGACACATGTTTTATTTTAATGAATTTCAGCAGTCTGTCATAGTTTATAACCCGATCGAGCTGAAATATTTCAGCCTGTAACAGTCATCTATGCTGAATATTGCTAATTAAAATAAACTGAGCCATCTGGCCACAGTGAAAACACCGTTTTCTCAAAGATATCACTAAAATGTCTATGAATTCACCACAACTCCCTGACATTATCAAACATCTCAAACCTCAGGCGCTAGCAAAACCTTATCCGAAAACTTTTCTTATTTGTTTGCGAGTTAATTAATTTGGTAAGGTGATTCCGAGCAAAGTGCTGTTGCACTGGAATGTGACATCATCACGATAAAAGATATGATTGGCTGATCGCACACCCTTGAAATGAACTGTTTTATATTCAGCGATGTTTTGCGCCCCAACAGCATATTTAGTATGTTCAATTTATTTCGCCAACTTTCGCATGCCCCTGAAATTCCGAATTGATTCAATTCAGAAAATCAAAATGCTCATTGAAACTTGAAACAATGTGAACGGACCAATTGTCTGCTAACACGTGGAAGGGAAACATTAAATTTGATTCCTCCTTAGTATATTGAAAAACTTGTATCTGAAAAACGTTGTTAGTCTGGGATGTGTGCAATTTTTACGGAAGTACAAAGGGAACAGTCTATAGGAATGACTTGAGATTCCCGGTCTGCAGCCAAGAGACTGGATCATGGTGAGTTGGCTGGGGCGAAGGTTACAGTGCTCTTCCTGTTCCCTCCAGCACTATTTTATGTTGATAGGTTTTCCAACTTTATTAATCCTTTATTTTTTGAAGTTTATTATTTTAATCACTCAAGTAGTAAGCCGACGATCTCTCTCGAGCAATTGCAATTGCACAGACCACAGCAACCCTGACTTCTAGACATTCACCACAGTGCTAGTTTCTTCCACAGTAAGACTGACGCTAAATGCAATATTCAGTTCGCCCATCCTTTCCTTGTAATCCATCACTATGTACCACTCCCGCACCGTTTACCAGCCACCCGGTATCCACTCTCGACTCCTCTTTCCACTTTCGCATCTGAAGAAACCTTTGGTATCCTCTTTAATATCATGGGCAAGCTTAATTTCGTATCTTCTGGCTTTATCTTCATCTTCTTACTGGCATTTATATAATATAACCATTTAAGAATTACAGCACGAAAACAGGCCATCTCGGCCCTTTTAGTTCGTGCCTAACGCTTACTCTCACCTAGTCCGACTGGCCCGCACTCAGCCCATAGCCCTCCACTCCTATCCTGTCCATATACCTATCCAATGTTACTTTACCTGACAATAACGAACCTGCCTCTACCACTTCTACTGGAAGCTGGTTCCACACAGCTACCACTCTCTGAGAAAAAGAAGCTCCCCGTCGAGTTACCCTTAAGCTTTTGGCCCCTAACTCTCAGCTCGTGTCCTCTTGTTTGAATCTCCCCTACTCTCAATAGAAAAAGCTTATCCACGTCAACTTTATCTATCACCCTCATAATTTTAAATACGTCTATCAAGTCCCCACTCAACCTTCTACACTCCTAAAGACCTAACGTGTTCAAACTTTCCCTGTAACTTAGGTACTGAAACCTAAGCTGTCCTTTGTCCTCTGTTAGTTCTATTAGGTTTCTCAATCGTCTGACTTCACACTTTTTGATCTACTATATGTCCGACTTTTGGTCTTAATGCTTCCTCTGACTACTTTTGCTAGCCACAGATGTGTTATCTATGCTTTAGATACCTCTTCTTCTTAGGAATATATATATCTTGCTCCTTACTTGCTTCTGGACATTTCTACAATCGCTGATCTGCTGACATCCCTACTGGTGTTTCGTTCTAATCAATTCACCTGTTCGATCATGCCTCTGTAATTGTCTTCAGCCTCTGCAATACTGATAAGTTTATCTTCAGCTTTTCCTTCTTATTCATGGTGAATTCGACGATATTATGATCAGTTGACCCTGTGTTTTCCCTTACCTTAAGATGTTTTAATCCATTTCTATTCAACGCACAACACGCAGACCAGAATAGCTGATTCCCCAGTTAAACTTAACCACAAGCCGCTCTAAAATGGCATCTCATATGCATTTTACAAATTCCTCCTCTTGTAATCGAGGACCAACATTATTTTCCTAATAAAACTCATTTTGGAATCCTCCATGACCATGGTAACATTGCATATTTGGCATGGATTTTCTGTCTCCCGAAGGCAACATATCTTATCTCTGTTTGGAGGTCTGTATACAAATTTACCATAGTCATTTTACCCTTTTGCCCTTGCTGTTCCTTAGTTCTATCCACAACAGGTCAATGCTTTCCGACCCTATGTCCCCTCTTTCTAATGATCCGATTCCACTTGTTTAACCAACAAAGTAATGAGAGCTGCTCTGCTTCCCGGCTGTACCTTCGACATAATAAGTGCATCCTTGGTTCTTAAGCTCTCCACTGTAGACTTCTTTCAGCCCTAATTCAAGCGGTTTTTGAAAATCAGGTTGTACTTGATTCAGATTCAGATTTATTGTATTGTCATTTAAAAACCACTAATGTAAAGCAGTTAAAAATGAGACAACTTTCCTCCAGAATGATATATTTTTTTAAAATCACGTGACAAAATAGACTACACCAGAAAATCCACATAACGTTTGTCAATCCCCAATCCAGAGTTCGGAGAGGCTGCTGCGTATTAATATCGCACTACCATCTAAGCGTATGGGCCAGAAAGGAGCCCCAAATCCACCAGACAAAACAAGACCAAACACTAAATCTACAAGTCCTGCACAAAAGTACATAGTTACAACAGTGCAAACGATACCATAATAGGTAAAATAAAATACAGACCATGGGCACGGTAAAAAGTCCAAAGATGTTAAAAGACTGTAATTCAACGGACGACACCACGCAGTTTCCACAAGTCCTCAGGGTTCCGATAGACACGTCATCTCACGCCGGCGGCAGACAGGAATACCCCCGCTATGGACTTCCACAGCGCCGCCCGACTCAGCCTCGCAGACACAGCACACAATGAAAGCTCTGTCGAACTCAGCCTCGCAGACACAGCACACACTGAAAGCGACCTGCCCGCAGCGAACTCCGAGTTCGTCAAACCACCGAGCCTCCGACCATCCCCTCCGGCATAGCTTCTCCGGGCACAATCCTCTGCCGAGCGTATTAAGACGCTCCCGCCAACGGCCATCGGCCACGCGACCCTGTGGACTGGGGATCTGTTCTACACCGCACAGACCCGGACCTCACAGCAGCAGCAGCAACGAAAAGGACCTTCCTGGAGACTTCCAGATGTTCCTCCGTATTCCGTGCTCCCACATCCGTTTTTTTAGAATAACATAAATTCAGTCTGCAGTGCAGTAAAATGTATGACAGGGGCACGGGAGAGGAGCTGTCTAAAATTAATTGGAAAGGGACAGATGCAGAGAGGACGACAGCAGAACAATGTCTGCAGTTTCCTGATGCAATTCGGAAGGTTCAGGATAGAGTGACAGAAATGAAGCAGAAGCATTCAAAAGGCAGAATAATGCAACAGCAGCTCACAAAAAAATTAGAACCCAAATTACAAACCAAAGAGCAGGCATATAATGCAGGAAAAACGAGTGGAAAGATAAAGGATAGAGAAACTTGATACAACAAACAGTAGGTAAATAAAAATCACAGAGAAGGAAAAGATGAAATACGAAGTTAAGCTCTCCAACAATATCTGAAAGGATGCCAAAAGCTTCTTCCAATACATAAAGAGTGAAAAGGAGATTGGAGTAAATATTGGATTTCTAGTAAAATGATGTTGGAGGGGTAGTGATTGGGGAGAAGGAATTGGGGAGAAGGAATATTGCATCAGTATACACTGTGGATGAAGCAAATCTGATGCCAGAAAATTTTGAGTGTCAGTGAAGAGAAATGAATGAAGTTGCCATTACTAGGGAGAAGGTACATGGGAAACTGAAACTTAGGAAGATATTTAAAGCGTAAAGTTCAGATGGGATACGCCAGGAAAACTGGAAATGGTAGCTGAAGACATCATGTAGGCATTATTTTAGAATCTATTCACTCTGGAATAGATCAGGAGGACTGGAACATTACACATTTCAATCCACTCTTCAAGAAGGGAGACAAGCTGCAGAAAGGATATTTTAGCCCAAAGGTTGGGATCATAGTGAAGTCGATTATTAAGGATGTGGTTTCAGCCATATTGGACACAGTGGAAAAGGACGCCTAAGTCAGAATGGTGTCTTTGAATCGAAGTCCTTTCTTACAAATCTTTTGCAATTCGTTGAAGAAATAACAAGCAAAACAGACAAAGTAGAATCGGCGTGTGTTGTGCCCTTGGGTTTTCAAAGTGTGTTTTGATAAGGAACCAGATATAAGGCAACCAAACAAGTTAAAAACCCATGGTATTAATTAAACGATACCAACATGGACCCGCAATGGTTGTTTGGCAGCTGGCAAATATAGGGAATAAATGGAAGCTTCATCTACTGGGACGTCTGCATTACTAGCATTGCATTTGGGTCTGTGTTGGGACCATTTCTCTTTAATCTTTTTGTCAATTACTAAATTGACAGAATTGTTGGCTTTGTGGCCACGTTCTGAGATGATCCAAGATAGTTGAAGTAGAATGTAGTAATGAGGAAGCAGAGAGGATGCGGAAAGAGTGAAGCAAATTAGTAATGCGGCAAAGAAGTGGCAATTGGAATACTGATATGAGAAATTGGTAGAAGATACTGTACTGGCGTCCAATCGTAGAAATCAGAAGCCAGACAAAACTTAATTCGCTGAGAAACACCGATCAAGTAGAAAAGGAAGCTACTTGTTTCACTTTCCTGGAGCTTTGATCGGCGGTCAATAGGAAAGATCAGACGCTTGGTTCGCTCATCAAACAGTCAGGAAAGCGATTCGAGCCAGTTGTGTAAGGAGCTATGAGTTGCGGCCAATGAGAACTGACGGAGCACTGACGGTTTATGCAAAAGACCAATTTAAAATAAGAATGGATTCAGCGGAGTGGCCATCGTTGCAGTGGACAAATTTAGTGTTGGTGATAATTGAAGTTTTAGTTCTTCAAGGCTTCAAAAAAGATTCTCAATAGTGTTTTTCCCCTTCTTTACATTTGCACATATCGACCAGCAAAGATGCCAGACGGAATAATGAAAAGCTCCTCTTGTGTGATATGGGAAGGCAAAGGACGCCCAGTTTCGCTAACGGCCACAAATGCGGGAAATGCATCAAGCTGCTTTAAGTCGTTGGAGGTGTTACAGTGTGTACTCTGGATCATTCGAGAGGCTCAGCGTGTGATATATAGTACAAACTGTATAGAGAGGTAAATACACACAAGGATCAGGGCACATAAATTTGGGTGGGAAGTTCTTAACAGGAAGGTGTTTAAGGAACCTGCGCAGTAAAACGTGTGGGTACTTTTGGGTGGAGGTGGGTGAGGGATGACAGAGAGAAGAAAGTCACAGCAATCAGATGTCAGGGTCTGAGCCTGGCTTCGCAACTGAGGGGAATGGGGCAAATGAGGTCACTGTCTGGATTGGGGATTCGTTCGTTGTTGGAAAGAAAGGAGATTAGGTGGTGAGAACGAAGTATGCCGATGGTATGTTGTCAAGGTTGGCTATACTTCAGATCGATTCATCAACATTCTTAAGTGTCAGGGTGAATAGCCAGCAGCTGTGGTCGACGTAGGTACCGATGACACAGGAAGAGTAGGAAGAGTGATGAGTTTCAGCAAAGAGAGTTCAGGGAAGAAAGATGCTGTTAAGGGGCAGGACCTCAAGCGTTGCGATCTCAGGATTGCTATAATGCCATGTGCTCATGAGGCCAGCAAGAGGAATATTATGCAGTTGAACACGTAGCTATGGATAATTGGGCTCTATTACAGGGTAGGTGGTACCAGTAGAGAAGAGACGGAGTACACCTGAACTGGAGGGAGATTAATATCCTATCGAGAAGTATTTAAACCAGAGTACAGGGGTTAGCTAGCAGAGATGCCTTGGAGACAGATTTTAGTATAACCTCAGACAAATTAAGAAATAAAAATGTTAAGCATCGTGCAACTAGACTCTGGAGCTGTGCATGAGTTTACTTCAAAGTAAGAATTACATTAGGAAAGGCAGGAAGCTCGGGCATAGATAAACGCTTGAAATTATAATATCCATCAGATTTGGCTTCAGGTGTTGCCGGACCGGCTGTTCAATGTTCCGTGTTTAAGACGTGACGGAGCTGGAGGGAGTGAAAGATGCAGGGTTGCGTTACTAGTAAGGAAAATGTCACGGCAGGACTCCAGCAAAAGACAAAAGAACAGTTACAAGTAGAGATTATGGCGGCGTTCGTATTGGTCTTTCAAGAATCAATTGATTCTGGAAAGTTCGGGAAAAACTGGACTTCTGCCAGTGACACGACACCGTTCAAGACAGGAGAGAAGTAGATAAGTCTGGAGTCTAGGCAGTTATTCTGACCGCTGTGTTTGGAAAGATGCTGGAGTCGACTATGTAGGATCCGGTTTTGGGATACATGGAGAAGCATTATAAAATGTTTCAGCATGGTAGACAACATGGTCTTCCCAAGGGAAAATATTGCCCGACATATCTGTTCAGATTATGTGAGGAAGTAATACACAGAATAGAGAAAATAGAACCGGCGATGTTATGTCCTTTGATTTTCAGAAGCCTTTATCAAGGTGCCGTACGAGGCTGCTGAACAAGTTAAGAGACCATGGTATTGCGAGCAAATATTAGTTACGGATAAAGCATTGGCTAATTGGCAGGAGGCAAACAGTGGGAGGAATGAACAGAACCTTTTTGGGCTGGCTGCCGGTGACTGGCGGAGTTCCAGTGCAATGGGATCGGACCTTTCTAAGTTTCATTTCAATAACCGGGATGATAGCATTGGTGACGAAGTTGTAACGTTGATGGATAACACTGAGATAGATGGATGGACTGATTGTTTTGTGCAAGTAGAAGAACTACAGAAGGACTTACACAGATTCAGAGCACGGGCAAATAAGGCGCAAATGGAATTTGGTGACCGGAACTGTAAGGTAATGTAGTTTGTTCGAAGAAATACAACTGACCCGCAGAGGGACTTGGGCGTCCTTATGCAGGATTCACTAAAGTTTAATTTGCAGGTTGAGTTAGTGGTTAAGAGGCCACATACGAAGATATCAGTCACTTCAAGAGGACTAAGATTTAAAACCAAGGATGTAATGTTGATGCCTTATGGCATCACTTTGAGTATTGTGAGCATTTGTGTGCCCCTTACCGGGGAAAGGATGTGCTGACACAATAGAGAATTCAAAAGATATTCATGAAAACCGCTCCAGTATTGAATGGTTTGTAATAAGAACAATCGATTGCTCAAGGGCTATATTTACCAGAATTCCTAATTCAAACGCATCTAATGGTGAAATGCTTTGATAGAATGGATGTGGAGAGGATATTTTCTATGGTAATAGAGTCTAAAACCAGAGAACATAACCTCAGACTAGAGGGACATCCTTTTAAAAACTTAGAAATGTAGAAAGCCTACAGCACAATAAGGCAGAGGCCCTTCGGCTCAAACGTCCCTACATTACAGAATACTAGGCTTACCCATAGCCCTCTATTCTTCTCATCTCAATGTATGTATTCAAAAGTCTCTTCAAAGACCTTATAGTATCTGCCTCGACCACCGTTGCAGGCAGCACATTCCACACACTCACCACGCTCAGCGTAAAAATAAAACTATCGCTCCCATCTCCTCTATACTTTCTCCACAGCACGTTAAATCATTGTTAGGGTATCTTGTGACTGTCTTATGACCACGATGTAATTAAGTAACTGGTGAGCATGATGTAATGGTCTTGTGATGATGGGCTGATGTAAATTCCCGCCAGCCTCAGGTCACATGATGAGCTGTTCTCAACAGGTATAAGATGGGAAAGTTTGCTGTTACGCAGGAGTTTTTGTTGAGACGTCGTTCAATTCGTCAATTACTCCGTTATGCAGCGTATTTGGTCTCATGACGCAGTTTCTTTTTGAAGTTGAGTTTCACTTTCTACTCTAAGAATCGTTGTGCCGGCAGTTTCGCCAAAGGGCTTCTAGTATGTTTGATGTATCTTCGATTTAATTTTAAATTCCTAGAACTGGAGAGTTAAGATTTTACCGAAGTACGGGAACCCGAAGGATCGAATAAAGTTGGTTTTGTGTCGGTTTAATACATGATCGAACTTATTGGCTCTTCGTTCAAGGAAGCAGTGACCTGCATCTGAGATAACCTCTACCTGTAAGAGTAGAAATGGTTTGCAGTGTTCATTCGCCAAGAAAAAGCACAGTCCCTTTAAGCTATTTGTATCTCCTTCGTCCTGAATCATTCGATCAAGGCATAAATCGGCTGGAAACAGCAATAACGTCACGTCGCCGAGGAATTCGTTACTTCAGAAAAGTGTCCCCTGAATGACTGAATAAATCACTTGGAATTTCGTATTTACCACTTTAAGTCTCTGTTCGCATTTACCACTTTAAGAACTGTTCGAGTTTCCGTATAGCAATTAACTTCCGGGTACGTTAGTGGTTTGTTTACTTTTCTTTTATTTTGTTAAGCAGAGTTTAATATTTTTTTTAATTTATTTAATATAAAAACCTGACTCAATTCAATTTGTATTGCTGCCAGAGACGTATCATAACACTGTCTACACGATCAATGTCTCTCATCATCTTGTACACGTCCATCAGGTCAACTCGCAACATTAATCTCTCCAAGGAGACAAGATCACGTTCACTCAACCTGTTTTCAGAAGTCACGTTCCCCAATCCAGGCAACAACTTTGTAAATCTCCTGTGCACCCTTTCTATGGTTTCCACAATTTTTCTGTAGTGAGGCGATCAGAACTGAGCACAGTACTCCAAGTGGGGTCTGACCAGGGGTCTATATAGCTGCAACATTACCTCTCGACTCCTAAATTCAATTCCACCATTGATGATGGCCGATACACCGAATGTCGTCTTAGCAGAAGGGTCTATCTGCGCAGCAGCTTTGAGCGTCCTAAGGACTAGGTCACCAAGTTCACTCTGATCCTCCACACTGACAAGAGTCTTACCATTAATATTACAGTCTGCCATTATATTTGACCTACTAAAATGAACCACTTCACACTCTTCTGGGTTGAACTCCATCAGCCACTTCTCTGCCCAACTACGCAACCTGTCAATGTCCCGCTGAAAACTTTGACAGCCCTCCACACCATCCACAAGACCTTCAACATTTGTGTTATCAGCAAACTAACTTATCCATCCCTCCACTGCCTCATCCAGGTGATTTGACAAAATCTCGAAGAGTAATCATTCCAGAACAGATCCCTGAGACATAACACTGGTCACCGACCCCCGTGCAGTATATGACCCGACAACAACCTCTCTTTGCCTTCTGTGGGCAAGCCAGCTCTGGATCCACAAAACAAAGACCCCTTGGATTCCATGCCTCCTTACTTTCCCAATTAGCCTCGCATGGTCTACCTTATCAAATACCTTGCTGAAATGCATATAACCTGCATCTACTGCTCTTTCCTAACCAATGTGTTTAGTCACATCTTCACAAAATTCAATCAGGCTCGTAAGACACGGTCTGTCCATTCACAAAGCCAAGCTGAATATTCTTAAACATATTTTACCTCTCCAAATGTTCATATTTCCTATCGCTCAGGATGTTCTAAATCACCTTACCAACCACTGATGTAAGATCACCAGTCTATAATATCCTGGACTATTACTACTCCCTTTCTTGAATAAAGGAAAAGCATCTGCAACCATCTAATCATCCGGAACATCTTCCGGCCCTATTAATGATACAAAGATAATCGCCAGATTCTCCGTTATCTCCTCCCTGCCTCCCACATTAGCCTGAGGTACATCGCATCCTGTCTGGGTGCTCCAGCACCAGCACATCCTCTTTCATAATATCCACATGCACAAGTTTTTCAGTCCGGTGCAAGTCAGGACGACAATCCCCAAGAATCTTTTCCATAGTAAATACTGAAGCAATGTATTCATTAAGCACCTCTATTATTTCTTGTGATTCCATACATACTTTCCCACTGTCACACTTGATAGAACATAACCTTTCACGTCTTATCCTCTTGCTCTTCTCATACTTTTTGAATGCCTTGGTTTTTTTCTTTATCCTGCCCGCCAAGGCCCTCTGATGGCGCCTTCCGGCTCTCCAAATTTCCTTCTTAAGCTACGTCTTACTTGGCTTATCTCTGAATTTACTTAGCTCTCTGAACTTTTTGTCAGCTTTTCTCGTCATCTTAACTATAATTATTAAAGTTTTCCTACACTACAATTCCTGTACCCTATCATAAATCATTGTCTCAATTGAAACGTGCCCATGCAGTACTCAACAGAAATATCCATTGAATATTTGCCACATTTCTTCCGTACGTTTCCCTGAGAGCATGTGTTTCCTATTTAAGTTTCTCATTTCCTGCCTGATAGCCTCATAATTCCCATTACTTCAGTTAAATGATTTTGTAAGTTGTATGTTCCTATCTCTTTCCAAACCTATTGTAAGGGATTTAGAATTATGACCACTATCTACAAAATGCTCTCCTACTGAGTGACCTGGCTCTTAACCAGGTATATTTCCCAATACCAAATCGAGTACAGTCTCTCCTCCTGTAGGCCCATCTGCATTTTGTGACAACAAACTTTCCTGATCACCTCTTGCCCTAGGAGTTGCCGATCTGTATTTAGGAAATATAGATTGTCGCGGCCATCGGCGGAGTGGACTGAAGCAGAGTAGGACGGCTTTGGCTCAACAGGCTTCGATGAGAACAGGCAGAGGGGAGGTTTGAACGGGGCACGACGATTAGCGGGAGAATTTAAAAAGCGAGCAGAAGCTGAGGACCAGCATCTCTCCACGTGAGGTAAGGACGAGTAAGCCCCTTTAATTAATCTAATGAGCTTAGGTGTACGTAATGGAGGTAGCAGTTATGGCAGTTGATTGTTCCGTTTGCAATATGTGGGAAGTCAGGGCAAGCACAATTGTCCAGCTGCAACAGCTGACAAAGGATGTTAGGGCACAGGAGCTGGAGCTGCATGAACTTCCAATCATTCGGGAGGCAAAGGATGAAAGAAACAAGAGTTACAGGGAGATAATCAGCCCCAAGCGTCAGGAGACATGTAACTGGGTCACTGTGAGGAGAGGGGAGGGGATTAAGACAGAATGAGAAAAAAATTTCTTTGCCCGTTCCATTCAATAATATTCATACAGTTTTGGATACTGTTGCTGGGGAAGACCTACCAGAGACAAGTTGCAGTTGTGGCGGCTCTGTCACCGAGATTGGACCCTCGGCTCAGAAGGGAAGGAGGGAAATGAGGAGCGCTGTTTTGATAGGGGATTCAATATTTAGGCGGACAGATAGGAGGTTCTGTGGAATAGATCGAGAATCCCGGATGGTCAGTTGCCTCTCTGGTGACAGGGTCTGCGATATCTCGGAACGAGTTCTCAGTATTCTCAAGAGTGAGGGTGAGCAACAGGATGCCGTGGTCCATGTAGGGACCAAGGATGTGGGTAGGAAGAGTGAAGATTTCCTGAAAGGTGAGTTTAGGGAGTTACGCGCCAAGTTAAAGGACAGTACCTCCACAATAGCAGTCTCAGGATTGCTATCAGTGACACGTGCAGGTGGGTTTAGAAATAGTAGGATAGCACAGGTCGACACGTGGTTGAAGACATGATGAAGGAGGGAGGGCTTCAGATTCACTCTATTGTGTCTGCTGTGGAGAACTTCAGATTTTTGGGTGTCACAGTCTCTCAGGACCTGAAATGGAGACCCAACGCGGACACTCTTATCAAAAAAGTTCAGCAGAGGTTATATTTTCTTACGTCAACTCAGGAAGTATAACCTGCCTCAGGAGCTGCGGACTCAATTCTATTCAGGAATAATCCAGTCTGTTCTCTGTTCGTCCATCACTGTTTGGTTTGGATCAGATACCAAACAAGTAAAGAATAGACTCCAAGGAACCGGGCTGCGGATAGTATTTTTGGTGTGAAGCTGCCCTCGATCTAGGACGTCAATGCATCTAGAGACAGTAAGCGAGCAAGCAGCATTATTGTAGACCCATCACACACTGGACATCACCTGTTCCAACTCCTTCCTTCTGGTAGACGCTTTAGATCACTGTATGCCAGGACAAATAGGTACAAGAACAGTTTCTTTCCGTATGCCACCAGTCCTATGAACACTTGAATTTTAGTCTATTATAAATCAAGTCCACCTGTACATTCAATGAGGTGGACGGAAGTTCTAAAGTTTTTTTGAGGCATTGAGTTCAAAAGTCAATAAGTTATGTTGCAGCTTTATAAAACTTTTTGCCTCTGGAAAATTGTATACAGTTCTGGTCACCCCATTAGAGGAAGGCCGTTGTGGCTTAGGACAGGGTGCAGATGAGGTTTACCAGGATTCTGCCTGGGTTAGGGACATATCAAGAGGTTGGACAAACTTGGTTTATTTTTTTCTCTGGAGCGCTGCAGGGTGAGAGGAGATCAGACAAAGGTTTGTACGATTATGAGAGTGCACAGAGAGTATCTTTTTCCAAGGGTTGAAATGTCTAATACCAGAGGGCATGCATTTAAGGTGAGAGGGGCTGTGAGGGGCAAATTTTACACCGAGAGTGGTGGGTGTCTGGAATGTGCTACCTGGGGTGGCAGTAGAGGCAGAAACTTTAGAGACTTTTATGAGACATTTAGATAGACACATGAATATGGCTGCAAGGCTTTGAGTGGAAAATCCTACAAAAGGCAATGGATTCAGCACAGTACATCACGGGTAAAACCAATCCCAACCATGGAGCACATCTACATGAAACGTTGCCGTACGAAATCAGCATCCATCATCAAAGATCCTCACCATTCAGGCCGTGACCTTTTCTCACGGCTGCCATCAGGTAGAAGGTACAAGAGCCTCAGGACTTGCACCACCAGGTTCAAGACCAGTCACTACCCCAAAACCATCAGGCGCTTGAACAAAAGGGGATACCTACACTCATTTAAGGAATCTATTATCTTCTTATTTCAT
>JAUOBT010000206.1:4592257-4604519 GCA_032362145.1 Hypanus berthalutzae | reverse complement strand
ACGTTTGCACATTTCGTCGGTAGTTTTCCTTGAAAACATCGGAGTCCAATTTATGCTTCCAAGTCCCTGCTTCATAGGCTCTTAGCTTCCCTCACTCCTAATAATGTTTTCCTAAATTTTCTGTTTCTATCCCTCAACAATGCAATGGTAAAAGAGATCACTATATCTAAAATGCTCTCCTACTGAGAGAACTGACACCTGGCTAAGTTCATTCGCAATGTCAGATCTAGTACAGCATCTCTTCTTGTAGTTTTATCTTCCTAAACTCACCTAACAAACTCCACCCCATCTAAACTCCTCACTCTAGGAAAATGTCAAACAATATTTGAGAAATTAAAATCTATCAGCACAACTACCCTGTTATTATTAAACCTTTCGAGAATCTGCCTCCCCATCTGCTCCTCGATATCCCTGTTACTTTAGGTGGTCTGTAAAAACATCCAGTAACGTTATTGACCCCTTCCTATGCCTGACGTCCGCCGACAGAGACTATGTATAAAACCACTTTATGAATTCTTCTTTTTCTGTAGCCGTTATAATATTTTTGATCATCTGTGCCACGCTCCAACCTCTTTAAACTCTCCAACTATCCTTTCTGAAACATATAATACCCGGCTCTTAAAGTAATCATTCCTGCCCCTGCATCACCCAAGTCACTGTAATGGCCACAATCAAATAGATCCAAGTGCTGATCCATGCTGTAAGCTCATTCGCTTTATGTATGACACCCATTGCATTAAGATGGACACATCTCAAACCGCCAGACGGAACGTGTCCTTTCTCTTCACCTGCCTTTCCTCCCTTTCGCACTGTCTCCAAACTTTCTCAATTTGTGCGCCAAGCTCCCTTTTCCCCGATACCTCAGTTCGTTTCCCACCCCCAGAAATTCTAGTTTAACCTCTCCCCAATAGCCTGAGAACACCTTCCCACCAGAATATTTGTCCCCCTCGGATTCAAGTGCATCCCGTTCTTTTTGCACAGATTATACATGCCCCAGAAGAAGTTTCAAAGGTCCACAAATCTGATTCCCTGTCCCCGTTCCAATCCCTCAGCCACTCTTTTAAGCTCTACCTCATTCTATTCCTATACTCATTGTCACGTGGCACAGGCAGTAATCCTGAGATGACTATCTTTATGGTTGTGCTTTTCAACTTATTTCCTAACTCTCTGTAGTCTTTTTTTTTCTGGAGCTCCTCCCTTTTCCTAACTATGTCGTTGGCAACATTTTGTACCACGACTTCTTGCTGTTCTGCTTCCCATTTCAAAATATCGTGTGCTTTCCCTCGTAACCTTTGATGCCATTTCCAGAGAAGAACCTACCGATATCTGTTAAATACGCCCAACGACCAGGCCTTGCTGCATGTGGCAACAAATTTTACTAATTTACTCCCCTTCGGCAAAAGATTATTTGCCGCATCTCTGTTTTGAAAGGGCGCCCCTCTATCCTGATGCTGCGCCCACTTGTTCTATACCCTACAACAATGGGAATAATTCCTTTCCACGTATATTTTGTATAGGCCTTTAAACATTCGGAAGGATTCAATGAGATCGCCCCTCATCCATCTGAATTCCCGCGAGTGCCTACCCAGAGCCATCAAACGTTCCTCTTTTAAAAACACTTCCATTACTGATACTCTTCTTGCGAAAGCGCTTGGACACTTTCCAATGAGAGAACATATTTTCGAATACGAATGGCCCAAAGCCGTTCACAAATCTGAAATGTGGCCTCACCAGTGCTTTATAAATCCTCAACATCACATCATTGATCTTGTATTCTAGATCTATTGAATGACTGCTAGAATGGCATTTGCCTGCCGTATCACCGACTAAACCTACAAGTCAACCATCAGGGTGTTCTGCCCAAGGTCTCCCAAGTCCCTTTGCATCTCAGTTTCCTGTATTTTCTCCAGATTTAGATAATAGACCTTTCATTTATTTCTACTACCAAAGTGGTTGACCATAGATTTTACAAAATTGTATTTCATTTGCCAATTTTTGCCCATTCTCTTCATCTGTCTAAGCACATCTGCATCCTACCTGTTTTCTCAAAACTACCTGTCCTTCCACGAATCATCGTAACATCTTCAAAATTGGCATCAAAACAATCTATTCCGTCAACTAAATTATTTACATACACCTGACAAAGAAGTGCTCCCAACACAGATGCCTGCGGAACACCAATAGTCCAACGCTTTAACTATGTTCGTAACTTTCATCTAATGCCAGGGGCTCGTAACTTGGTAAGCACCTTGGTAAGCGTGGCAACTTGTCACCGGCCTTCAGAATGTCCACATACACAATATCTCCTG
The DNA here is from genome assembly GCA_032362145.1 of Hypanus berthalutzae. Lineage (NCBI taxonomy): Eukaryota > Metazoa > Chordata > Chondrichthyes > Myliobatiformes > Dasyatidae > Hypanus > Hypanus berthalutzae. Next base: position 4,602,210 of record JAUOBT010000206.1, on the reverse strand, counting down.
CATCTCCTTTATCTATCCTACTTGTAATCTCTTCAAAGTATTCCAACATGTTCGTCAGACAGGACTTTCCACATAAGAAACCATGCTGACTTTGTTCTACATTTTCCTGTGTTACGAAGCACTCTATCACTTCCGCATTAACAGTTGACTCTAACATCTTCCCGACCACTGTGATCAGATTAACTGGTCTATAATTTACTTCCTGCTGTCTTCCTCCTTTCTTAAAGAGTTGAGTAAAATTGTAACTTTGTAGTTTTCTGGCACCATGTCAGGGTCCCAGAAGATTAAGTGTGCCGAAGTTCCTCGGGGTAGATGAGCTGCCCTCGAGGTTCTGAAAGAGGAGGCGTTAAACATTATGAAGGAAGCAGCAATAATATTTCAATTATCATTGGACACCATCATTGCCCCAGAAGACTGCAAACAATAAACCTCCGCTCTTTAAGAAGGGAGGACGCGAACAGAAAGGACATTGTAGAAAAGCCAAGCTGACCTCAGTGGTGGGGAGAATCTGGGAGTGAATTGTCGAGAATGTGGTTATAGAGTACCTCGTAGCACGGCGCAAGATAGGACAATTTCAGTATGGTTTCTTAAATGGAAAATAATACATTGCGATCCTATTGGAACATATTGAGGAAATTACAAATAAGATAGTTAAAGGAGATTTAGTGGATTTTGTATATTGGGATTTACACACGAAGCTGCTTACCAATTTAAGAGTCCATGGTATTGCAAGAAAGATACAATCAAGGACAATGCATCGGCTGGTTGGTATAAGGCAGCGAGTGTGAATTAATGAATCCTCTTCTGGTCGGCTGCCCGTGAAAAGTGCTGTTCGCAGGGGTCGGTGTTGAGACTGCTTCATTTTATGCTGCTGTCAATGAATTCCATGATTACGTGTATTGGTTAATAGCCAAATCTGCAGATGATATGAAGATTGGTAGATAGGCAGATAGTGTTGATGAAACTGTTTGAATGCGGAAAAACTAAGACGGATTAGGAGAATGGGAAAAAAGTGTCTAATGAAATGCAATGTTGGAAAATGTATGGTCATGTACTTTGATCGGAGAAATACATCTGTAGACTACTTTCTAAACTGGGAGAAGATGAAAAAAAATATTAGATGCAAAGGGACTTGAAAGTTTTTTGTGCAGGACCCCCGAAAGGTTAGTTTGCAAGTTGAGACCGTGGTGAGTAAGGTAAATACAATGTTAGCATTTATTTCAAGATGTTTGGAATCCAAGACCAGGGATGTGATGCTGAGGGTTTGTAACGCCCCCCTGAGGCCTCACCTTGAGTACTGTGAACAGTTGTTGTCTCCTCATCTAAGAATCGACATGCTGGCATTGGAAAGGGTCCAGAGTCTGTTCAGAAATATGCTTGTTAAAATGAAAACTTTATCATACGAGGAAAGTTTGTTGGCAAAAGAGAATACAGTCTTAGGATAGAGGGGAGTACATATAAAACAGAACTACCTGGAAATTTCATTAACCAGAGTGTTGTGAGTTTGTGGGATTTGTTACCATATGCAGCGGTGCAGGCCAGATGGTCGGGTGTATTTAAGGGGGAGCTTAACCGGCTCTTGATTGGACCTTTGATAAAGGTAACGGGGTGAAGGACAGGATTAAATGGTGGAGTACACTCGCTGTGCCAAATGACCTAATTATGCTATTATATCATCTGATTATGGTCCAAAGTACTTAGCACCTGCCTTCATTGTGAAGGACGCTAACATTGGGCAAGATGTCCATGAGTGTTAATGAGCAGAAGCGAATTGCATTGCTATTACAAAGCATACAGTTCTTGGAACGCCAATTGTCTTAAGTTGGATAAGTCCCCTGGACCAGATGGAAAGTATCCCTAGAGAGGTTGCTGGTAACATTACGGAAGTACTAGGCATTACCTTTCCATATTTACTTGCTTATGGTATGTTCCCTTAGGGCTACGAAGATTTCAAATGGCACCTCATTCTTTAAGGAGGAAGGAAGCCAAGAAGAAAAGGAAAATATAGTTCTGTAAAGCTAACGTCAGATTATTTGGGCGTAACTCTTGGAGTCTATTACTGTATTGAGGACGAGGTTTCATTGTAAATGCGTATCAATTATAAGATAAGTCAAGGTCAGCAGGGCTTTTGTGAAAGGGAATCTTGCCTGAGAGATCTGTTGAAGTGTTTCGTGGAAGTAGCAAACAGGTTGGACCAAGTGGAAGCAGTGGATGTCATTTAACTGTATTTGATAAACTGCCACAGATGAGGCAGCTTTACAAGGTAAAATCCTATAGCGTTACAGGAAAAATACTGACCTGTATAGAGGAATGGCTGACAGGCAGGGGGGCAGCGAGTAGAAATAAAATGTTACCTTTCCGATCGGCTGCCAGTGACTTTTAGTTCTTCCCATCGGTTAGTATTGCCTCTGCTACTCTTCAGGTTATTTGTTAACGATTTACCTCATGGAATTGATAGCTTTGCGGCAAAGTCTGCCGACGATAAAAAGACGGGGTGGAGGTGGGGGTTGATGGTGTAGCTAGTCGGAGGAAGCAACGCGATTACAACAGGACCTAGGCAAATTAGCAAATTAGAAGAAGTAGTAGCAAGTTGTAAATGGAATGCAGCGCTGGGAAATATATGATACTGCATTTTGGTAAAAGGAATTGTTGTATGGGCTTTTATATAAATGGGGAGAAATTTCAAACATTAGAGGTGCAGACATTCTTAGGAGCCATCGGGGGAGACACCCAGAAGGTTAATTTACAACTTGGCAAGGAAGGCAAATGCAATGTTGGCATTTATATCAAGAGGAATTGAACATGCAAGCAATGAAACAATACTGAAATTTTATAAGACACTTGTTAGGCCGCACATGTGGTATTCTCAACAGTGTTTGTGCCCCATACCTCAGAAAGATACGTTCTCATCCAAAAGTGGTTCACGAAGATGATTCCGGGAATGAAGGGGTTAACATATGAGGAATACTTGGCTGATATGGGCCTTTGCTCGTTGGAATTGAGAAGAGTGCCTGGGGATCTCACTGCAACTTAATGAATGTAGATAGTATACAAGAGGATGTGTAAAGAATGATTTCAGTGGTTGGGTTGCACAGAACCCTTGGGATAGCTTCGAAATTGAAGGGTGTAATTATAGAACAGAGGTAAGGAGGATTTACCTTAGCCAGAGAGTACTGAATCATCTGCTACAGATTGCGCTGGAGGCGAAGTCCTTGGGTATATTGAAGGTGGAAGTTGATCGATTCCTGATTGGTCATCAAAGGATATGGCAGAAGACCAATGTCTGGAATCAATGTGATCCGGGTTCAGTCATGACGGAATGGTGGAGCAGACTGGATGGGCTGACTGGCCTAATTCTGCCTCTCTCCCTATGGTCACGATAGATTCATTGATACTTTAAACGTTTCTTTAAAATGGTTTACATTTTATGCAGTTTTCCACAGATTTTAAATTTGTTCATCTTTTTACTCTATACTTCACTCATTTCGGTCCTGACATCTCAAGCATCATGAAGAAATATATGAAGATACCTTTTCTGTCATTTTATTTTTTTAAATCTTGGTTCATACAAAAACCTTCAGCACAGACGGTATCAAGACCGACTATGAAAGGAGAGATTCCAGACATAGGTAAAGCGTCGATATCCCGTTAAACCCTCAGAGTTACAGAAACGCCAGTAAAAGTTCCAAAGATCTCAGCCTTGAGAGATTAGGAACACACTAAGCACTTAGGCTGAACACAACTTGTTCGACCAGTTACCATCCGGGAAGCGGTACAACAGCACCAGGCTCCGGGACACATTCTTTCAGCAGGCCATCATACTGATGAACTCACGCTGACTTGAGTGTACTCAATATTACATTGACTGTTCTATTTATTATAAATTATTATATACTACTATGATTTGCATAATGCATATTTAGAAACATAGAAATATAGGAGGCCTACTGTGCAATAGAGGCCCTCCGGCCCACAAAGCTGTGCCGAACATGTCCATACTATAGACATTACCAAGATTTACCAATCGCACTCTATCTTTCTGTACTACATGGACCTTTCCAGGAGTACCCTGTCGTATCTGCCTCCACCACTACTGCCCGAGGAACATTGCACGCAATCCTTAGTCTCTGCATATATAAAAAAAACTTAACCTTGACCTCTTCTCAGTACCAACTTGCAAGCACCATAAAAGTATGCCCTCTCGTGCTAGCCATTTCAGCCCTGGGAAAAAGCATCCGACGATCCACACGATCAATGCCTCTCATCATCTTATACACCTCAATCTGATCAGTTCTCATCCTCTGCCGCCCAAAGTAGAAAAAGGCGAGTTCACTGAATCTGTTCTCATATGGCATGATCCCCAATCCAGGTAACATACTTGTAAATCTGCTATACACACATTCCATGGTTTCCACATCCTTCCTGTTGTAGGATGAACATAATGCTGTACAGAACTCTCTGCGGGTAGGGTCCTATCTAGCTGCAACATTACCTTTCGGCTCCTAAACACAATCCCTGATATGATTAAGACTAATGCACCGTATGCTTTCGTAACCACAGGGTCAACATGCGTAGCATCCCAAGATTCCTCTGATCCTCCACACTGCAAGAGTCTGACCATTAATACTATATTCTGCGATGATATTTGACATGTCAAAATGAACCACCTCTCACTTATCTGGATTATCTGGGAGATGGAGACGTAACGTAAAGGTTTTTACTTCCCATGGAATAAAGGATGTACGAAGTAAATTCAATAATTAAAATGATATAGTCGAATTAATTGAGCTTATTTCATAATCTAAATGGTGAACGCAGTCCTACTGTTGAGCCGAAATTAATTAATGAAAGTAAGAAAACAAATTCGATACCTCCTGAAAAGAAAGAAAAACTACATCTTACTTCACTTCAGCCTCCATCGCTCTAGAGAGAATAGTTTTCCCAACCTCACTCGTGCCCTATATTTTAGCTCGCACCTGATAAAACTTTTCTGCAATCTCTTCAAACCCTCGCAATCTTTCCTCAAATGGATCGACAAGAACTGTTTGTATGCTCTACAAGTGGCCTAACCAGTTTTAAAGTTTCAGTATGAGTTCCCGATTGTTCACATCAGTGTCTCGCTTGATTTGAACACTTTGTCCCTGAGTGATAAAGAGACCGATTTGTTGAATTAATTGAACAGTAAATTCTTCACTTAAAGCTGTCACACATAAAACTGAACTTGAAGAATTGCAATGAAATAAAATGGTAACATAATGGTCCAATTATGTTTTTCCTTTTTTTTTATGGAGTTGCCTCCATGTTCAATTTCCATCTAGAGTACCACAAACAGAAAATTACCGGAACAAACGACAGCGGCTGTTTCGTTGTCTTGCGTGCAGTCAGAGTGATCCAAGAATCTCCATTCACACTTCCAATAGTCAGTCTCGGTACCATTGCAAAGAGCTTCAATTTGCAGCATAGGCCGTTCACCCGATCCAAATTGTGAATTTCCTGATGCAGAGACGGCGTCACCGCAGCCAAGGTAGTTGCATAGAACTTGAGCGTCTTTCATGTCATAATTGCGTCCACAAATACTGAAGAAATTGTTTCCGAGAATACTGGCCTCCACTCTGCCAGCACAAGGGCTGCCTCCATCTGCTAGTACCACATGCCGATCAACCGAACCTTAAAGAAAGAAGACATCAAGTTACCTTCTCCTTAAAAATTAGGCGTTATTGAGAAATGAATTGCGTTTTACACATAACTTGTTCACCCGACAATAATAGTTCCACCAATGCCATGACAGGACGACATGGAAAGCAAGCTACTGCCCATGGGGAAAGCTCCGTCTTTCCGTACCATCTGACAAACCTTAAAGAAAGGAATGGGCGCATACTTATTGGCACGAGTAGCTTTGAAGTAGTTGCCTGTCAAAGTTTAACTCAAAGTGCAACTGCCCCCCGAATTCCAGAACATTGAATATAAAACATAAATATCAACAACACATTACGGGTTGTTTGGCCTACAGTGTTGTGCCGACCATATATACTACTCTTGAATCTGCCCAGAATCAAGCTATCGCAGAACCCCCTATTTTTGGAAGCTCCAGCTACCTATCGAAGAATCTCTTTTAAGACCATATTATATCTGCCCTCGCCATCATCTCCGGCAATGTATTGCAAGAGGCAACTGCTCTCTGTGTGAAAAAAAACCTTATCCTTAACATACTCTCTGTACCTACTTACAAGCTCCTTAAAACCATATCCCGTCGTCTTAGATATTTCAGCCCAGGGGAAAAAGGCCTCTGGTTATACACGATTACATGATCAATGCCTCTGATCATCCTACACACCTGTATCAGGTCTACTTTCATTTTCTGTCGCACCAAGAAGAAAAGGTCAAATTCACTCAACCTATTCTCATAAGGCATGCTCTGCAATCCAGGCAACAACTATGTACATCTCTGTACCCTTTCTATATTATCCACATCCTTCCTGCATTGAGGTAAACAGACTGAACACAGTGTTACAAATATGGTCGAATTAAAGTCTTATATAGCTGTAAATTTACGTCACTGCTCTTGAACGCAGTCCAACGGTTCGTGAATGCCAACACTCCATAGCCCTTCTTAACAAACTTATCAATCTTCTCATCAGTTTTGAGTGTGCTATGGACACGAACCCAAGATCTCTTAGATGCTAAACACTGCCAAGAGCTTTACTATAAATACTATATTCTGCCTTCACATTTGACCTACTATAATGAACCATTTCACACTTATCTCTGTTGAACTCCATATGCCACCCCCTGCCCATTTCGGCAAACTGTCTATGTCCCACTGTAGCACTGGACAACCCTCCAGGATATCCATAATCCCCGCAACCTTTGTATCATTTGCAAACGTTCTAACCCACCATTTCTTCATCAGGGTCATTCATAAAATCACAAAGAGGAGGGATTCCAGAACAGATCCCTGTGTAACAGTTCTGTACACCGACCCCATGCAGAATACGAACCATTCACAATCAGCCTTTGTCCTCTGTGAGCAAGCCAATTCTCGATGCACAGAGCCAGGTCTCCTTGGAACCCATGCTTCATTACTTTTTGAATGAGCCTTGCATGGGGAAGCTTATGAATGTCTTACTGAAATCTATAAACTCTACATTCGCTGCTTAACGTTCATTCTTATATTTTGTTATACCCTCAAAAAAATTATTTAGGCTCGTAAAGCACGACCTACCCTTGACAAAGTCATGCTGACTATCCTTAATCAGGTTATGTCTTTACGAATTTTCATAAACTCTGTCTCTCAGAGCCTAATCTAACAGTTAGCCCACCACTGAACTAACTCACTTGCCTATAATTTCCTGCGCTATCTCTACTCCCTTTCTTGAACATGGGAACAACACTTGCTCCGCTCAAAACATCCGGTACTCCTCCCCTCTCTATTGATGTTGCAAAGATCATCTCCACAGGCTAGGCAATCTCATCTCCTGCTTTCCACATTCGCCTGGGGTATATCCCGTCCAATCCTTGCGATGTATCTAACTTAAGGCTTTTGAAACGTTCCAGAATATTCTCTTTCTTAATGTCTGTATCCACTGTATCTGTTTTAGTGAGCTGCACGTAATCCCCACAATGGCCTATGTCCTTTCTGCTGGTGAATCCTGAAGCAGAATATTGATTAAGTACGTTCGATACCTTCTCTGACTCCATGCACACGTTACCACTAATACCCTAGACCCGTACTATTCTCACACGGTTCTTCATCTTGTTTTTCACGAACGTTTAGAATGACTTGAGGTTTTCCTTAGCTTTGCTTTCCCAGGCCTTCTCATGACACCTTCGGGCTCTTTTTCTTTTCTAAACTCCTTCCTGGCAACCTTGTAATTTTCTAGAACTCTGTCAGTATCCAGTTTCTTCACTCTTCTGTAATCTTTTCTTTTCAGAAAGATTTTCCACATCCTTTGTACATCATGATTCTTTTATCCTACCATCCTTTTCCTCCTTCAACGGAGTATATCTATGCAGAACACTATGCAAATATCCCTAAATCATTTGCCACATTTTAGCCTTACATTTCCCAAAGAGTATCTGCCCTTAATTTATGCTCCCGTTTTCTTGACTAATAGCATCATATTTCATTTTTTCCCAATTGTCTTCTCTCACCACTCTTTATCGCTAAGGTAAAAGAGAGAGTGCTGTGGTGAAAACGTCCAATATGCTATCCCAACAACAGATCTGATACTTGATCAAGTACAGCCTCTCCTCCAGTCGGCGGATCTGTTCAAAGCGTCGGGAATCCTTCTTGAAGACAAATAACAAACTCCAGCCCATCTAAGACTTTTGCTCTAAGTACATGCCCGTCGATATTTGGAAAGTTTAAACCTGCCATTACAACAACTCTATTATTGTTGCACCTGTTACGAAAGATGAACAACTCTGATGGGCAGAAGGGTGCAGAGTTGCCCATCCCCCCCCCTTTTGGAGAATCGCAAACGGTTACTATTTCGATGCTGCTAACAGGAGAGTAAGAAAGACAAAAGAAAACATGCCAGGACAGCTGTTACTCATAACAGCTCATGAGAGAGAGACACTGATAAGAGGTCAACAAGTTGGAAAATCTGCTACTGATAAGAGAGGAGACGAGTCATTGATTAACTGTTATTGTCTTTTTTAGAAGGATTGTTTACTTGGTAATATTCTGTTCATTGGAATTCGGTGGACAGCTGGAGTGGGCTTGTATGATGGGCTAAGTCATTCAAAACCGATTGACACTTGAGACCCCGTGAGTGGGGATAAAAGTGAGGTCTGGGGTGACAACCCTCAGGCGCACCAGGAGACACACTAGTGAGCATCAGACGCCCATGATAAAGTGCGGGGCATCGGAGACCGAACAAAGGATCGGTACATTTTAACTCACAGTGTTTATAGCGAGGCCGGTGGAGGCTTGTGTGTGTGTCCACCCTGGTCTGGATGAGGAGTCCACCACGGAAGAACGGTATAGCTAAAGGACGGAGGGGCCATACCTGAATGGCCACATAATCAACACATCGACGGATCAAGATCGTTAAGGAAGGTTTGCAAGATAATGACTGTTACTGTTTACGCTCTCTCTCCCTCTCTCTCTTCAACAATTACAACACATCGACCAACAACTACCTCAGCCTGCATGAACTGAACTGAAATTTATATTTCCATGTGAGAATTCATTATCCCCCAAGAAAACAATAGAGCTGGTTTATTATTGATTACTCTTATACCCAAACTTTTAGGTTTGCTATTGCTAACGTATATTATCTGCATATTTGCATTGATATTGTTTTGTATATTTTTACTAATAAACGCTGTTGAAAATAGTACCACCAGACTCCAACGGACACTTCTATCTTTGCTGGTAAGACATGAAGTTACGGGGTACGTAACACGCCATTCAGGAATTTGCTTCCCTATTAGGTCCTCGATAGCACTGTTCCTATTGTGGGGTCTATGAAAAACATCCAGTCGAATTACTGTTCCCGTTCTGACCTCCACCTATACGGAATCAGTACATAATCCTTCCATGCCTTTTTCCTTTTCTGCAGCCGTGGCACTATCCCTGAACAGCAATGCCACCTTCCCACCTTTTTTGTCATTCACCATACCCTTTCTGAAACATCTCAAGCCTGGCACACTTAGCAGCAATTCTTGCCTCTGCAACATTCAAGCCACCCGTCCTTAATCCACACATTGATATAGCCCGATGTTCACCCGCCTTGTTTATGATATTCGTCGCAGTAAAATAGCGCATCTCAAACATCAGGCCGAGTGCAGATTTGCTCTTTCATTTGCTTACCCTTCCTCACGAACTCCCTATAAGCGTGTCTACTTGTACGCTAACCGCCCCATCCTCTTCGATTTCGCTTTGGTTCCGTCACCACTGGAAATCTGTTTTAAACCCTCTCCAATCCATGGACCCTACGGGGGGGGGG
>JAUOBT010000206.1:4495052-4508969 GCA_032362145.1 Hypanus berthalutzae | reverse complement strand
CGTTGTCTTCAAGTACTCGATGACCTCATCTTAAAAAAAATGACTCCCGCATCCTCCCAACCGCTGAGGTCACGCTTACTTGTCCACACTTTCGTTTCTGCTGTTTTCCTCCTTTCTTGTAGAGTGGTTCACAATTACAAATACCATATCGTCTAGTACCACTGCAGTGTCAATAACTTTGAACGCTCGTTACTAATGCTCCACAATCTCTACCGCTACCTCTTTCAGTACAGTATTGTGGAGTTTATCTTGTCCACGACATTTATGTGCCCTTTGTTTTTTTTCGATTCTGTGCACCTTTTTCTTATTAATAATAGTTGCGTGGCTTCTCTTCCCACAGACCCTTGAGCATCTGGTCCGCTACTCCTGCTAACACAGTGATGAATCATGCAAAATACTCATTTAGTTTATCTGCTATCTTCTTAGCCACGGTTACTATTTCTCTGACCTTATTCTTTGATATATCTAGTCTCAATTCTACTTTCTTTTGAAGTACTTGAAATACTTTAACCATCCACTATGATATTGTTTGCTAGCTTGCTTTCAAATTTAATTTTCCCCTCCTGATTGGGTTTTTAGTTGCTCTCTGTAAGGCTTTCGGAGTCTCCCAATAGTCTATCTTCCCACTGTTTGTTTTTTTATTTACTGTTTGCCCTCTTTTTGAATTTTACATTAGCTTTCATTTGCTTTGTAAGCCTCGGATGTACCATGATGCCATTTGTGTATTTCTTTGTTTTTATGGTACATCTATCCTTCTTTTCCGCTTTGATTTCCCCTCTGGAAACTCGCCTTATTGCTGCTCTGCAGTTATCCCTGCCAGCATTTCCTTCCAATTTACTTTGACAGTTTCTCTCCCATGTGATTGTTATTCCCTTTACTCCATTGATATACAACTATGTCAGAATGTATATTCTCCCTATCATATTTTGAAGTTGATCTCAATCATATTGTGAGCACTGTCGGTTGTCGGATCATTTTCTTGCAGATCGCTAATGTCCTCTGGTCCACGACATATCACCCAATCCGGACAGTTAATCCCCTGGTGGGCTGAGCGACAGACTGCTCTAAAAAGCATTCGTCCGGGCATTTTTGTTTTGAAGATTTGGAAAAGAAACAGGTGAAAGTCTAGAAATTGTTAGATGTACAGTATGTGGTGACGTTAAATGAGTAAAGCAACAGAAAATATGCATTCTGTATCCAACAAGATTGTTTTATGTTCTAATATGTTTAAATGTCGAATTTTGAGCATTATGTCGGGAGGTTGCTTTAGCTACTCAAATTTATTTGCACAAATATAGAATGACGTAGATAAAAAAAAACTTGGAAATAGAGTGTTCGGCATTTTATGAAGCATGAACACCCTTGTGTGTTAACGAAACACCTGGATTTGTGTTAACCACGTCTCAGCGTTCTTATGTTTTCCGGACACCTACCAACCCATAAGCCTCCGTATTCAGTACATAATTACTTGCAAATTCTGACATCTCCAACGGACCAAGCATATCTTTCCGTTTCCCTTCATTCAAGTTTCTGTTTTTCACAGGGTTCGGTCCTTACATTACTCCTTTGTCCGTTCGTCCCTTCGCACTGATATCTTTACTAGTACTCATCCTGCAAACGAAACGAAGGCGACACCTGCCGCCACATCTCATCTCTCAAAACCATTCACAGACCCAAATAGGCCATCCAGGTGAGTCGAAACTTCACCTATGAGTCTTATCGGGTTCTAACTAAATCAGCTGCTTCGAGTGTGGCCTCCTCTACATCGTTGACGCCCGACGTAGGTTAAATGACCGCTTTGTTGCGAAACGTACACTCCATCTGCCAGGAAGAATGTGAACACTCAATTGCCACTCATTGTAATTGTACTTTCCATTTCAATTCTGATATGTCAATCCGTGGCTTCCCCTACTGTCGGGATGAATCCACATTCACATTGGAAGGGCAACAGTTTATATTCCGGCTGGGTACCATCCAATCTGATGAAACTTTCGTTAATGCACTTTACTCTTCCCCATTCCCCAAGCTTTCTTCCCTTTCTCACTCTATTTCCTTACCTGCCAACACCACCTTCTGGTGCTTGTCCACCTTACCTCTTTCCATGGTCTTCTGTCATCTCCTATCAGATTCCTCCTTCTTCAGTCGTGTATCTATTTCACCAGTCAAATTCCCAGCACTTTACTTCAGCGCTCCCCCTCGTTTCACGGATCACCTTACATTTGGTCTCCACGTTTTTAGTGTGACATGCCTTTTTCTGCCGTCCTAATGAAAGATACCGGCCGGAGGTATCGACTGTACTCTTTTCCAGCCTTGCTTGTGCGTCGAGAAAAAAAAAATAGACAAAAAAAAAACAACTACTTCATTTGCAATCCCTAGTCTATTTCAGTTTCAAATTTTCGATACCTCGCAAAGATGGGAGATACACATACACATTTTCTTTATTTTCAGTTTTTGAAATGTTTGGAAAAGTCAGCACCGATCGTCATTTCTATTTGGTCCAGAAACTGTGAAGGGGAAATTCCATCCTGCAATATTTTAGTCTTTCCGATTAAGGAATGTTGAAAACACACAATATGCTGCCGAATCTCAGCAGGCCAGGCAGCCTCTACGGAAAAGAGTGACAAATGGTCACGGCCCGAATCTTCGACTGTTTACTCATTTCTGTTAATGCTTCCTGGCCTGTGGTGACCCTCCAAAATTTTATATGTGATGCTTCAAGTTACTAGTATCTGAGGTTTTTTTTCCCCGAATTTGTGAAGGTATTTCCAAATTACTTTCTGGTCGGTAGTTCCAGAATTCAGTTTGACACAATGAACAATTGGTTACATACTCCAAGTGAATGTAGTGAGATAATTGAAGGCTGTTGCTGTTGATCGAGTAAGTAACGGTTATGTAATTCACCTGTCACTTGCTGCTGACAGTCATCCAAAATTAGTTTAATTGCAATTACTCTTTCTTGGTTAACAGAATATACCTGTTACTGATAAACTGAAGTCTGAACGATCACAGTTGATTATTAAGCTAGTTTCAATTTACTGGATCTTCCAGTTGTGTCGGCATTGAATGGAATAAAGCTGATCTTGCTTGTTGCCTTTCATTTACGGGTATTTTTATACAGTCTTTCACGTGAATAAGGCTACGAATATAGCAGAATCCAATTTGTTGTGTCAAGCATCTTACGAGTTGTTTACACAACAGTACATACAGAGGAATGCAAAAGTTTGGTCACCCCGGTCAAATCTTTTGTTACAGTGAATAGCTAAGCGAGTAAAAGACACCCTAAATTCCAAAAGGCATAAAGTTAAAAAAGGACACATTTCTTTAACAATTTTACAGTTTTTTTTAAATTTCATTCTTTTACAGTTTTATAATACCAAATAGAAAGAGGGCCCTGAAGCAAAATTTTGGGCACCCTGCATGGTCACTACTTAATAACACCCCCTTTTAGCACACATCACAGCTTGTAAACGTTTTCCGTAGCCAGCTAAGGGTCTTTCAATACTTTATCGGGGGATTTTCGCCCATTCCTCTCTTCGAAAGGTTTCTACTTCTGTGAGATTCTTCCGCCGTCTTGCATGCCTACCTTTGAGTTCTATCAACAGATTTTCGATGTTGTTAAGGTCGGGGGTCTGTGAGGCCCAAGTCAAAACCTTCAGCCTGCTCGTCATGAGGTAGACAACTCTGAATGTTGAGGTGTGTTTAGGATCATTATCCTGTTGCAGAATACATCCTCTTTCATTCTTCAGCTATTTTTTTTTAACAGACGCTGTGATGTTTGCTTCCAAAATTTGCTGGTATTTAATTGAATTCATTGTTTTCTCTACCAGTGAAATGTTCCCCGATCCACAAGCTGCAACACAAGTTCAAAGCATGATCGATCCACTTGTGTGCTTAACGGTTGGAGAGGTGTTCTTTTCATGAGATTCTGCACCCTTTTTACTCCAAACATACATTTGATTATTGGGGTAAAAGCAATTATATTTTAACTTCATCAATCCACAGGACTTGTTTCCAAAATGAATTAGGCTTGTTTAGATGTTCCTCTGGAAACCTCTGATGCTGAATTTTGTGATGAGGACGCTGGAAAGATTTTCTTCTGGTGACTCTTATATGAAGGTCATATTTGTGCAGCTGTCACTGCTCAGTAGAATAGTGCACCAACACTCCAGATTCTGCTAAATCTTGCTGAACTTGTTTTGCAGTCAAACTGGGATTTTGATTTGCCTTTCCAGAAATCCTTCGAGCAGTTCTCTCCGAAGGTTTTCTTGGTCTTACAGACTTCAACTTGACCTCCACCGTTCCTGTTAACTGCAATTTTTAATTACAATACGAACTGAGGAAACGGCTACCTGAAAACGCAATGCTATCTTTTTAAAGCCTAGTCCTGACTTGTGGACATTATTTATTTTACATTTCAGAGGACTAGGGAGCTGCTTAGAGGAGCCTATGACTGCTGATTGTTAGGACAAATTTTCAGGAGTCAGGGTATTTATAAAGCTTTAAAATTTGCATCACCTGGCCTTTTCTAACGATGACTGTGAACAGGAATAGCCCTAACAAGCTAATTACCATCTGAAACCATGGTGAAAGTTACCTAAGAGCTGAAATCTCTTGGGGTGCCCAAACTTTTGCATGGTTCCCCTTTCCCTTTTTTCACTCACAAATTGTATAAAGCAAAAACAAAAATACTAATCTTGCTTAAAATAATGAAAATAATGTATTTTCTTTAAATGTACCACTTTTGGAGATAATTTCATCTTCTACTCACTTCGCAATTCACAGTAACAGAAATTTTGACCAGGGAGGCCCAGACATTTGTATCCTACTGTACTCCACGGGACGTTGAGTGTCTAGGTGCAAACGGCTGCATCAGCTTGTACGATGACTGAAATTATAATTGAATTATGAATACTAATTCCACCGGAGTAAATATTTGTGTAGATGATATAATCCAGAAGCTCGAGAAGAGCATAGCCATGTGTCGTGACGAAGAACGAGAACAAGACCGGAAATAACTTTAATCTTTGAAGCGTAAACTTGTTGCCTCTTGTGAAATGGCATTGACCAGGACCTTGCTTGTATGCAATAGTACATAACGCTATGACCAGTGTTTCATTCAATATTTCACCTTGTAGATATGATTCTATTTCCATCACGGGCGATAAGAATGTGCTATCAACGCATAAAGGGTTCTATCGCCTTCTCATCCTTCGAAGTTATTGTAAGTGTATCTGCGTGTGAGCGATGACCATGTGCTGATGAACCTGTACCTTTTTATCTGAGGAAAAGTGTAGGAAATGAGGTTTGCGAGTTTACGCTGTTCTGCGTCTAGTATAAATACTCTGTTTGCCTTAGATGTTTCCCTTATGATGAAACGACCCTGTTGAACTTGGTTACTGGTCTGCGTCCCAGGACTGTTTCCCATGCCGGGTGGGGCCACTGGAGGCGGGGAGTCTGTGTACCCTCTCTTGTATTGTTGACTAGGCCTCAGGTTGCGGGCTTGGGATCCATGTTCGGTTTTTCAGATTTGTACCACAGCAATACAGTTTCGTTCGGCTTCATCCATGTATGTTTGAATAACAATTAAGCTTATTTTGATTTGAATCAATCTGAATAATTCTGTGTGAATTAGAGGGTAGATGTCCAAAAGAAAGATGGAATATATTTCGTTCTTGCACTAGAGAGACAAAGGATGAGATTGGAAAGAGAAGGCTGTTATAAATTGTTATTGTTTTTATATTAATTCTGACAGCCAGAGCTAATTAGAATATTTCGCTGGAGTCGAAATATCTGATTCTAGAGGAGAGGGTTAGACCGGCAAAATCTGAAAGCCTCAAGGTTCTGATGCAGAGTCATGGGGGTGGTGGGAGTAAATTATCAGGAGTAGCAGAGGGAGAAGACAGTTTTTTGTTTAGCGTGATTTAGATAGACATAGAAATATGAAGTAAGTAGAGCGATATGAATGATACACAAAAGGAGAAAAAATAGTATTACTCAGCATTAAAGGCTGCATATCGTACGCCAAATGGCCTGTCCAGCGTTTGAGGATTTTTTGGTTTTATGCTTTATTAACCATTGAAAATGAAAACGCTCTGTCAGCGTTACAATGACGTTTAAAAGTTACCATTTTCACAATGTAAACCTTAACAGACGAAAAACTGCCCTATTTCTACTTTTTCTTCTTGCAAAGCAAATCGCACAGAGTCTATCAATGGTTCTAATAGACATCATATCAAATTACTACTGGAAAATTCAGTGAAGAGTCCCCGGCTGCTCATGTTAACTACTCCTAACGTATTGTTATTCAACCTTATATCATCTAATTAATTAGCTTAGTTATTTAAAATGTTTTGCATTTCTATCTGTATCTACATTAACCGTCAGTTCTCAATTATTTCAAATCACTTTTCTATTAGGTAAAACATATTAATCTAAGAAATGCAGATTTTAAGTAGCACATGGCCTTTCTTGAAAATTCCTCCACTGTTCTGACGTTGACCGTTTTACCATGTCCTTCCAACCTGTCATGATAAGTTCAAACACATGACAGAGGTAATCTAAAGCAGAAAATAAAGGGTTCCTTATGGTTTATCAACACAGAACACCGACACTTCATTCACCTGCAAGCGTGCTCAACGACCTGCTCAATTCCTCTAGCATTTTCATTGTGTTAGTGTGGAAATCATGCTCATGCTGAAAATCCTGCGTTTCTAGATAAAAATCGTCAGCTCACGCTGTACCTTTCTCCCTCCTTTCTCCCCCCTGTCTCTATTTTTCACTTCAACTCTCCATGTAAAATGTCTAGTCCACGGAGAATCTGGAGAGATTTAAAATCATAACAGATTGGATTAGAATGCTGCAATTAGGCCGCGACGATGAAAGGGTTAACGTGGAATCTATCTCAGACAGACGTTTAAACGTTCCTATTAGTTACGGGGGTTGCAAAGAGAAGGAAGTAAACATGTGTTGAACTGAGAATAAATGGAACACACAGAAGGGCTGACGGGCCTAATTCTGCTTCAGTGCTCAAGTAACTGTTGTCCTCTGTAGCGCGCGCGTGCACACACACACACACACACACACACACACACACATACACACACACTCACACACAAACACAGACACGCACGCACACACACACACAGACACACACATACATATACACACACGCACACCCCTATGTGTGTGCGCGAAGCTCTCACTCCGACAAACACACAGAGACAAATATTACAGACATGTTTGTTTTTGTTTATCTTCTTAAAGTATCTAAGCTTGCATTGCAACTGTTGTAAAAGATTACGTGGTTATCCGCACGTATACAAACCATGCTTCATTTAGATGTGAAACAGCTATGCCTGAGGCTGTTGGTATCGATAAAGCAAAGGACACGTGTTAGCATTATCACTTGATGTGATCTATGCTTAGAATTGTAACAAACGCACAAATCAAAACAAGAAACAGTTGTCTCTATGAAGACTCTTGGCTCAAGCTTCGATGGTTGGCCCTTTACCATTAATGCAGCCTCATCTGCTCCGTGTTCCAGCATTCTGTATGCGTTGCCTAGTTTTACAGTAACTGCAATTTTTCTCGTCTATGTGCTGCAATAATAAAAGTAATTCGGATTTCGCTATCAATAAATATTAATCTGTATTTGGGCTGCAAAATTGCGCAATGGATTCGGGGGAAAACGCATATCATGATAGAAAAAAAAAGTTTCAGACCGCTTCTCAAAGCCGACTCTCCACCGGATCAACACCTGTGTACATGGGTATTTCTTTCTAATTCCGACAGTGCGTTCCGATGAGACAGGGAAAATGTGGTATGAATCAGGAACCGTGGTGTACAAAGGTTGTTTAAAATCTGCTGAAGCAGAAAAGAAAAGGTTCCGAAAGTTTCGGATAACGAGTTATTATAGGCATCTAGAAATTCAGAAAGCCAGAAGGAATGAGTTTAAGAATAAAATAAAGAGAGCCAGAAGCGGACGTGAGAAGGCTTTGGCTGCAGAATGAAGGAAAACCCTAAAGCATTCTATAAGTGTGTGAAGAGCAAGAGAAAAAGACGTGAGAGAATAGGAACAATCAAGTGTGACAATGGAAAAGCGTGTATGAACCCGAAGAGATAGTAGGATACTTTGCTTGAGAATTCAATACGGAAATTGATTTTGGCGATTGTAGGGATGACTTACAGCTGATTGAAGAGCTCGAGCACATAGACATATAGAGTGACGAGTTTGAGGATGTGCTGACGCTTTTGGAAGGCATCAATTTGGATAGGAGGCTATGTGTAACCCTAGGTAAATTCTAAAATAATTTTACATATTCCGCTTGGCATCGTGAGCCGAAGGCCATGTATTGTGCTGTAGATTTTTTATGATTCTATATTTCTATCTATGGTGACTTATGCCAAGTACCTATACAGTTCGAAAGTCATTTCCTTGTTCAGCATTACTGTCTATCCAGTATCATTTTCCAACGGTACATTATCGACTCTGGCCTTTCTTTTGCACTTTATATATTCGGAGACACTTCTTCTATCACCTTCAATATCATTGGCATGTTTACATACGTATTCCATTAATCTTTTGTTACTTATTTTTAAAGATACCCAATAATATAACTTCCCTCCAATTTTGATGTATTATATCCCATCTCTTTGTCTTTTATGTTGATTTTGACTTCGTCGTGGCATCCTGCCTTTAGGACACCACTGACTCTTTGGGATGTATATATCCTGTGACTCTCCAACCTCGTCCAGTTATTCCAGCCATTGCTGCTATAAGATCTTCACTCCGAGTTATTATCTTTATTATTTTTTCATTTGCCAACTTCTTTTTCATATCTGTTATTTAATTTATTCCATTGTAATACTGATATATCTGACTGTAACTTCCCCATCTCAAATTTCATAATTTCAGCCTGAATTCGATTACTCACAATGTAAGGGTCGTTGACTTTAAGCTGTATAATCAATTGAGTTTTACCACTTAAAAAAAATCCATATCAGGTGATTTTTGAGTGGGTTCTATCAAGAGCTGCTCTAAAAATCCACCTCGTTGGCGTTCTAGAAATTCTACCACTTAGGATAGAAACTTGGAAAATTGTGCCGAACCTTTGAAATTACTAGGCTTACCTATAGCCCTCTATTTTTCTATGCTGCATGTAACTATCCTAAAGTCTCTTATAAGACCCAATCGTATCCCCCTTCTGCACCGTTGCCGTTAGCCCATTCCACGCACTCACTACTGTCTAAGTAAAAGACTTACATCTGACATCTCCTCTGCACCTACTCTCCAGTACGTTAAAGACGTGCCCTCTTGTGGCAACCATTTCAGCACTGGGAAAAATGCTCTGATTATCCACGTGTTCAATGCCTCAGGATCCAGCCGCAACCCAGTTTTCCCAACTACATGCACACAGAAAGCTCCTTTAACTATTTTTCTATTGGCCTTTTAGGTTGAATTTTCCATCTCCCATTGTAATTTGTAGACCGTATCCTCCTCACTACTGTTTGCTGGTCTGCAGATAACGCCCACCTGCGTCATTTTACCTTTCCTGTCCCTTAGCGCCGCACAAAACGATTCAACAACTTACGACCCTTGCTCCCTCCGTATAGTTCCTTGCTTCCATTATATTTACCAGAAGAGACACGTCATCTGCCGTCCTTCCGGTCCTTCAGGGTCAAATTGAATATTTCGATGGTATAGCACCAAGCTTTGATCTCCTTTCAGCCATGACACAGTGATTCTCCGGCATCATACATGCCAATCAGTTAACTGTGCTACAAGTTCATTGATCTTATTGCGTACGCTGCATGCATTCAAAACAAAATGCCCTTATTATTTTGACTACCTTTTCCATTGGACCTAATCTTGTTGACAGCAATTTTGCCCCAGCAGATACGTCCCGTTTCTGGAAAACCAACAGCATATTGCCTTTGATTGCTATCTTCTCCCTTATCCTTAAAACTATCACTTCGTTTCACATCACCCTACAAACTTAGTTTAACACAGACATACTGTTTGGGTGAATGTTGACACTTTTTGACATTTGCCGCGGTGAAATCTCTGTAAACGACGTTTTATCCAACCGAAATTTTATGACTTTTCCTAATGTGACCCAAAATGCGGAAAAAAATGAAATGATTTTTAAAAAAATGACAGGTTCTACAATTTTACCAAAACGAAGGCTGTTCCGGGTTAAATTTTACCCGTAATGATTGCAAGTCTGGGAAATATGGGATTAACACATCTCAAGCCTATGATCCGCGTTCCAGGTATGCTTGGAATATGTAAGTGTATACAGGGAAGCCAGCATTTGGAGGCTCGGAGAGAAAACAAAGCATACTTGTCGTGTTGGGCATGACTGAAGGGCTGAAAGGATACAACGTGACCTGCGACAACTTCTTCACTTCTAAGGAGCTTGGCCAGGCGCTCCTGAAGAAGAAACTCACAATAGCGGAAACTGTGAGGTGGAACAGGCCGGAGCTGCCACCTGCTCTGACTGAAAGGAGGAGGAGAGACGTCTTGTCTTCTAAGTTTGCGTTCACCCAGGACAGCACAACCGTGTCTTATATGGCAAAGAAGAACAAGAATGTGATCCTCATGCGCAATTTACATAAGGCTGGAGAGGTAAGCGATCAGGGGGACAGAAAACCAGCCATCATCCTGGACTACAACACCAACAAATGTGAGTGGGTGGGCGAGTGTTGAGAAAACTCGACAAAGTCACAGGCACAAACAACTGCAAGAGGAGAAGAGCCCGCTAGCATCTCGCTATATTTCATATCATAACTTGCATTCCCAAATACAATGCCTTTGTCATCTGGAGTTACCTGAGCCTTACCTGGAGGACAAACAAGTGGAAGTGAAGAAGGTTAGTTTTTGGAGGAGCTTGGAAAGTTCCTTGTGACTTCTTCTATGCAAAGGCGAGAACACACTCCCGTGGCAGCATTCTCAGCAGCAGTGGTAAGGTCAGTGCTGCAATGTGAAACTGACCCTGCTCAACTAGTCCCACAAGAGCCAAAACATGGGAAAAAAGAGAAGGAGATGCAACTTCTGCCCCGCAAGCAAGGACTGCAATACATCGACTACTTACAGTAAATGTGGTAGTCTCATATGCAAGGGCTACACACGCAAAGTTCCCCACTACTGCTTTGAAAGGAAAACTAGTTTGCAAACAACAACTTTTTTTTTCTTTTAGTTTGTTGGTTTAATGATATTTAATATTGAATTAATAGTTTATAATAGTTATGATTAGATGGTAGCTAGTAGGATTATTTTATTACATAGCCGTGCGGATAGTGTTTGTTTG
Source organism: Hypanus berthalutzae (assembly GCA_032362145.1). NCBI lineage: Eukaryota > Metazoa > Chordata > Chondrichthyes > Myliobatiformes > Dasyatidae > Hypanus > Hypanus berthalutzae. Next base: position 4,497,660 of record JAUOBT010000206.1, on the reverse strand, counting down.
TTGTAATTGTTACAAATACTTATATAATAACCCACACAGTTTCAGAATGCTCTTGCCATTTTCAGTTACAATAAAATATATGCAATTCTTTATGTTTGTTATGTTTTCATGTCTTGGTAAAATATGACTATATGTTGTGTGACACTGTAAGCTTGTTCTCCAACGACCAGTAGTGTAAAACATAATGATTACAGTGTCCCTCACCTCTGATATATTAATTAAGGATTCATCACACTTTTATTAATGTCGGATATGGAATTTTGACATTGTAAATAGATCAGTGGCTCAAAATTTGGTATAGACACTTGTTATAGGGGGATTCATGGGACAGGGTCAAAATTGACCCTGACCATACTGGGAAGGTATAAAATCTGAACAGTATGTAAGGGCTAAAAAAGTATTAAAGAACAACCCTTATCATGAGTAACAAGCCATTGGAATCTAAGGACAGATTATTAAGTAAATGAAGAAAGAAAGCAGATGAACAAAGTACAGAAAGATTTAGGCATTCTTGGGGGTAAAATGCAAAATGTTATCAGGCAGATGCATCAGATGGTTAAGGTGGAAAATGGTTTGGAATTTAGAAATGGAGAACTGTTGTTACAGTAATACCTGAGGATACTCATCTGGACAGTTTTGGTCATTTTATTTAAAGAAAGCTATCACAATGTTGGAGGCAGTCAAGAAAAGATACACCGGGCTAATTCCTGGGATGGGACAGTTCTCAGGTCACGTGTGCTGAAGAAATTTGATCTGCATTCCTTGTAGTTTTTCGGAAGGGGCATGTGACATTGAGATGTATCCATTCATGGGACAACCTTGAACCATGGCACACATTCACAAGATAAGGGAATGATCATTTAAATCTGAGGCTCACAGAGGGCAGTAAATTTCAGAGACTTCCTAGCAGATTGTGGTGGCTAGGTTATTGGGAGTAGTTAAATAGGAGGCAGGTATAGTTTTGAAAGATTGAGAGACTGAAGGCTTTGGGAAACTGGCACAGAGGGGGAGATGATCAAAGCAAATGATATGACAGACTTGAGGGGCTAAATGGCTTAGTGATTTCTTGTGTTTTTGTTTTCTAATGGTGTTCCAGAAGTATATATTGTCTCTTATACAGAGAAAAAAATGTTCTCCATAGAGAAAGGACTAGTCTGAGTTTGAATTAGCTTTAGATCAGCTGTGGATGTGCCAGGACTTGGCTCAGATTGAAAGTTTATACCTAAAGAAATGAAGACTAACAAACCCCACCCACAGATGAGACTTCTGGCAGCTGTTAAAACCATATCCCCAGCTGTCAACTTTATAGGCTTTTCAATTATTCTAAATGTCACTGACATTCAGCGTCATTTAAAAACCATTAAAAATGAAATAAAGAATTAAATTCAAAAGAAACTTAAAAGAAAAATTAGCTAAAGCCCTTCAAAGCAATTTTAAGTGATTAAAAACATTTAACAAAACAAAAGACATTTAAAAATGCTACCTGCTGTTCTAACCCACAGTCGTACAATCCCCATTCACATGCGTTGATGAGCAAGCTCTGATGCAGAGGTAATAAAAGCATAGGATCAGGAAGCAGTTTCATCAGCAGAAGGAACTGGAATTGGAATTGGTTTATTATAGTCACATGTACCAAGATACAGTAAAAAACTTGTCTTGCATTCTGTTTATAAAGATAAAATCATTACACTATGTATTGAGGCAGAACAAGGGAAAACAATAACAATGCAGAATAAGGTGTAAAAGCTACAGTGAAACCTGTGTTGCAGGTAAACAATAAAGTGCAAGATCATAAACAGTATAGATTGTGAGGCTAAAAGTCCATCTTATCGTACAGTGGGATAGAAGCTGTCCTTGGGCCTGGTGGTCCATGTTTTCTGGGTTTTGTATTTTCTGCTCAATGGGAAAGGGGAGAAGAGAAAATACCCGGAATGGGGGTGCTCATTCATATTGGTGACGGCTCTACTGAAGCAGCATGAATGAAAAGTATATAAGGATGGGAAAACCTCAGCGACTCCTTCGTTCCTGTTAACTAGGTAAAGGCCTTGCCGGTAAATTCACTATTGTTCTGTGCTCATTTCTGTATTTATTGTATTTATTACTACCACCTGTGCTGCTCGTTCTGTGAGCTTCTTGCACCTGAATCTGGATTTCTGCATGTTGTTTCTGTCAAAAAAGGGCTTATCTGATACAGTGCTCCAACATATAAGTCAATAATAATGGTGTATTTATATATCACCCTTATAGCAATTTACCCCAAGAATTACATAAAGAACAAAGAATATAGAACAGCACAGCACAGCAACGGACCCTTCAGATCATGATGTTAAAGTAGTAATTAAACGTGTTACAGAATAATCCCTTCTCTCTAGTATGTCCTTGCGCTTCCATACTCTACATATACATGTATCTATCTAAGAACCTCATAAATGCTGCCACTGCCTCCCCAGGTAGTGTATTCCAGACCCCCACCATTCTGTGTAAAAAACTTGTCCCCACACTTCCTTTGAACTTACCCCCTTCATTTTAAATACATCTCCTCTGGTATTGGACATTTCAAACTTGGAAAAGGATAGCAGCTGTCTATCTGTGTATTTCATAATCTTAC
>JAUOBT010000206.1:4442569-4458071 GCA_032362145.1 Hypanus berthalutzae | reverse complement strand
AGGGCTATGTTTCCGTTGCAGCCCGATGGGAAAAGTTTAAATGATGTCTGCATAGACTGGATGGACCGGAAGACCTGTTTGTGTGTTGTATCTCTCTATGGTTCTTTGACTCTATAATCCATAACATTAGGTTTAATGCTCAGTGCAATATATCGTAATTGCAGAAAGACTAAACACACACACACACACACACACACAGACACACACACACACACACACACACACACACACACACACACACACACACACACACACACAGAATATCAGCATCATTATTATGTATCATGTCGTATGACGTAAGCAATCATGGTCGTATCAATGACAATCACTGTTCGCGGCAAATATTTCTACAGAGGAGGTCTTTCATGTCTTCCTCTAAGCAGTGTATTTACAAGACGGTAACCTCAGCCATTATTAATTCTTAATTCTCTTCAGTGTTTCTTTCCCTGAGGTACTGGTCTCATACCGAGGTGCTGTGATATGCACCAACTACTCAGTCGATCATTCACCACCTACTCCATAACATCAAGTGACCCTCATCGTGGGTGCTATCCAGAGGTTACACATTGCTAAAGGGTGAAGACAGACGTAAGGTCTGAGCGCTTGACACTATCATTAGTAGAGGTGAAACTCCACCGCTATATTCAGTATAAGCCCTGGAACTTTCACCGTGAGTGGTAGCCTTCACGGAGACTTAAGCAGATTTTGTCCTGCTGAAATGTTACTTTTTTGCACATCTCTTCTCTGTATTGGTTACTGTTTACCAGATATACTGTGAATTTCCTTTATATCGGTTTCCCGAATCCACACAGTTGTTTTTTGTTCATGTTTTGCCCAATTTTACAAAGGACAGAATGTTTTAAATGCTTAACTTTTTCTAAAACATGTAGAACATGTCACGCACTTTAAGTCTTTTTTTTTCAGTAAGACTCTGCCGCAATAGTTCTATTTTTTGCAGCAATCCAAACTGTGAACCGAAATTAACGAATCAGGTGTAGTAAGAATAGCGTCTAACGCAATTAACCCATTCATCCGAAACTCTACATACTCCACGGTGAATCTATTACGTCCCAGATTTTATGCTTCTCTGGCATGTCAGGATTTTTTCTTACACACGACAACAAGCTGCATTCGGTGCTAAAACAAAATCGAAACTAAGAGAGTTCCGCAACATTTGTCGTGACATTCACTTTCAATAACCAGTAACGCAGTACCTGAATATTCTAATCACTGTTAGCTATTTCAATCTAATTGCATCCATATTCACACAAACCGAAAGAGATTATATGATTATCTAGAATCATTTGGAATTAAACCTGTCCCTGTTAAATCACCATACATATTGGCAGTTCACACATGCACATCACCATAGCAGAGCGTGTAGTACGTATGTAATCTTTCGTCCCTCGTGTTAGGGTTTGGAACGTCTCGAATCCGCGTCACGTTCTAAACGGAAGCCACAGTAGCCAGAAATCATGATACATATTGACACCAATGAAATAGTGCAGGTAGGGAAAACGAAGAGGTATTGAAGAGAGAATTTAGGAAGCGAGGTAGTATCATGAAAATAGGACACTCAGGACAACAATCGCTGGACTGCAGTTTGCCCGACGGTGAGCGACGGGAAGAACAGTATGATTTCCAGGATGTATGCATCACTGACGAATTAGTGCTGGGGAAGTGGACAGGGCTTCAGTCTTCTGGATCATAAGGATCTATTCTGGGGAATATATGAACTGTACAAAAAGAATGAGTTTTATCGGAGCTCAAAAGGGAAAAGTATTCCTTTCTGTAGTATTGCTAGATCTGTTGGATAAGGGGTAAACAAACTTGGCAGAGGTGGGAGAGTGGAGCCAGATTGAACGGGCTTAGGATGTGACATATGGTATATCACTAGATATGTGGTGCAGTGAAGCTACCGGGAAAGACCCGCATATCGTAAACGTAAGAATTTCTGCAGATAATGGGAATCCAAAGTAACATAAGAGGAAGGAGGGAAACGCAGAAGTGTCAGTATTAGTGCACTAAGGGATTTATAAAGGCATCGGAGAAGAGCTAAAAAAAGGTTATTTCGAGGGGGGTGACTAACAGAAATGACGGGAAATCAGCAATGGCTGCAATTTCTGGGAGATATTTAGAAGTCGTAGGATATATCCTTCCCAAAGAAGAAGATGTAGTCCAACGACATGATGGTGTAAAAGTGCCTGATCATGGAAGTCACAAACAACATAAAAGCAAAAGAGAGAGCAGACAATGCTGCAATAAATAGTGGAATGTTAAACGAAGAAAATTTAAAAAAGTTTTAAAAATGAGCAATTGGGATCTAGAAATGCATAAAGAGGGGACATTTGAAATTTGTAAGTTAACAATAATATCAAGAGGATATCATTTCTTTCATATTTCAAAACAGTAAAATAAATTCCAGAGTCCGTATAGGTCTGACAGAAAATGAAGCTGGAATTGTAGTTCTGGAGGTCAATGAAATAGCGGACGAACTGCATACCTATGCTTTCATCACGCTTCACTACGAAAGGCAGTATCAATATGCCTTAAATTCAGGGCTGTCATTGGACAGAAATGCACTGCAGTTGAAATGACTATGGATAATCAGCATGGGCTGCTCAAAAGCTCTGATGTAAGTTAGTTAAACTAGTCCATATGGACAACAATGCAGGGTACTAAAGGAAGTAGCTTCAGACATTGTGGAGGAGTGATGTTTCAGATATCAAGATATGCTGGCTTAGTTCGAGAGGCTTGCGAAAATGAAATGTCACATCACTTTTCATGGAAGGAGGCAGGCAGAATAATGGAAATTATTGGCTAGTCGGTCTGACCTTAGTGGTTGGGACGATGTTAGAAGCGATTGAGAAGGATGAGGTCTCACGATGCTTGGAATGAGTCACAAGATAAAATCAGCTGAAGTCAGCAGGGCTTCCGAAGTTCAAACCGTGCCTAGCAATTCTGTTGCAATAGTCTGAAGAAGTAAAAAGCAGGATAGAAGAAGCAGAATCAGTGGATTTTGCGTAGTTAGCTTTTCATACTCCTTTCACAACGTGCATCACATGAGGCTGCTTAACAAGATAGAACTCTATAGTATTGCAGACGGAAAAGAGTCGGAATAAAGGAGGCGTTTTTTTTTCCTTTGCTGCCGGTGACGAGTTGTGATCCACATTGTTTTACGTTATACGTCACTAAAATGGAAAATGGAATCGATAGCTTGCAGGCCAACTTTGCAGGCAACGTGACGATTGGTGGTAGAGTAGATATTGTTAAGGAAGCAGGGCCGTTGAAGAAGAGCTGAGACAGTTTAGGAGAATGGAGAAAGAAGTGGCAGATGGAAAATCATGCCGGAAAATGTATGCTGCTGCAGTTTTATAGAACAAATAAAAGCGCAGAATATTTCGTTTATAAACAGGAAGAAAAATTTAAGCCGCTTATCTAAGAAATGATATGATAACATCGAAAGGCGTTCAGAGGTGCTTCACGGGTATGATTACAGGAATGAACAGTTTATTGTATCAGGAGAGGTTAAGGGTTCAGGGCATGTACCAGTTGAACTATCGAAAAATGATGAGGGATCCAATTATACACTGTCGTGCTTTGAAAGGTCCCTTGAGTGGATATATCATGGTTCCAGCTGGCTGTTCCACTTTAACACTTCATTCTCCCTGATGATGCCCCAATTTCAGTCAATTGCTGCTAGTTACCCAATTACCGTACATCTGGCTTTCATCAGAGATTGGGAAATAAATACGATGACGACTCTATCACAGGTTGCCAGTTTGTTGGCCAATTCTCGTCTGATACTTCGTACCCTGTTCCGATTAGAACCGGTAGTTCTAAGTTCCGCTCAAGTTTCTAGAGAGTCCTGTGAATCCCGTTTCCTTGTCAAGATCGCTCTGGTTTCCTGCTCTACGTACAGGGCTACGCCAGACTTCCCAACTGAGTCAACATGTCAGAGTTATGCACTTGGGTTCTGCTCCGTCGCCCCCATGTAACAGGATACGAACATTACGTTTTCCTCAGTGGCGGAGTCTAGGAATAGAGGGCAAAAGCTCAGAATTGAATTGAGCAAGGGTTCCAAAACCAGGCTATTCGGATCAATTGCCTAATTTTATTGGTGAAATGGTTGGGGGGAAAAAAACTTGGGAATCCCAATGAATAAAGGAGCATCCAATTGGAATAGTAATAAGGATGAAATGTTTTTAGCCAGAAGGTAGGCGAATCTGAGGATCTCCTTCCCAGTGGACACTGTGGAGCCCAGATCATTGGGTGTATGTGAGACCGTGGTCGGCATGATCTTGAAAGGTTATTAGCAGTCTCAAGAGATTAGGGTTGGAAGTGAAAATGGATCAGACATGATAAAATGGCGAATGGTCATATTGTAATCCTATATGAGCGTATGGTGTTATTGCAGCTCGGGGCGTTGGAGTCAATTCGGCACCGACTGTAAGAAATAATGCGTTCTCCTATGACCTCTCAAGTTTAATCCGGGTGCTCTGGTTCCGTTCCCCAGACCAAAGATAGTGGGTTCATTGGACTTTGTAAATTGTCCTGCGATTAGGCAACATTTGAATATGCGGCCTCCAGAGGAACACAACTTTATCCTGGTTTGGAGGCTTGTGTGCCTCAATGAGCAGCAGAGATGTGTTGGCACCAGTAAGGCCTTTATGATTTGGATCTTGGTAGGGTTAGCTATGCAATATTTATTAAATTGTAGATTTTAGAATAAGGGTGGTCCACCCGTTCTCCAGGTTCGGGTTTGCAGTTCAGTGTTAATAACCCAAACTGACAAGACTAATTTCTTACGAAAATCAATGAAGAAACATTGTACATCTGAATGTTATGGCAATCCAGTGCCCACGCGAGTCTCGCATGACCGGCAGTAGTGATATCAGAAGGTATCTCATTGATATGATCAAGAAAGCTCCAAAAACACAGTCATAAATGGAGTGTTTCATACCTGCCCTAAACGGCAAATTCGTAAAGCAATTAAGCAAGTAAATTGGTGGGTTGCTCGGTTCCTTGGGTCTGAAGAGTCTTGTCTACGCTCTATCTCAGAATAAACATTTAAATTATTACCATTGTTAACTGATTTAAGGCCACATCGATTTCTTAAGTTGCAAATTCGACACATAGTAACAGGGAATCTGATGATTAATATTTCTAAGCATTTCTCTCCCAGATAACGTACTGTTTCCACCCTTAGCTTTTTTTTCATATATATATTGCCTTATTCTAAACTAAACCTGATTAGTTTTCAGATGCATGTGACTCACTGTGCAGAAGGTTCTCCATATATATATTAAAAAGTGTATAAATTTGTGTCAAATAGATGGTGAGCTAATGCAACGCAGGGCACCGTTATCACTAATAGTGTGGTCACTTACAAGACCAAAAGGCAATGGAGATAAATGTCGATACGGCCCGTCAAGTCTGCTTTGTCATTCCAGAATGATTGACATGTATTCATTCTGAAACATATTCCTCCTCCTTTCCCAGGTAACTTTGACGTTCTTGTTAAACAAGAATCTACCAGCCTACGCTCAAAATATGCCCAATGACCTGAACTCCACAGCTGAGTGCGATGAATTTTATAAATTTTCCATCCATCTTCTGGTAAAAAAAAATCATTTCAACTCTTTTCGTAAGCGACACCACTTCATTCTGAGGCAGGCACCTCTGCTCATATTCCGCTGTGCGATAGGAATTATCTGTTCCATATCTACTCCATTTAGCCTTTTCAATATCCAGTATGTTTCAATAAGAACTCTCATCTTTCGCACTCCTTCAATGAGTACAGGCTGAGAGTTTATGGGCTCAACTCATATGTTTCGTTTCCAAGATCAGAATAAGACTAGGCCGCAAATACATTGAAAACTTTAACCAATTCCTTAACAGATAACATGGATAGAACACGGACACCTAAGTCATAACACAAGTAACAGGAAGCAACACAGTATACGCCCCTTTTATTCCCACTCTTTCTATTCTGCTGGTTAACAAATTAGCTACAAACGTTTGTATTCATGTTAGTATCTTTCCTGTGCTACCATGGGGTTTTGTCTTGTTTAGCAGCCAAGTGTGCGGCACCGTGTTAAAGAAATTAGGGAAATTTAAAGGAACGTCATCCACTGACGCTCTTTTTCTATGCCGCTGGTTATTTCGCATAGAATTCCAAGGAATTTATCAGTCCAGATTTTCCGGTCAAAAAGCCTTGCTGAGTTTGGGCTACCGTATTACATGTCTCCAGGTGCCCTAAATCCTTATCTTTATCAATGTATTCCAACATCTTCCCAAGAGGTAAACATAATCAATGTGTCCCACAATTTCCTTTTGTCTGTCTCCCTTCCTTTTGAAACACTGGACTGACTGTTGTATTTTTTTTCAGTGCACATGAACCGTTCTAGTGATCGTTGAAAGAGCATTGCTAATTCCTGAACGATCTGTACAGCTATCACTTTCAGAACACTATGCTGTGCTCCATCTCGTCGAAGTGACTTAACTGCTTTCATACTTTCAGCTTCCTAAGCACCTTCTCTTGGTAATAGCAGCTTCACTCACTTCTGGTCACTGGCACTCTCCAATTTCATCCTACTGTCGTGACTTCCACAGTGAAATCTGACGTACATTACCTATTAGGTTCTTTCGGATTAATGCCTTAGTCCGAAACGTCGACTGTTTATTCAGTTCCATTAATTTCCAGACGACAGAGAACATTTACAACGATGTTCCCCGATCTGGCAGAACTGATTTATAAGGAAAGTTTGAATAGATTAGGGGCTTATTCCTTTGAACGCGACATGGAAATTTCAATGCAGATTTTATAAAAATATACGCAATTATGAGCGGAATAGATAGGGTAATCACAGACGAGCTTTTACCATTGTGCTTGTCTGGTTTTGCGTTAAAGGCGAAATATGAAAGGTTTAAATGGAACAGGAACATTTTCACTCAGGGGTCCTGAGAATGTGGAACATGTTGCAATCATAAGTGGGCATGCGAAGTAAGGTAAGTACATGCATAGTAGGGATATGGAGGTCTATGTTTCAATGCTGAGTCAATGGGAACAGGCAGTTTAAGAGTTTTCGACAAGGGTTGGAATGGGTGGGCGTGCCTGTTTGAAAGTTGTGCTTTTCCATGAATGCTTCTGGACCAGTTGAGCTCATCCAGCAGAGCTAAGAAGGAAATTCAGAACATAGTAATGCTATTTAATTACTTTGACAAATTTCCGTGTATTTAAGCTGTTTTACTAACTAACAGTATCATTTGAGCTGAAATTGCACAATTAATCATTATCACTTTCTTGAAGATTTCGGAGAAGTCAGAGTGTTGGGACCGCGCGCACCCTGCGGAGGAGATTTACAAATTAAGTATGGAGGTCAATGGTTGCTCGTCTGTAGCAGTCAATGGAATGCAGTCTATGGAGAAATGTACTGTCGACAGACTGGATGCGGGTCTTACGACACTCTTGTAATCAGACCTATTGCATCTGAAGACGGAGCTGCCCTGCTGAATAAATTTCAGTGCAAGGGGACTGAGACTTCACTGTCGGAGAGTTCGTTCGCTGTTTCGAACCAGGAAGACTGCCGCTCTGGGGAGATCGTATACATCTATTGTAAAGGTATTTAGGCTCGGCAATTTTGTTTAATAATTTCGTTCACTATCTATAAACTTCGTTTCAAAACTTCTCAAAGTGTTTGTAACATTGTTATAAACTGCCTTGTAACAAATGGTCCGTAGTGATTGGAAACACAACATTGGAATTTTGTTAAATTTACCATTTTGTTTTACCTGTTGATAGTTTGTAGTTGGTGCTGTTGCTTCAGGCAACCTCTTCAGCTCCTTTCTGGAGTCCCTTCCCACCTTCGACAGGCCAACCCGCACTAACCGGTTCCGTATTTGATTTTGCATCATTTATAGAGTAAATGTAAGGTTCTCGATCCGATTGTGTCATGACTGTTGCAGCTAACAATTCCTTGCCTGCATATGTAGGTACAGCCCAGTGAGTAGGGTTCACCTTCAGCTCGCTCCAGACGCTTCACTGTTTTGATCAATGGGAACTGCCAGTTTTTCTATTTCGTAAACTTCGTGTGCAAATATATCTGATCTATGTTATTTAGTTCTTCTCATTTACTTATTCTATTCGTTTGAATTAAAATCAAAGTTTTTTTGTACCTTTGCCACAAGCTTACGTTCTCACTTTGGCACTGCAGTCTGGAGAAGTCACCTACCCGATGTACTGTGCAGGACACAGGGAGGATAAGGAGAGAAAAACTTTTTGCAGTCTTAGGCCATATCACTTTCAGACAGCGGGACACCGGTAGTTGAATCAGTGCATACGGTCTGCTGCACTATTCGAAAATGTCTGATATATTATCACTCTTAATCCCATTTTCCTGCCTACTTCCATAATTTCGGATGCCCTGACTAATCAAGAACTCATCAACTAAGCTTTAAATATACTCACTGACATGTCTTCTACAATCGATTTTTACAATAAATTGCAAAGATTCACCAAATTCTGTCTAAATAAATTCATCTTCATCTGTTTTATAAATTGACGTACCTGAAACTGAGGTTATGCCCTCTGACGCATAGAGGCAACATTATGTTCACACCCCCTTTATCAATTTGCATACATGAAAGCATAGAAGAAATAGCAACACTTCTAACAATATACAAAGTTAGTCTCTTCTGTTCGCTGCTGCAGTTGCGGCCACCGTTGCATTGGTGAAACCCGTCCCAAATTGGAGGAACCAATTTTGGAACACTTCCGCGCGGTTTTCCTAATCAGGAACTTCCATGTGCCAAGTAATTTAATTGTGGTTCCCATTTCCTTTTCAAAATGTCGATCCACGGCCTCCTATTATGCGGTGATTAGACCAACATCAAGAGACAGAAGTGGATGAATAACACATATAACATCTGAATAGCCTCCATCCTGATGATTTGAATATGCATTTCTCCCACCAGTAGAAACATTCCCTAAAACTCCCATTCTCTTCTTTTTCCCGACCTGTTTTTTTACATTGTTTTCAAATGCTTATCCCTTCATGCTGGATACTCTCCTCCATTCCGTTCCCTTATTGTCCTGCCAGATTTCTTCCTCTACATCACATTACGTTCCCTATCCTCCTGTCACTTTTCCGCTATCCACCTGCCCATCATACCAAATTTGTATTTTGTTCTCTTTCCAGTTCCTGCTCGTCCTAACGAACGCTCTCATCACGAAATATCCACTGCTTATTCATTTCTGAATTTTATCTGACTTGCCTAGTTGCTCCAGCAATTTGTGTGATGCTACAATGACTATAGATATTAGTTTGTTTTTTTTTTTTCTTTTCGATGGGAGATGACCTTTCTCTAATATCTTATTTCCCACCTGTTAGCTCACCTTACTGTTTCGCCCAATCTCACCAACTAAAATATGTTATTTAAAATAAGATGTTACTGAACGCGTCCAAAATGTCCTGAAGTGGCAGGGTGAGCAGCCAGAGGTCGTGGTACATATAGGTAAGAATGGCATAGGTATGGAAAATGAAGCGGTCCTGAAAGGAGAATATAGGGAGTTTGGAAGGGATTTGAGAAGAAGGACCGCAAAAGTAGTCATCTCGGATTACTGCCTGTGTCACGCGACAGTGAGAGTAGAAAATGAATGAGGTGGGAAATAAATGAATGGGTGAGGGATTACAGCAGGGGAAAGGAATTCATGTTTCTGGATCATTGGGACCGCATTTGGGGGAGATGGGAGCTGTAAGAAAAGGACGGGTTGCACTTGAATTCTATGTGGACCAATATCCTGGCGGGGAAATTTGTGAAGGCGACAGGGGAGACTTTAAACTGAATGGTTGGGGGTGGGATTCAAATTGAAGAGACTAAGAGAGAGGAGGTTAATTCACAAATAGAGAAAGCTAGTAGACAGTGTGTGAGGGAGGATAGGCAGCTGATAGAGTAGGGGAGCGCTCAGACATTAGGGGAAAATGAAGATAACAATAATAAAATTGTTTGCACCGTGAAGGATAAACAGAGAGTAGGAAGTGGTGAGTTTATTAATGCATTTGTTTTAATGCTAGGTGCATTGGAAGAAAGATGGATGAGCTTAGATATCGATTCATACCTGGAAATAAGTTGTTGTAGCGATTAGTGATACATGGTTGCAGGAGGGATGTAACTGACAACTAAATATTCCTGGATTTCGTTGCTTCAGGTGTGATAAAAATGAGGCAGAAGAAGGGGATGTGTTGCATTGCTTGTCAGAGAAAATATTACAGCGTGCTTTGGCAGGATAGATTGGCGATCTCATCCAGAGAACCTATTTGGTTGAAACTGAGGAATGGGAAAGGGGTAGTAAAACCTATAGGGGTGTATTAAAGACCAGCTAAAGGGGATCAAGAATTCAGGATCACATTTGTAAGGAGATAGGAGATATTTGCCCTACGCACAGGGATGTGAATGTGGAGATTTTAACTTTCAACACACAGACTGGGAAGCCCATTCTGTATAAGGCTGGGTGGTTTGGAGTTTGTAAAATGTGTGAAGAATAGATTTCTGTAGAAATACATAGAAGTACCAACTAGAGAGGGGGCAGTGATAGATATCCTGCTAGGAAATGAGAAAGGTCAGGTGACGGAGGTATGCGTTGCGGAGCACTTCCGTTGCAGTGATCAGAATGCAATTAGTTTCAATATAAATATGGCGATGGATAGTCCAGGACCCAGGGTTGAGATTTTTGATTGGAAAAAGGCTCACATTGAGGAGATGCGAAAGGAATTAGAAGGAGAGGATGAGGTAAAACTGTTTTATGGGAAGGATGTAACAGCGAAATAGAAGTCATTTAAAGGTGAAATTTTTAGGGCGCAGAAACTTTATCTTCCTATTAGGCTAAACGGAAAGGTTCAAATCATGCGCGAGCCATGGTTTTGAACGGATATTGAAAACTTTGTTCGGAAAAAAAGAGAGATCTAGAATAAATATAGGTAGCGTGGAGCAAATGAGGTGCTCGAGGAATATAAAGTATATAAGAAGAATCTTAAGAAAGAAATTAGTAAAGATAAAAGAAGATGAGAGGATGCTTTGGCAAGTAAGGTGAAAATAAATCCAAAGGTTTTTCTGCAATTATATTAATAGCAAAAGGTTAGTGAGGGATAAAATTAGGCCCTTACAGAATCAGAGTGGACAGCTATGTGTGGAGCCAAAAGAGAAGGGGACGATTTTGAAAGATTTATTTTCTTCGGTATTCACCAAGGAGAAGGATATTGAATTGTGTAAGGTAAGGTAAGGTATACAAGTAGGGTTATAGACAATAGTTAATAGAAAGAAGGTGCAGAAGTAGACCATTCGGCCCTTCGATCCTGCACCGCCATTTTGAGATTAAGGCTTATCATGTACTATCAATACCCGGTTCCTGACTTTTCCCCATATCCCTTGTTTCCTCTATCCATAAGATACCTTTCTAGCTCCTTCTTGAAAGCATCCAGAGAACTGGCCTGCACTGCCTTCAGAGGCAGTGCATTCCAGACCCCTACAACTCTCTGGGAGAAGACGTTTTTCTTTAACTTGTCCTAAATGATCAAACCCTTATTCTCAAACCATCCCCTCAGGTACTGAAATCTCCCAGCATCTGGAACATATATTATGTTGCTATGGGAACTGTGATGATTAATGAAGAGGAAGTACTGGCGTTTTAAAGAATATAAAAGTGGATAATTCTCTAGATACTGACACGATTATCCCTAGGGTCATGAGGGAATTTAGTGCAGTAATAGCAGGGGCTCTGTCAGAAATATTTTAAATATCAGTAGAAACGTGGATGGGACCGGTGGATTGGCGTATTGCTCATGTGGTTCCATTGTATAAAAAGGGTTCTAGAAGTAAACCTAGCAATTATAGGCCTGTAGGTTTGACGTCAGTGTTGGGTAAATAAATGGAAATTATTCTTAGATGTGGTATATATAATTATCTGGATAGACAGGGTCTGTGTAGGAACAGTCAACACTGATTTGAACGTGGAAAGTCAAGTTTGACAAAGCTTATTGATTTTTTTGAAGAGCTTAAGAGGAATGCTGAAGAGGGTAAAACAGTGGATGTTGCCGATATGGACTTCAGTAAGGCCTTTGACAAAGCTCCACATCGAAGGTTCGTTGGGGCGGTTCAATCGTTGGGTAATAATATTGAAAAAAGTAAACTGGATTCAACAGTAGCTGGATGGGAGATGCCAGAGAGTAGAGTTGGATAACTGTTTGTCAGGTTGGAGGCCTGTGACTAGCACTGTGCCTTAGGGATCTGTACTGAGTCCAATGCTATTTGACATATACATTAATGATCTGGATGATAGGGTGGTAAATTGGATTAGTAATATGCAGATGATAATAAGACACGTGACATTGTGGATAATGAAGTAGGTTTTAAAAGTTTGCATAGAGATTTAGGCCAGTTAGAAGAGTGGGATGAAAGACGGCAGATGGAGTTTAATTCTGATAATTGTGAAGTGCTATATTTTGGTAGGACTAATCAGAATAGGAAATATATGGTAAATGGGAGGCCATTGAAGAATGCAGTAGAATAGTGTGATCCAGAAATAATGGTGCACAGTTCCCTAAAGGTGGAAACTCATGTGGATAGCGTGGTGAAGAACGCGTTTGGTATGGTGGGCTTTATAAATCACAGCATTCAGTGTAGGAGTTGGGATTTACTGTTAAAAATATACAAGGAATTGGTGAGGCCGAATTGGATTATTGGGTACAGTTCTTGTCACCGAATTATAGCAAAAATGTCAACAAACTAGAGAAAGTGCCGAGGGGATTTACTATAATGTTGTCTGGGTTTCTGCAACTAAGATACAGAGAATATTTGAACAAGTTATGTATTTATTCGTTGGAGCGTAGAAGGTTGAGGAGGGACTTCATAGAGGTATTTAAAATTATGAGGGGGATAGATAGAGTTGACGTGGATAGGCTTTTTTTTCCATACAGAGTAGGGAAGATACAATCAAGAGGGTATTAGTTAAGAGTTAAGAGGTAAAAGTTTAGGGGTAACACGAGGGGGAATTTCTTTACTCAGAGAGTGGTAGTTTTGTGGAACGAGTTACGAGTAGAAGTGGCAGAGGCAGGTTCGATTTTGTCATTAAAAATGCATAGGTATATGGACAGGAGTGGAATTGAGGGTTATGTGCTAAGTACAAATAAGTTGGATTAGTTGAGAGTAAGCGTTCGTCATGGACTAGAAGGGCCGAGATGGTCTATATCTGTGCTGTAATTGTTATATGGTCATTTGGTTACTTGGGGCAGTACATTAGCGTGGTGGATAGCACAATGCCCTGAGGTTGCTGTAGCCCGACTTGAATTCCCAAAGTTTGTAAGGTTAAGGTTTCTATGTACTTGGAGACATTGTAAAATAAATTGTAGTCAGCATGGTATTTTTTCAAAAGCTTTGGTAGGAATAATCAAAATAGGACATATATGGTAGATGGTGTGCCATTGAAGAACGCAGCAGAACAGTTTGCTCCAGGAATAATGGTTCATAGTTCCCTGAAGGTGGAACCTCATGTAGATAGCATGGATAGTACTTTTTGAAAAAAATAGCATGAAGGATAGAGAGAGGAACATAAGCAGAGCACACATAAAATGCTGGAGGATCTTGGCAGGCTAGGCAGCATCTGAGAAAAGAGTACAATCAATGTTTCTGGCTGAAATACTTCGGCAGACTCAATAATTCTTCCCTAGATGCTGTCTGGCTTTTTGACTTCCTTCAGCTTTTTATGTGTGTTGATCAGATTTTCGGCGTCTACAGATTTTCTCTTGTTTGTGCGAGCATCCGTGGTTGTTTTCAAGCATACCGTAGATAAGCGGATACTTGGAGTGTCAGAAGGAATTTGACAAATTTTCATACATGGGGCTGCCTAACGAGTAATTAAACCATTGTATTACAGGAAAGATACTGGTGCGAATAAAACGGTGACTAATAGGCAGGAGACAAAGAGTGGAATAAAATAAGCCTTTTCTGGTAGAATGGCAGGTAGTTTTGAGGAAGTAGAGTGGTTATCGATGGATATAGACAGATTAAGAGAACATGCAAATAAATGACAGGTGTCATACAATATTTGGGAGTGTATGGTCATGCACTGAGAAAAAATGACACCATTACCTATTCTTATGTTTAAATTGGGAGAAAGGCAAAATATATATAGAGGTACTAAGGAATTTGGGAATCGTTATCTAGGATTTCCTAAAGGTTAATTTGCAGTTTGAACCGTGATGAGGTAACCAAATGCAATTTTAGCATTCATTTCCAGAGGACCAGAATATAAAAACAAGGATGTAATGTTGAGGAATATACGGCACCGGTGACGTGTAAATTGGAGTATTGTGAGCACTCTTGTTCCCCTTACCTAAGGAAGATTATGCTGAGTTTGGTGAGCGTTCAAAGACGGTTGAGGAAAATGATGTCGGGATTGATAGGATAGTCATGTTACGAAAATTAATTACCCGTACTCCTTTACTAACTGGAATTTAGAAGACTGAGGTGTGTTATCATTGAAATTTACCGAATGTTTAGAAGCTCACAGAGAGTATTTATACGGCGAGGAAGTCTAAGACCAGAGGACAAAACCATGTTTTGAGGTACGTAATTTTTATGGCGGAGATGAAGAGGATTGTTTTAACCAGACATTGGAGAGTATGTGGAATGCTTTGCTACAGGCGTCTGTGGAGGCCACGTCACTGGGAATATTTAAGGCAGAGCTTGAAAGATGCGTAATTAGACAGGGCAGAAGTCGATACGGGGAAGAGTCAAGAGTTTCGGACTGAGAAGCAAAATGTATAAGCCATGATGAAATGACGGTGTAGAAACAGTGCTAATTCTGCCACGATATCTTATGTTCTTATGGTCCCATGGAAATCGGCATTGGGCATAGATTTTGGCAACGGATTACATTCTGAAGGATTGTAGCTCTACCGTCCTCTTTTGATCGCTGTGAGCTCTGAAAGCAAATGCAGTATTCGCATTAATTTCAAGAGGACTAGTTAGCAGCAAGAGTTCAATGCTGTGCGTTAACAAACTATTACAAACACCTTACAAATGTGAAGTTTTGTGAACAGTTTGTGCCGCTTGTCTAATAAAAATGCATTGGCTTTGGAGAGCATCAAGAGCAAGCTGATGAAAATAATCATGGGAATGAAGCATTAACATGTGCGTAATGTTAAGGGCGATGGGTCTGTATTTGCTGGAAATTAAAAGAATGAGCATTGATCTAAATGAGAAATATTTAATTGTACAATGTCCTGTGTATGTTACTCAGAATGGCTTCTTTGGTTTGTTACGAGCAGGAATGCTTTTTTTTTTTGTCTGATAAATGTTTCTCTCGTCGTTGTTTCCCTTCAGAATGTCTGATATGGTAATTGTATTCATTTGTTAATCAATGGGGAATGTTATTGTGTTTGTGAGGCTCGGAACTTGGGGGAGGGGTTGCGCGGGCTTGTGGTGTGAAGGGAGTCGGGAGAAA
>JAUOBT010000206.1:4430477-4442469 GCA_032362145.1 Hypanus berthalutzae | reverse complement strand
AGGTTATTCTAATAAATCTCACTGATCCTAACATAAAAGAAATTTGGTTTTTGTTTGATATCTCAGATTTGAAACCTAAACAGAAGGTAGGAATTTTGAATTGTTCTTACTCATGTAAATGTTTGTATATATTGCCATATTTTATAAACAAATTTGCCCCCAAAAATGTATGTTTTCTAAGCACTGCCTCCTTTCGATACCTAGAGATTCTGCTGGCCCATTAGCATCTAGTGTAGTACTATGTAGTTTGATTTTCTCATAAAGTATGTGGCATCTAGTCACATGAGATAAGACACTTGTGTCACTCCCAGACACTTTGAACATCTGGTCTCCAGTCTTTCCCTGGTCTGACATCTGGTCGAGAGTACAATCTTTCCTGGTCTATGATCTGCCCTGGGTTATGATCATCCTTGGATTATTATCTGCCCTCTCCAC
Source organism: Hypanus berthalutzae (assembly GCA_032362145.1). Classification (NCBI taxonomy): domain Eukaryota; kingdom Metazoa; phylum Chordata; class Chondrichthyes; order Myliobatiformes; family Dasyatidae; genus Hypanus; species Hypanus berthalutzae. The sequence continues at coordinate 4,442,034 of JAUOBT010000206.1, read as the reverse complement.
TATGGCCCACCTACATGAATAATTCTAATCCCAGAGCATCTCTCCTTAACACCTCCCATTTTGAGTACTATCATTTTCCTGGAAGCTTTGAATGCTGTACCTCCAATTCAGTAAAATCCCAGACTTCCAACGCTAATTCAATCTTCCTGTAAATACTACCTTGAACTGCATATCTTGTATTTCAGTTATATTAAAATAGTGTGGAGATTTAGTAAAATATGTCATGAAATATACGTTAATTAATGGCCTGATGAAGGGACTTGACCCAAAATGCTGACTGCACACTTTTCCGTAGATTCTGCCTGCCCTGCTGAGTTCTTTTAGCATTTAGTGCATGTTGCTTGAATTTCCAGCATCTGCAGATTTTCTGTTGTTTGTTAATTAATTGCCACTTGTTTATGGTTTTACAAAATAAAGGAATATTGCAGAAAGTGATCCCAAGAAATAAGGAAAATCTAAAAGAAGTGTGTAATTAATACTTAACATATTTGCTTTAATGTTGTGTTGTACCTGGAGTAACACACATGTTCTCATAAGTAAGATATCTTCAACTTTTCACCAGAAAAGTTGTGGGATTTCTTATGATAGTATACATTATGTTGTTAAAAAATAATCTTGCACTTTCTACACTTTCTGTCCACAAACCTTCCATTACATTGTCAGAATTTATGAGTAATGCTTTGTGTCAATTTCATTTTCAAAATCACTAGTTCAACATATATAATCAGAAATGTTTTGAAATTTCTGTTGACAGCTTATACAATATTAGAAGCCCATCTTTTTGTCTTGGATGGATTGACAACTTCCAACTACTGACAATTCTATGTAACGTGGTCCAGATCCCATGATGGTATTGGGTTCCCTTTCCACAAAACTCTAAACTCGAAAGAAAATCTTAAGCTCTTTCCAATATAGATATCTTAGGGTACCTTCAGTATAGGGAGGTTGTACTGTATCCAGCTACCCTTCAAGGACTAGGTATTTCTCTGTCTAGCCTCTGGGGTGAGGCCTAGCTGTCAATACCCACTGTTTAAGTGGTGGGCACCCCTCTCTATCAAAGAGGAGATGCTTCCGGCTAGCAAAGTGCTTTCAAAAGTGTATTTCATTTTTATGGTACACATTTAAATTTAGACAGTTAGTTCTTAACACTCATAAAGGATTTCTGAATTAAAGTAGATTTACGAATGGCAAAAGACTTACAGACTTCAAAGGCTTTCCAAACACCGGTAATATTCTTATGAACTAAAAGAACATGTCAGTGAGTTGCAGGCAAGTGAGTCATCTATCCCAGAATCCAAAGGCTGAGGAATGAATTCTAGTCTTTTCTTTCTTTCACCCCGTCTTTCTGCCATTCTCCTTATCACTCCTAATAATCCCCGGTGCTCTCTAATATTTATCCTGTTTTGCTACTGGATGCCATCATCTGCCTGTGATGTTTTCCAGATACCTTTGGAGGGTCAAAATAATTCATATAGATGGTCTAAAAGCTTCTGGGGACAATGGTGCAAATAACAGATGTAGCTGCCTGGTTTAATGGAGGCCAATCAACATAGCCCCATTGTCTTACGTTTACTTAATACAGACATGAAATCTCATGCTTACTTGATTTTGAAAACGACATCTCTTAGCAGCCAGCCAGCACACCCCACTCCCCCACCTCCCCACTCTGGACTAGTAGCCTGTGCTCTGTTACGTTGGTTGCAAAGCCGTGCTTTCAACTTCAAACCGATTGCTTCTTGCAAATGATATGAGGAACTGAAGTCTAGTTCTTGTTTACAACAAGAAGCTGAGCAAGGGATATTAGTTTGAGGATGAACTTTCTCACAAACAACTCTGACCCTTTGGAAAGGCTATGCTGCTGTAGCAGTAAGCTGCATTTAGCAATGTGCCTCTTGGGTCCTGGAAAGTAGATATCCAACACTATCCAAGTATCACATTTTACCCAGATTTATTTTTACTGTTGTTTTTGCTTTTCAGTTTTATTTTTCTCTGCAATTTTTCTACAAGATTGTTTTTCTTGTTTGCTCGTCTCTGTCAAGTTGCTAAATTCCCTCCTCTTGCATTTTCCCAGGGTTATTCTGTTTCTTTACAACAGGGATCATTTCACTCACCCTCTTTGTCATAATGCCCCTGTACAATATCCTGTGTATGTTCCTCAGAATGGCTTCTTTGGTTTGTTACAAGTAGGAATGCTTCTTTGTCTGATAAATGTTTCCCTCGCTGTTGTTTCACTTTAGAATGGCTGATATGATAATTGTATTCATTTGTTAATCAATGGGGAATGTTATTGTGTTTGTGAGACTGGGAGCTTGGGGGAGGGGTTGCATGGGCTTGTGGTGTGAAGGGAGTCGGGAAAAAGATGCCGAGGAAGGTGGACGTGCGCTCGGAAGACCACCGGGGAGTCCGGGGTGGAAGACGTGGAATGTCGGAGGCAAGCGACGAAGGGTCGAATGGTTCAATGGACGAGCTCCAACGAGTGCACTAAACAGACTGAACTTTGATAAGTTGGTGCCTTTTGTTTTTTTTCCTTGTATGTATATATTGTAGTGTCTAATACTCTTTTAATTTTAGTAAACTCTTTAAAGTGTATTTCATAACGGTATTTGTTGTGTGTTTGATATGGTTGGTGGGCGCGAAGCAGAAGTGGCTGGATCTCCTTTTCCCCTAGACATATACCAGACTTTTGGGTAAGTGTTACATAATGATGAGTGGCATAGAAAGCCTAGATATGAAGTCATGTTTCCTGTCGTGTGGCAGCTTGCTACCGGAGGGCACAGCCTTCAGAATAGAGGGACGTCGATATAGAAAGAAGATTTAGGTAATTTATTTTTAACCGTAGTGTATTTAAAGCAGATGCGGATAGTACTTGTTTAGCTACGGCGTCAACGGTAATCTTGACAAGGCAGCAGAATGGGGTAGGGAAGGGTAATAAATCAGCCACGGTTTCGTGGAGCCCACTCGTTTTGCCGAAAGAGGAAATTCTATTCTTACGTTTTGTGACTTGTCGTCTTTTATCATTATTTACAATTGATAAAGGATTTATATTTCCATCAGCGAACTGAAATTCTTCTATGAATACCCTGAAACATATTTCAATTTATCAATCTCTGAGAGGGGCTGACTCTATGCATTCCTGTTTTTATCCAACAGATACCCAACACCTAATGCTGTCAGGTGGAAGCAGCCCTTGTGCAGGGCGAGTGGAGGTGAGCAACTACTTACCTCATTTTGGCATCCTTTGTGGTCGTAATTGGGGTATGAACGAAGCCCAAACTGTGTGCAACTTCGCTGGCTGTGGTGACGCCGTATCTGCTTTCGGAAATTCACAATTTGGACATTCTCAATTGCCCGTTCTGCAATTTGAACTTCGTTGCAATGGTACAGAAGGCGACCCATGGCGCTGTGAAAGGAGACTGTTAGTTCACCATAAGTGTTTTGGGGAAAACGAAACAGCCGGCGTTATTTGTTCTGGTAAACTCCTTTCTATTGTATTCTACACACAATTTGAATATCGAAGCAAGCCTCCAAAAGTACCGAAGTACTTAACTGGGCAAGAACTAATCCGTTTAAATTATCACACACTCTTCTAATCTGAATGATGTCTGGCAGCTTTATGTGATCTTTGACTGTAACTAAGCCATTAAACAATTGAATCCTTAGAAACACTTCTAAATTAGAATTGAATGTAAAAATAATCCGAAGTCAAAGCAAAGGAAATGCAGTTATTTATTCTGAACATAGAAAGCAAAGGTCCACCTAGCAATGGGGTTAACCACGTACTGAATGTAAAGAATGGAAGGCCTTTTTTTTATTATTTAACGACACAGTGCATAATCCAACTTTAAGGGCCAATGGGCCTCGTCGCTCAGTGCCCAATGTATTAACCCTCCCCTAATCACAGAACATGTTACAATTTCAGATTAACCAAAGAGCTTTGGACTACGATCATCTGTCTTTGGACTATGGTAGGAAATCGGATCACCCATGCTATTGAAGAGAAACATTATGTAATATAAATAACGCACTTGGGCATAACAGCAATAATTGATATGCAATCTTTATGAGAAATAATGACCAAAATGTAGTCGACTTCCTCGTTCAGCAGCAAATATGAAGACATAGAACGGAAATAAGAAGAGTTTGACTTTATATATTTGGTAATTCCGAAAGACAATACTTGTTACAGTCAGACCAGTTACCTTATTGAAACGTAGAAAATTCTAAAAAGATTGGACAGGCTAGATGGAGGAAGATTGTTTCCGATTTTGGAGAAGTCAAGAACGAAGGGTCACATTTAAGGATAAAGGGGAAGCCTTATAGAACCGAGATGAGGAAAAACGTCATCACACAGAGAGTGATGAATCTGTGGAATTCTCTGCAACAGGAAACAGTTGAGGCCGGTTCATTGGCTATGCTTAAGAGAAAGTTAGATATGGCCCTTGTGGCTAAAGCGATCAGGGCGTATGGATAGAAAGCACGTACAGGGTTGTGAGTTGGATGATCAGCCATGATCATACTGAATGGAGGTGCAGGCTTGAAGGGCCGAATGGTCTACTCCTGCACGTATTTTCTATGTTTCTACTTGGCTAAAAACACCGGGACGCATACAGTAAGAATATTTTCTTTTTTATATACTGCGTCCCTGAAAGAGGACTGAAACCGGGCGAGGGAAACATCTTTGGAGATATGCAGGACTGCTGATCTGCAAAGGATTTACGTTCACCGCCTGGGAGATGCTCCGATTCATTTGTTATCAGTGTCATCACTCTCTGAAAGACAGGTCTTACATCTGCAACGGTGTCTGTACATTCGGATATAATTCAGACCGCGCGACGGTGGTGACATAAGAATCATTTTACGTTTTAAACGTGTATAGAATGCGTTAAAGTTTTCGAAAAGGGATGTCGTTGTCTATGATGCTGTCGGAATTTGTTTTTTAGTCCGGTATAGCATGCATGCACTACCACGACAGGATGGCTCGTCTGAACCTTCAGCTTTGATGAGTATTGTCTTTCGGCGTCCTTGATAACCTTCTGGAAGTCGCATCTCAATTTTTTTGTATTAGCTTTTTTATTCATGATATCCAGTTTCAGAACAAGATTATCCAATTAGACACACAGTACTCAACACATTTGCTGATAAATCATGTGATGATTGTGACAAATTCATCTGGGCTGGCAGGTGCGTTACTAAACAGGAACTAGTGTACACTCTAAGGCACACAGAAGAGTCATTTGATTCCCAAAATCAGCACTTTCTTGTGTTGTTGTAAATATTCCGAGATCAGCTTCACTTTGTATAGATGGACAAGGGCAAAGCCTGGTGATCTGATTTACCAAACTAAACACGATTGGATCTGTTGGCTTTCAACGGGTAGGAGTGACCTCAGCTTCGCTGAGAGATTCCAAATGGATCCCCGAGTTAGGTTGGCCGATCATCTTAGGAACAGAGTTAATATCACTGGCATACGGAATGTCATGTTTTTTGCTGTTGTTTTGCGGTAGCAGTCGGGTGCAAAAAACGGGATTAAAAAGTATACACGTTATAGTAACATATTATTTAAAATTAATTTAAAGGAGAGCAGAGATTTATAAAGAATAGGTTGTGTCCAACGGTTTCTTGTCCATTCAGAAATCTAATGTGGAAGGAAAGAAGCTGTTCCCTAAATATTCATTGTGTGTCTTTCGGCTCCTCTATTTCCTCCTTGATGGTATTAATGCGAAGAGGGCATGTATTGGGTGTTGGTTTCCCTAATGACAATAGCTGCCTCTTTGAGGCATCTCTCTTTGAAGAGCACCCTCGGTGATGGAGAGGCTACTGTCCATGGTGGTGCTGGCTGTGTTTTCAGCATTCTACAGCATTTTCAAATACTGTGCAGCGGGCGGTCCATACCAGCCATTGATGCAACCACTCAAAACGCTCTCCACGGTACATCTGTAGAAATATGCGTGAGTCTTGGTTGACAGACTAATTGTCCTCAAAGTGCTCATGATATTGGCTACTGACGTGTCTTAATCTGTGAAACATCACTTGAATCTGGATTTTTACTTTCTTCTGATATACCACAGGACATAGAGAGCCCAGACTGATTGGTGGATACGACGAATGCTCTGGAAGATTGGAGATCCAGCATGGAGAGACGTGGGGCACTGTGTGCGATTCAAATTGGGATTTACAGGACGCACGTGTGGTGTGTAGATCGTTGAAATGTGGGGAAGTGATATCAGTAATCGGAGAGGCATACTTTGGAGAGGGCAGTGGTCCCATGTGGCAGGATTCCTATGAATGCAAAGGCAATGAAACCATTATCTGGGATTGTTCTACCACACCAAGAAGTGGACAAAACTGCTCACGTGGAAGTGCTGTGAGCATAATTTGTTCAGGTGAGCGCTTCAGTCATTTATACAGCAGAATTTATGTGGCGGAGAAAACTGACTGCAGGAATGAACAAGGGATTAGCCATCACTCTTTTAATTGTTAACTGCTATCTCATGCACAGAGAAATAAATATCAGAAAACGCAGGGTATAACGTTATTCTAGACTTTAAAGTTCAAGTAAATTTATTTTCAATGTAGCACATAGTATGATTCATTTTATTTTGTGCATTATCAGTAAGTACAAAAGAGTTTCAATATAAAAAAAAAATTACAGACAATGCACAGGAACCAAAGTGCAAAAGAAAGCAAACTGTAGAGATAAAAACAATAAATTTTAAGAACTAACAAAAAAAAACAACCAACAAAACAAACAAATATTTCAAAGAGAACAGAGAGGGAGAAAAAGAGGAGGGGCGTGGCCTGGCCTTGCTAATTAGGGATGGAGTCACGGCTGCAGAAAAGGATAAAATCATTGAGTGATGGTCTACTGAGTCAGTGTGGGTGGATGTCAGAAACAGGAATGAGGCAATAAATCTAATGGGTGTTTTTATAGATACCCACCCCCCCCCCATTAGAAACAGCGACATCGAGGAGCAGATATGGAGGCAGATTTGCGAATGGTGCAATAATAAAAGGGTTGTTTTGATAGGAGATTTTAACTTTCCTCATATTGATTGCCATGTCCTTAGCGCAAGGCATTTAGGAGTAGTGGACTGGGTTAGGTGTGTTGAAACGTTTCCAAGGTTCCAAAGGTACACTTAATGTCAAAGAACCGTACACAATATACATCCTGAAATGTTTTTATTCACAACAATCCACGAAAACAGAGGGGTGCCCCAAAGAATGAATGGCAGTTAAGTGATGAAACCCCAAAGACCCGCAGCTCTCCTCCCTCCTAAGCGTAAGTGGTAACAAGCACAGACCGCTCACCGCCCCAGCTAACAAAAATGGAATTGCTTCTTGGATGTTGCATTGGATTGCCAATAGAATACAAATGGTGATATAGATAGTTCTGCATGGAGGTCGGTGACTAGTTATGTTCTGCAGTGACCTGTTCCGGGACCCTCCTGTCTGAGATTATTTTTTAGGTGTTCTGGATTAAGATGTAGAAGGGTGAATTGGCAGCTTTGTTGATGATACAACGATTAGGTGTGATCAGAGCGGTCGAGAAGATTGTAGATTCTGACAGTATGGCATCAATAGGATGCAGAGCTGGGCTGAGAGCTGGCAGATACAGTTCAACCCAGGTAAGGACGAATGGTTCCTTTTGTTAGGTACAGTTTGAAGGCAAAATATAGTATAAATGGTAAGACTTCTAGCAGCGTGGAGGATCTGACACATCTTGAAATCCGTGTCGTTCAGCCACTCAAATTTGTTGCGCTGGTTCGCAGTGTTGTTAAGAAGGTTTTGGATGTGTTCGCATTCATCAAACATAGGGTTGAGTTGAAGAGCTGTCAGTTATTGATAAAGCAATGAAAGGCCTTGGCAAGTCCACATTTGGAGTACTGGGTAGAGTTCTCGTCACCTCACTACAGGAAGATTGTGGATACTATAGACAGACCGCAGAGGAGATTTCCAAGGATGTTGCGTGGAGGAGAATTCGTGGAGTGTACTTGGCCTTTTCTCCTTGAGGCGACGATAAATGAGAAGTGACCTGTTAGAGGTGTATACGATGATGTGGGGCTGCTATGATGGGGCATAGTATTAAGGTGTTTGGAAATAGGCAACGAGGATATATCAGGAGCACGTTTTTCACAGAGAGAGTGGTAGGTGAGTGCAATAAACTGCCGGCGGATATAAGTACAGAAACATTGATAACTTACAGCACAACATAAACATTCCGGCGCAAAATGCTGTGTGAACATGCCCTGAAGTCAGAAATTCCCTCGGGTTAACAACAGCCCACTACTCTTGTAAGCTCCGTGTACCTACCTAGGAATCTCTAAACAGCGTATTATCGTATCCGCCTCCACCAACGTCGCAAACAGCTCATTCCACGCACTCGCCACGCTCTCGGTAAAAAAAAAGAAACTTCAGACAACTCCTCTTTAACTACTTCAAAGCTCCTTAAAACTATGCCGTCTGGTTATAGCTATTTTAGCCCTGGGGAAATCCCTCTAATTCTTCAAACGATCATTCCCACTCATCATCTTATACAGCTGTATCAGTTCATTTCTCATTCTCCGGCGCTCTAACCTGATAAAACAGAGATCGCACCACCAATTCTCATAAAACATGCTCCGCAATCCATGCAAAATCCTTGTAACTATGTTTGCTAGTGGCGCAGCAATCGCTTCCCATGCCTCCGATAGTAGCTGGGGAACATCTGGTCCTGTCCCAGAGACTTATCAACTTGATGCTTTCTAAAAACTCTAGCATATGTTCTTTCCTAATGTCTGTATGTTCCAGTTTTTCAAATCGATATAAAGCATCCTTACATACGCCAAGATCGTTTTTCGTACTGAACACTGAAGCAAAGCAGTCAGCAAGTACTTCTGATATTCCTTCGCTTCCACTTCGTTAAACACTTTTCCACTGTTACACTTGATTGGTCCTATTCTCTCTCGACTTATCTTCTTGCCCTTCACATCATTGCCGAATGCGTTGGTGGTTCCTACACGCCAAGTGTAGCTCCTTCCTTATAATCTTCTCGATGTCTAACATTACCTAGTTTTTAAATCCTTTCGTAAGCTTTTGTTTTCTTTTTGACTAAAATTGCACCACGGTAGCTGTACCCTCCAATCCCTTCGCTGGCTCACTGGAACATACCAATACAGAACGCCATGAATATATATCCCTGAACATTCGCCACATTTTTGCCGTACATTTCCCTGAAAACATATATTTCTAATTGATGCTTCGAAGATCCTGCCTGATAGCTTCATACTTCCCTTACTCCAATGTATCGTTGTCCTAACTTTCCTATCCCGCTCCTAGGGTATGGTAAAGGAGATAGAATTATTACCACCATTTTCAAACCGATCTCCCACCGAGAGACATGACTCCTGAGAATGTTAATTTCCCAATACCAGGCATGTTCTGCCTCTCCTCTTGTAGGCTTATATACATATTTTGTCATAAAAACTTCCTGAATAGACATAATAAAGAGAAACCCATCTAAATCCCATGCTCCTACCAAGCCAACCTTGTTATTATTACACTTTTCGAAAATCAGTCTACCTATCTGCTCCTCGATGCTAGTGTTACTATTGGGTGGACTATACACAATAGCCAGTAGAGTTATTATCCCCTTATTGTTTATAACCTCCACCCAGAGAGACTCAGTAGACAATTGATCCATGACTTCATCCTCCTCTGCAGCCGTGACGCTATCTCTGATCATAAAGGCCACGCTCAGAGTCAGGATCGTTTCCTGCAACGTGTTGGGATATACGGCGAAGGTAGCACAAATTTCACTGACGGCCAATGTACTTACATTTTAGAAACACACGCTAACTACATTGGCGTCGTTCTCTGCATCACCTCTTTTACTTCCAGGAATATATGAGTTGCTCTTAATTATGCCCCTTCTCACAGTAAGTTTCCATACATGGAAATAAGATATTATATTATCCATTTTAGGAGCTATGCTCTCACAATTCACCAGCCTGTGCCTGCGGCCAGCTTGAGTTCGGTTTCATTAAGGCATAAACTAATTACTGACCGTCAATAGCATGACCAGAAAATTAGAGAGTAGCTTAATCTCCAAAGGGCACAATATAAGCTACTATACTTGGGAGTAAGCATCCCAAGGATTATCCTACAATTACATTCTTTTGCAGTCACCATTAGAGTGACATGGAGATAACTAGAACCAAATTATTATCTCTCTCTCCCTAATAAGGGAGAGAGATTGGTCTCTGTTTTCACAACAAGCGGGAGACATACCAAAATAAAAATATATGTACTGGCATGCAAAGGTTTGCCCAGCCCTGGAAAAAAAAATATGTTATTGCAACTAAAAGCGAGTAAACGATTACATGATTTCCTAAAGGAATAGCATTAACAACGACATATTTCTTTATTATTTTAAGCAAAATTACTTTTTTTTAATTTCCATCTTCTACTGTTTCAAAATAAAAAAAAGAAGGGCCCTAAGCCAATGTTTAAACACCCTGCATCGTTAGAAATTGGTAACAGCCCCTTTGGCAAGTATCACACCTTGTAAACGCTTTCTGTATCCAGCTAATCGTCTTTCAATTCATATTTGGGGTATTTTCGCCCATTCTTACTTGAAAAAGGCTTCTACCTCTGTAAGCTTTTTGGGGCTTCTTGCATGCACTGCTCTTTTGAGATCCATCCACAGATTTTCGTTGGTGTTTAGGTTCGGGGAAGGTGAGGACCATGTCGAAAACTTCAGCTTGCGCCGTTTCAGGTCTTTCATGAAGGTCATATTTGTGCTGCTGTGGCTGCCCAGTAGAACAGTGCAACGCCAGTCCAGAGTCTGACACATCTTTCTGAAGTTCTTATGCGGTCAAACTGGGGTTTTGATTTGCCTGTCCAGCAAACTTACGAGCATTTCTCTCGGAAAGTTTTCTTGTTCGTCCAGGCCTCAACTTGACTTCCGCCATTCGAGTTATCTGCCTTTTCTTGATTACATTCCAAACTGAGGAAACGGCTACCTGAAAACTCCTTTGTTTCAAGGGAGCGATGGAGAAGAACGCAAGTGCAGGACACTGGCACGTCGACAGAGTTGGGGAGGCTGGCGTACATCTGAACGTAGAGCAGGAAACCAGACGGATGTTGACAAGGAGATGGGATTCACAGGGACTCTCTAGAAACTAGAGTGGAACTTAGAACTAACGTTTCTAATTGGAACTTGGAAAGAAGTATCACACGAGAATTGACCAACGAACGGGAAACCTGTGATAGAGTCGTACTCGTATTTACTTCGCAGTCTCTGATGAAAGCCAGGTGTACGATTATTGGGTAACTAGCAGCAATTGTCTGAAATTGGAGCATGATCAGGGAGAAAGAAATGTTAAAGGGGAACGGCCAGCTGGAAACATGAGAGATTTGCTATTTTCTTCTAGCCTTCTCCAGCTTTGTGGACATAATTTATTTTAAATTTAAGAGTTCTACGCAGCTGCTTAGAGGAGCCAATGGCTGCTGATTGTTCGAACAAGGTTTAATAGACAATAGGTGCAGAAGGAGACCATTTGGCCCCTCGAGTCTGCAG
>JAUOBT010000206.1:3400196-3411684 GCA_032362145.1 Hypanus berthalutzae | reverse complement strand
TGTTGTGATTATACATCGAGGAAGGTCCCTTCTCACCCTCCGGCCATAGCCAAGGTGAGGAGAACGCTAGCCAGGGTAAACCCACTCAAAGTTATGGGGCTGGATGACATATAATATAATATAATATTATAAGTGGGGCCAGACCCCACTTGGAGTACTGTGCTCAGTTCTGGTTGGCTCACTACAGGAAGGATGTGGAAACCATAGAAAGGGTGCAGAGGAGATTTACAAGGATGCTGCCTAGATTGGGGAGCATGCCTTATGAGAATAGGTTGAGTGAACTCGGCCATTTCTCCTTGGAGCAAAGGAGGATGAGAGGTGACCTGATAGAGCTGTATAAGATGATGAAAGGAATTGATCCTGTGGAAGGTCAGAGGCTTTTATTTTTCAATTTTGAACTGGTTGCCACAAGATGCCATAGGTTTAAGCAGCTGGGAAAGGTACAGAGGAGATGTCGGGATGTCAGCTGTCACGTTTTTCACTCAGAAAGTGGTGAGTGCGTGGAATGGGCTGCCGGCAACTGTGGTGAGGGCGAATACCATAGGTCTTTTAAGAGATTTTTAGATAGATACATGGAGCTTAATAAAACAGAAGCTAGGAAGTAAGCCTAGTAAGTTCTAAATTGGGGATATTTTTGGCAGAAATTTCTGGGCCGAAGGGCCTCATTGCTCTGTAGGTTTTCTATTTTTCTGTATTTCAATGTAGATCCTTCCTACCCGAGGGAACAGGCGTTTATAGCTTCAGTTGGCGTTTCAGCGGTCCTGTGCTTTTGCGGTATGGGTTGCTTGATGTACGCCGAGCTCTCCTTCTTTCACAGCCGGGCTTCGAGCCCTCCATGGCGGTAGTTTGGGAACAGCAGTTTGTCAATGATGTCACAACAGGGCGAGAGTGAGACAACATCAAGTTTGAACCCTAAGTATTGAAATGCAATTCCGTAATGACTTGAGACTAACGTCCTGATTCTGGGGAGAAAAAAGGTAGAAGGATTGAAGAGATCGATAAAATAACGTTCGTATTGGAAACAAAAGTGAAAACATAACTAATCACTAGTTATAACTACGAAATATCAGTATTAACAATATTAAAATGACAGCTCCGTTTTCTGGAACTTCTCTGCAGTTTGGGAAGGTTAAGCGAGACAGAAACATACTCTGCCTTTCAGGTCGATGTGTCTTCATTAATACTCTCTTTTAGAGATTGCAGCATTGAAACTACAGGCATGAATAGAAGATTTTCTGCCTGACAGAAGGCAATGTGTCGGAATAAATAATAGTCTATTTTCATTTCTTTCTGTTGAACAAGCGTGTTCCGCAGGGGTTGATGTTGTGACTGCTTCTTTCCCCATTATACCTCTGTGGTTTGTATCATGGAGTGGATGGGCTGAGGTCAAGTTTTGGGATGACAGGACGACAGCTGAAAGGACGATGATTCTTCAGGTGGACTTAGACATTGGGAAAATTGACAAATAGGTGACTGATGAATATAATTTAGGGAGGTGCATGATCATGCACTTTGGAAGAAGGAAGAATGCTCAAATATCACAGTTGCAAAGGGAACTCAGAGACCTTGTGCGGAATTCCGGGAAGGTTAATTTACAGGTTACGTCGGTAGTAATGAAGACAAGTATAATTTTAACAGTCATTTAAAAAGGACTGGTATATATGAGCATGAATGTAATGCCGAAGCTCCATGGGCATCAGAATTTGAACTGTTCTTGGCCCATTAGCGAAGAAAAAAATGTATTGGCAAAGGGATAAAAAATAATGAATCCAGGAAGTAAATTGAAGCGTAATAGAAGCTTTTACATTGATTTGCGCCAATGCAAGATATGGTTCTGAATAATGGAGAGGGGAATATCATTGAAAGCTGTTGAATAGAGAGACGCCTACGCAGTGTGTACGTGGAGAGGATGTTCTACAGTGGAAGAGGGACGTCCATTTAGAAGAGAGATAAGAAGGATGTGTTTTGCCAAAGGGTAATGAACCTTTTTAATTTATTGCCACCAACTGTTGAGGAGTTCCATTTGCTTCGTATATTTAAGCAGAAGTTAACTGATTCGTTGCTCGGAAAGACAATAGTCTTGGGATGAATAACACACCAGAGACGATAGAATGGAAAAGCAGGATCGATTGGATGAATAATCAAATTGTGCTCTTATTTCTTATGGTCTTATGGTAATATTAACTGTTCCTGCTACCTAATCTGCTGGAGATTAGAAACTGTTTTCTGTACGTGTTTACTATTTGCATTATATGCATAGTTTATATCTCTTGAGATATTGAGAAATATTTTGTCAACAATACGCAGAATGGATATTTAAAATGTTGTTTAAATTATTTATTGTGTTGTGCAGCACTTTCTGCAATACACTCGGGAATTGCCTTTCACTTTTCACAATCTCCTTTGCCACTTGACGAAAAATTCGAGGAAGAATATGACGATGTTTAAATAACTGTATTTGAAGATGTGAGAAATAGAATCATTTAGATTAACCATTTACGAGCTGCAGCAACAGTGCTATTTCCTCCAATGTTTTGTGATTCATTAAATGCAATGTTGCAAATAGAATTCATCTACTTCTGTGCTTTAAAGTGAGAGCTTCTCGTGAGCGGAGATCATAAAATATCTTCTGAACGGTTTGGCAAATGCCCATGGTACAAAATGTAAAACGGATATAGCTGAAATTAACAGAGTTGGTAAATGCCCAGACTTTTGCATATCTCATTTTCTCGCACATTATATTCGGTATGGTTTATTCAACAAACAATGCAGCCTTTCTTCCTGTTGTTCTTTTAACGTGTGCATGCTTCCAGGAAAGTAATTAGTTAAAATATATTACTCCTCTCCGGATTATTGTATTGAATGGACGACTTACCTGAGACCTTCGCCTTTATTGGGGCAAAGTCCGCCGAGAGTAGAATGCAAGAATCATCTGTCCTGGGCCATTATTTCAATTTGTCCCCAAATTAGCCCATCTTCTAGACGAAGATATGTCCTCTGCCAGGGATGCTACTTCTGAGCTATTGTTCTTTAGCTCTGGATTTTTACGGTTTGTTGACACCACGCCCAAACCTTATCCCTTCGGAGCTTAGTTTGGAACTCTCCATGGCGGAGTTCCAATGACATATAATTGATATATGTTCAACTTACATGAAGTGTTGATTTATAGAGACAATTGTAAAATATATTTGCGAAGTGCCATTAGATTGACATGTTTTTTCTGTTATTATTTATCTAGACAGATAATTTCAAGTTGTGAACCTCTATTCCTTATTAATTATATATAAATTATAGAGGTCAGAAGGATGCTCGCTAATTTGGGTTTGATCATTGGGTTTGATTTTTAATTTGGGAAGGATGCTCGCTAATTTGGGTTTGAAGTTGATCATTAAATAACTGGAACTCGTTTAAAGCCCTGTTTAAGAATTTTACTGCTGTGCTGTAGGTATTTTATTTTAGCCGTTCTGCAAGAGCAGTCTGTTCTGCGTTCAGCCTGTTTGGATTTCAGCTGTGATAAGGAACTTTGTTAATTAACTTAGGAATGTGGTGTCAGCCAATCAGCATGGTGGAGTTTGGGTTATAGAAAACGCTGCGCGGAGAATTTTGTGAGGAACATTGGTGTGGGTCGCGGGTTTTTGTGAGCAACACTGTGGATCGCGGTCTTCTTATCAGGAGCTGGCAGAAGACAGAATGAAGTTCACTAAGGACGCGGTCCCTGTTTGACAAGGTGTTTTGTGCAGATGAATGGTCAAAGAGGGTAGAGCAATTCTTTCGTGGGACAGCCCGGTCGTTCGAGATGGATTTTGAATAATATTTGGAAGGTGGTTTGTGCATTCATATGCCAAGGGTCCAGCACTTGAGAGAAAAAGAAATGCAACCAGCTCCAACTTAGGTGTAAACTTGAGTGTTTAGTTATAACGTGTTTTTTTTTCTTTTCTTCTAACGGATTGGTTAAGATCATATTCATAAGAATACTGTCTTTATCATTGTATGCAGTTTAGGATCTGTTATTTCTTGTCGACGGTGATTGCAGGGTGATGACGGTGGGACATTAAATCACACAGCATTCACACACACACACACCATGGTTTGGGTAGGCGACGCAGCCCGTGTTTGTGAGACAGAAGATTTAAACGCCCTAGACGTACGAAGCTGGAGAATGTTGCTCCTCGCCGTGAAATCCAATGGTTGTTCGTGATGTGGCTAACGAAAAGCATTTCCAGAGACGTACAGTAAAATGGAATTTCACTTTTCACAGTTATCATCAATAAATATTCATAGCTTTTAAACCGGTCTTCATAAATCTATTAATTCAAAACAACTGCCTGGTTTCCTCCTATTCCGCTCTTTTCTTGCCTGAAGATTCCGGTATGTGTCAATTAACAGAGAATTTTGCATAAATACACATCATAATCAGTTTAAGGCATTGCAGCAAAATTAAGCCATTCAGCCCATCTAGACTGCTCCGCCATTCGATCATTGCTGATCCCGGTTCCCACTCAATCCCTTACTTCCACCTTCTCGCCATATTATGTGATAGCCTTACTAGTCAGAAGATTTGCACCTTCACCCTTCGGTGTGCCCACAGCCTTGGCCTACGCCTCCGGATTTGGCAGTGTATTCTACAGATTAACTGTCCTATAACAAAGAAACTACTCCTCAATATTTCTGTTCTAAAAGCTCGTCCCTCAATTTGAAGCAGTACCCTCCAGATCAGAATTACCCACCATAGGAAATATCCTCTCCTCTCGACCTCAATACTATGTCCTATATAGTCATTTCAACATTAATTCGGTTTCAATTAGATCCACTATATTCTTCTAAATTCCAGTGATCATAGTCCAACGCTGCCAAGCGCTCCGCATATTTCAGTCTCTTCATCCTTGTGAAACTCCACTGGATTCTCCCTAACGTCAGCCTATACTTTCTGAGAAATAGGGCAAAAACTGTTGACGATACTTTTTGCGGCCTGAGCAGAGTCCTATCAGCCTCAGAATCATGCCTGTAATTTTTCTATCCCATTCCCATTGAAATAAAAGTCAACATTGCATTTACCTATTGCAAAGACTCCTAAGTCTCTCGGCAACTATTGCGTTCGACCCTTCTTACCATTTAATTATTACCCGCACTATTGTTCACTTTTATAAAATGCATTATCATTCCCTACACATTCATTTTCATCTGCCATTTTTTGCATATGCTTCTAATTGTATAAGTCCTGCTGCAATCGCATTGCTTTCTCGGCTCTACCTGCCTCTCCACCCATTCGCGTATAATTCCCAAACTTTTCTACCAATCCATCTGCTTAATTATCGAAATCATTGATGAACTATGAGAAATTTAACGGTCTGAATGCTGAACATTGAGGACACCATTCGTCACTGGCAGTCAAGTAGAAAAGGTCCCCTTTATTCCAACTTCTGCCTCGTGCCTCTCAGCTGTTCTCTATCCATGCCAGATCCGTCCTGTAATGTCATGAGATATTATCTTGTCAAGCAACTCATGTGTATCACCTTATCAAATGCCGTCTGAAAATCCAAATAAATGACATCCATGGCCTCGCTTTTCTAAACCATACTTGTCGTTTCTTCGATGAACTCTAACAAATTTGTCAGGCATGAATTCTCTTTCAGTAACCATGCTGACATTGTCTTATTTTATCATTAATTTCGAAGTACCCCGAAATCTCCTCCTTAATGATAGATTTCAACACTGTGACAACCACTGAGGTGAGACTAATTGCCCCAGAACAGCCTTACTTTGCTTTCATCCCTTCCTAAAGAGTGGCGTAACATTTGCAATCTTCCTCTCATCCGGGACTATGGCGGAATCGAGGGATTCTTGAAAGATCATGAGCAATGAATCCGTTATCTCTTCAGCAAACCCTTTCAGGGCTCCGGGATAGAGTCCATCCTGCCGAGGATAATCCTGCATCTTAAGACATTAGAGTTTGCCTGGCACCTTTTCATTTGCAACAACAATGGTACTCACTCCTGTTTCCTGAAACTCACGTTAGTGTCTTCCACAGTGAAGACAGATGCAAAGTACACTTCAAATACCACTTCTCTATCCCCCATTACTAGTTCACCAATATCATTCCCAGTGGTCCAATATCAAAACTCACCTCCCTTTACTCTTTATTTAACTAAAATCTTCCTGAATGCTCTTTTCCAATATTGGCAAGCTTGTCCTGATATTTTATCTTTTCCATCTTATAGTTTGTTTTAGTTGCGTATGGTTCTATTTCCAAAGCATACTAGTTCGCACTTATTTCTATGAGCTGATTTGTATACTCTTTGGCTTAAATGCAACCCTTATCTTCTTTTCTCAGCAACTCACTGTTGCTAGACTCGCTTTTTGAGATCTTCCTCTTCTGTAGGGCATGTCTGTCGTGCACATTGTGAACTATTCCCTGAAGCCTCACTCATCTCTGCTCTGCCGTCATCCACGCCAGTAGCCATCTCAAATCCACCTGGGCAAGCTGTTCATTCATGCTTCTTTGATTTCCATTATTCTATAACAACGAAGTAAATGTGACTTATGATTTTCCCTGTCATATTGTAGTATGAATTCAATAATATTCTGATTACTGCCTCCTAAGGGTTCCGCTATAAGCCCCCTTATAAGATCTGGGTATTACAAAACACCCACTCTAAGATAGCTTTTCCCTGAGTAGACTCAAACAAAATCTGCTCTAAAAAATAACCATCACGTGGGCATTCAACAGATGCCTCTCTTGCGATCTGACAGAAGCCTCATATTCCTAATTCCTTTGAATATCGGCGTCGCTCATTAAAATTATGACATTACCCTTATTACATGCCATTTCAAACTCTCTTTGTAATCTCAACCTCAGATCTTAGCTATTAAATAGAGGCCTATATATGGTACCCCTAATTCTCGGACCTCTTTCCAATGTTCTAATTCCATATCACACCAACAGAGCCACAGCACCTCCAGTGCGTGTTGCCAA
Source organism: Hypanus berthalutzae (assembly GCA_032362145.1). Taxonomy (NCBI): domain Eukaryota; kingdom Metazoa; phylum Chordata; class Chondrichthyes; order Myliobatiformes; family Dasyatidae; genus Hypanus; species Hypanus berthalutzae. The sequence goes on along the minus strand of JAUOBT010000206.1, from coordinate 3,404,711 downwards.
TACAGTTGAGACATTACTGTCATTATATGCTATTTCCAGCTCCCCTGGCAAACTGAACTCCAAAGTTTGGCTAATATCTGGAGGTTATATATGATTCCCATAATTCTTTGTTACCCTTGCAGTTGCTCATCTACACCCACAAAGATTCAATGTTCTCTGCGCCGATGTCACCGACTACAATCTCTTAACACCAGAGCAACACCACTGCCTAATGCCTTCCTACCTGACCTGTCGATACAAAATATACCTTTGATGTTAAATTCCCAACTATGACCTTCTTTCAGTCATGACTCAATGATGCCAACAACATCAGTCCGACCAATCTCTAACTGCAGCATGAGTTTTTCCACCTTCTTCTGAAAGCTACGTGCATTTAAGTATAGCACATTCAATCCTGCATTGTTCTTCTCTGCACTTTGTACCGTGATTGGCTTCTCCTGCCGGACATTCATTTTACTACTACTACTTGTGTACTTGCTGGCTCATCCATAGGTATCATACTGTTTCGCATCCGCCATGCCAATGTCCATTGACATTGTTCTCCACGTCAACGCAATGCTTCCTGCAAAACTTCCAAACTATCTGCTTCTCTGATTATTTTCATTTTGCCTTTCTACTTTCATTAATGTGATTGCCGAAATAGACTGCTATTGGCAATGGGCCTTTCTCAAAATATCCGAAGATAATCTGCCTTCACCACCACCACATGCGGAGCTTCGCTGGCACACAATACATTCTGAGAAAATACACGTGTTCCCCACATCTCCTATAACCTTAGTCCTATGGTAATAAGCATTTCAACCGTGCGAGAATGATACTTGGAGTCTATCTAACCACCTAAATTTTTGAAACTCTATGGGAGCTCCCCTGGGACTTCACCGCGCCAGAGTAAACAGCCCGAGTTCTTCCAGTCTTTCGTTTTTGGAGATGACCACGAATCCAGGCAGTATCCTCGTGAATGTCTTCTGAACCGTCGCCTATGCCTCGACATCCTTCCTAAGAAGGGAAGAATGGAACTGCATACAATACTGCAGATACGGCCTAGACACAGTTCTGCAAAGCTGCAGCATAACTTCCTGACATTTTCACTCAATTTCTCGACAACTAAAGGCAATTATGCGAGGTTCGTTTTTTTTTTTTTTATCATCGCATCAACGGTGTGTGGCAACGTTTATGGAGCTATAAACTTGTACTGCAAGATTCTTCTGCTCATCAACAATGCTCTCCGACGCCATCTCAAATAACCCGCAATCACGAAGAACACAGGCCTAGTTTCGTCTTCATTAATGTAGTATAAAATTATCAATGACTTCATTGTCGAACACATTCTCCTGACAAAAGTTGTAGCTACGTAGAGACTGTGTTAGGGAAATGGAGATAAAGCTCAGAGATCTTGGCTTGTTAGTGAAAGTGAAGAAGTGATAGACAGGATCTACAGGGAGGTAGTCATCTGAAGGCAAGGGGAGACATGTATGGGTGGCTGTCAGGAGAAAGGAGTGAGAACATCAGACAGGGCAGATCGCGTAGGAGGTAGCGGAAGTTACGGAGGATGATACGTCAGATCTGTAGGCTGGTAGAGTGATAGGTAAGGAAAAACAGAAGGTGTTGTATTTAAATGTGCGTAAAATTCAGAATAAGGTGGGCAAATTCTTGGGTCGGTGGGCATCACTGAGTCGTGACTGAAAGAAGGCCACAGCTGGAAGCTTAACATCACAGGACATACTTTGTATTAAAATGGCTGTTAGAAAGGCATAGGCAGTGGTTTGGTTCTGTTGGTAAAAGTGGAATTACATCTTTAGAAAGCGGTGAGATCGGGTCATTAAATGTTGAAGCAATGTGATTGGAGATGTGAAACTCCCAGTGTTTGAAAAAAACAACAAAATTCTGAGAATTCAGATTGTAAAGGAAGACTTTTAATGGGATGCTTCAATAAACAATATCCTGAATTCCTGTCAGAGCCTGTGAGATTATTTCTCACTCCAATAATTCAAAGCACACACAGATACTAAATTGTTGTACAGATACATCTGCTCTCGTCGAAAGAAAAATGATCTAAAAGTTTTCTCCATTTTGGTGCCATTGTACTCCATATTTAGAGTTTGGTGTGCAAACCTGATCAAACGTCATCAGAATGAATGTCAATATGATCGACACAGTGCAGAAATAAATAAAGGTTAAAGAGGAATTTGGATAGATCAGGACTTTATTCTGCAGAGCGCAGGAGAATGAGAAGGTATTTGACAGAAATATACACAATATATCTGGGGAATGGATGAGATAAATGCATTTCTCAGAAGGTAACGGTGGAAGTTTATCCAGCTATAATCAACACTAAAAGAGATTCTCCATATTCCCAGGAACAATATGACACTTTACAGGATCCGGCAAATTCTTAACCCAATATGATTACTGACTCAGGGTCAATCAAGTGGCAACCATCACTCGGCAAAATCTTGCATTAAAATACAACCTCATAAAAAGTAAACATAGTATAAATACAGGCCAGATGCACTCTCAGAGTCAGAAAAGTTCGATTGCTGTTTCAGTTTTCGGCCCTTCCCCCATAAGGAGAAGCGCTGCTTGTGGATATACAAGACAAGGTGGTCAACAAAATACATATATATTTCAAGAAGATAAACGTGGAAAATGCAACGAGAAAACAAAAACAATCTAGCACATTTCGGAACCCTAGAGCAGTTTAACTCAATCTGAATACTTAAACAGGCACAATTAAGTGGCAACATCATTAACTGAATTTCTGTTTTAAAGTACAATCTCAGAAAATATACCAGTCCACACTTTCAATGCCTGCTTGATCTAGATTTACAGTGGGAGTCGTAGATATTATGTTATGACCGTTCCATTATTTCAGATCGAATAATCCATCATAACTGTGCGCATAAACACGCAAGTAAACCTTAGTTAACTGATATAACTATTTCAATTAATCAAGTTCCATTAGGAACATAATCATACGGAAGTGCGAAACACTGGAAGTCAATTTAATTTGAACATTAACAGGATATCCGTTGCCTCTGTAATAATAACTAATGTTGGAATAATTCCAAATAACTACAGATTAGCATCGATCATTCAGGCCTACATAGCAATATTTATGTTAATCTCTGGAAAGCCACGAGAATAGACAGTAATCACTAATAATTGGGACATGGGTGTTTTTGCCTAAGCCTGTACTTCAGGTTTTACAAGTTTGAGGATCCGCACTGAGAAAAATTAAAAAATGCAGTAATGATAAATAAACAATTAAATAAAGAGCAGAGCAGTTGAAAAGTCGTTCTAGTGAATCCGTTGATTATGGGATCAATTTTCCAGCAGTTAATTTGAGTGAAATTATCTCCCATCCATCAGGAACTTGATCATTGAGAAGTAATAATTCTTCCTGAACTCGGTCTTCCGGAGCTCCCTGGAATATTCAGCTGCCATTCCAGCTCTTCCTGCAACCATCTCGCTAATAACTACACTAACATAATCCATGTGTTTACTGGAGCATTGAAGCAGAAACGTCTCTGGACTTTATTCTGGACACGATCAAACTCTTGATTCCTGATTTTTCGAAGGTCTTTACACCATCTGTCATCACAACCTGAGGGAAGCTCAGGACTGAGGAAAGAAAACAAATCACGCCGATCTTAAATACTGCAACAAAACCAGACCACGCGTGCAGTGATAAACTAAAACAAGATGCACGTGAAAATATTCAACTAAAAGTCAGGAGATCGTGTATCAGAGCATGGGATACTTTGTCGTCCTCTGGTATCCGAGAGATGACACAACTAAACTTAGAAAAGTATATTTTTCCTTCAATTTTCTCGCTTTCTGTTAACCACTTCTCCATGTATTTTCATAAAATAAATTTGCTTCCAAGAGGCCTATTGTTGCTGCCCAATAAACTCCCTTTATTAGTGCAGCCGGCTTTTCAGTAACTAAATGTAACTAATGTACCTTTTGATCCTTTTTTCTATCCTTACCGCAATATATCGGCAAAGAAGAACGATATATCTGTATTCCATGACGTTTTGTAATCAATTTCTGCTGGTACTTCACAATTACCGTGACGCCTCAATTAGCAGTTGGCGCGACTCCACTGCAGCTTGGTGCTTCAGTGTTCGAAGTTCAGTCCTGGTTCCATCTCCTATACTGACAACATGGGATTCAACTGGGTGATCTGGATTCCGCACACAGTACAAAGGCGTTCCGGTTTCAGTATCCTTCTAAATTGCCTTGTGATTAGGCAATGGTTAAGTAGGTCAGTTGCTTATCTGCGTGGATCGTTGTGCCCGTAGGACCTGTTCCCCAATATATCTTTATGAAAATAAGAAAATAAAATATTGAATTCTCCTTCTATTGTGTTGGTGCACACGCCAATCGAAATTGAAATAATTTCTCCCACAAATGAAGAGGTCAGGATTGCATGAATGGAGGACATATTGTATACTTTCCACTTTCTCTAAATTCCCAGTAGAAGCCGGGAAGTTAATAGAACGAATCCTGTGG
>JAUOBT010000204.1:7189-24837 GCA_032362145.1 Hypanus berthalutzae | reverse complement strand
CCCTGCACTGGACACCTCGCTCTCTCGCTCCCCCTCCCTCTCCCTCTCGCTCCCCCTCCCTCTCCCTCTCTCTCCCTCTCCCTCTCTCTCCCTCTCCCTCCCTCTCTTTCTCTCTCTCCCTCTCTCTCCCTCCCTCTCTCTCTCTCTCGGTCCAAAATCCAGACTCATTCACCCGACATATTAAAGTGATTGTCCACATAAAATATGAACCCTAGGGGTACATAATATTATTGATCGCTCTATTGATTATTTTTTGTTAGCCAGAACTACTAGAATACAGCACGTTAAAAGCAGACTTTACAGTTTTAGATTCTTCATTTCAAAATGGCTGCAGTGTCAACCTTTATCACAATGAAGCACACTGCATACGATGTTGAGTTTGTTATTTCCCTTTTCGGTTATTTTTGGTAAGCCACTTCCTCCGTTTCCAGGGTAACAGCCCACCAGAGCTGCAAGAAGAGTTGCACAATTTGAATCGCTCTGAGTTCACCGCCTCTCAGCGTAGAGAGAGTGGCCTCAGGAGCAAACACAACAGAATAATAGTGGAGGAAAGGATGCTGTGAATTGAATCAACTGAGAACATAGAAGCATAGAAAGAAAGAGAATCTACAGCATAATGCACTGGCCCTTCGGCCAACAGTGCCGTCCCAAACATGAACTTACTTTAGAGATTTCCTAGGGTTACACATCAGCCCTCTATTCTTCTCAGCTCCATGTACCTATCCAAGAGTCTCCTAAAACACGCTACTCTAACCGCCTTCATCACCGTCGCCGACAGCCCATCCCACACACCGACCACTGTCTGCGTTAAAGAAACTTACCCCTGACCACATCTGTACCTACTTCCAAGCGTCTTGAAAATGTGCCCTCTTGTGTTAGCCATTTCCGCCCTGAGAAAAAGCCTCTGACGATCCACACGATTAATGCTTCTCATCATCTTGTACACCTCTATCAGGTCACCTCTCATCCTCCATCTGTCCAAGAAGAAAAGGCTGAGTTCACTCAACCTATTCCCATAAGGCATGCTCCTCTGATCTACCACACTGCCAAAGTCTTGCCATTAATACTATTCTCTGCCATCATATTTGACCTACCAAAGTGAACCACCTCACACTTATCTGGGTTGAACTCCATCTGCCACTTCCCGGCCCAGTTTCGCATCCAATCGAGGTCCCGCTGTAACTTCGACTGCCCTTCACACTGTCCACAACACTTCCAACCTTTGAGTCATCAGCAAGTGTACTAACCTGTCCCTCCACTTCCTCATTCAGGTAATTTATAAAAATTAGGAAGAGTCATGGTCCCAGAACAGATCCCTGAGGCACACCACAGGCCTCCCGTCTCCATGAAGAATGTGACCTGTCTACAACTACTCTTTGCCTTCTGTGGGCAAGCCAGTTCTGGATCCACAAAGCAATGTCTCCTTGGCTCCTTCGCCTCCTTACCTTTTCGGGGAAATCACCGACTACACCACCCAGTGGGACATCATACCTCTCAAATATTATAGATGAAGTAGGGCAGTGATTTTTGTCTAAATGGACTTTGGCAAAGTATTGAACAAGATCCTGGAAGGTTCGGTCACGTGGGATTCACGGATTGCTTGCGAGGGGGGTGCACACCAGGCTCGGTGACAGGCAGCAGAGGGTGATGACTGAAGTTGGATTTAGCGAATGGAGGTCTATGACGAGTGGCTTGTGCGGGTCAGTATTGAGACCTCTGTAATTGATTATTCATGCCATTGATTTGACATGAATGTACATGACACGGTTAACAAGCTTGATAATAAATTTGTAAGTCTGTTTCATATTGCAACAGGCTACAATGAATTTCAAGAGGACCTTGAGTCAGTTTTCGAGATGGGCTGAGAAATGGCAAATAGTTTCAACTTGGACAAGTGAGAGATGGTGATTTTGGGGAGTCAAACCACGGTGGGAATGGTATAGTGAATGGGAGGGCATGGGGTGTTGTGGAACAGAGAGATCCGGGAGTACAAGAGTACAGTTCACTGAAAGAGGGCGGGAAAGAAAGCTGGCCTTTATCGGTTAGAGCATTTGACTTCTCGATTATGGACATTATGTTGTAGTCATATAAATTGTTGGTAAGACTACACTGAGAATTATGTACAGTTGTTTTTTTTTTCATTCTGTCGTGGGAAAGACATTATCAGGGCGCAGAAGAGATTGGTTAAGATGCTGCCTGGACTACAGGGCCGAGTTATAGGGAGTGGTTGGCCGAGCTGGATTCCTCAGGAGATTGGGGGTAACATTGTAGGAGTTTATAAAATCCGGAGGACGTATAGACAATGTGGTTGGTCGTGGAATTCTCTGCAGGGTCCAAGGTTCAGGATTGTTTAATATTATTCCAGTAAACTGTTGTAAACGGGAACAAAATAATTGTTGTTCTGGTTCTCATGCAGGAACAAAAATCAGGAAGAGATAAATATCAGAATTATATAAAAACTCACATATCATCGCTTAAAACATTGGTGGTATGTTCATAAAGTGACGTTAGGCACAGCAATGTCTGTACTTATGGTGAGTGCCAGGAAATGTTAAACTGGTGGTAATGAGGGTGGGTGAGTTTGTGGGTAGAGTTGTCCCAGGCCTTGAGCCCTTCTCTCTATATGTCATCTCATTGATGTGTGATGGGCCCCACAACTGTCGTGCCTTTGGCGAACTGACAATGTGATTCCCCGGGTGTTCGGCCGTGCGGTCATGTGTGAACAGAGTGTACAGCAATGGACTCAGCACACAGCCTGTGTTGAGGATGATTGGGAATGAGGAGCAGTTGTACATCCTGACTTTCTGAAGCCGGTTGGTTCAGTGGTCCAAAGCCCAGTTGCACAGGGCTATATTCAGATGGTAGAGTTGGAATTTGTTACAGAGCAGTTCAGTCAGTATGAATATTGGAGAGTGACCAGTGCGGCAGGATTGGAGTTATTGATATGTGCCATTACCGGCCGTTTCACTCTCTCTGTGACGATTGGTGGCAGTTCCACCGGGCGGTAGTCGTTTCATTCTGAAGGTGTAGAGTTTTTTGGTACAGGGATGATGCTGGCTGATGTGAAGCCTGGATGAGTGAAGTGTAGACAGTGGCCGTGAAGTTATCAGTGAGCTGGTGTCCACACTGCCGGAGCACTCGGCCTGGGATGTTTGCTGCCCCGGCAGCCTCACAGGGGTTGAATCTCTACAGGGTCCATTCATTGTTGTTACAGAGAGTGGCTGCTCACCTCTGAGATGACGACACCTTTTATTCCCTTATTGGGAGGGGGGGGACAGAGAGGGAGTGAAAGGGAGAGGGAGGGAGAGGGAGAGGGTGAGAGAGAGAGAGCCTGTGATATGTCGAATTACTGGGTGAACGAGTAGTCTTTAGAGTACTGCAAGTCTGTGTTTTTATTGATGCTTTGCTGCACGCTTGAGTGTTCGGTGGGGTTGCCGATGCTTTTTTGATGGTGGAGGGGTGTTGTTGTTTTGCTGCTGTTTATGCATGGGAGGGGGAGCTGGGGGGTGGGGAGATCTGGGGGTTCTAAAATTGAAACTGTCATTCATTCTTTGGGACACTGCTCTGTTTTCATGGATGTTTGCGAAGAAAAATAATGTCAGGATTTATATCGTTTTCACTTCTTTGATATTATATGTACCTTATGCAATCTATTCAAACGTAGGAGGGGTACCTTTCGTGGCCGGTTTGTGTTGGGTGCCTCGAAGCCTTGCTTAGAGCTCGGGGGGTGGGGCATCACTGGTACAGTCAAAGCTATTTTTCCTAACATAGCCTGAAATGTCTTTCGATGTCCTGTCAGATATACCAAGGATTGTTGCCCAGGGTTGGGGAGTCTAGGGCCAAAGGGCACAGATACAGTAGAGTGGAGAGATGGAATAGACCTGCGAGGTAATCTCAATACACAGAGGCAGTGAGTACCTGGAATGAGCTGTTCAGTGTTTGCATCGTTGGTTATCTACCTCGGGTTCAGTAACCTCACCATGTTTGGAAATTCCCACTCACTGTCGTCTGTCTTTGAGCAGCTGGAAGTTAAAGAAACACCCAAGATGCTGGAGACCTGAAATCATATCAGAAATTTTTTGCAGCCATTCCAAACACAGGGTGCTGGAATTGTAGCCTTAACTTTGTTCCTCTTCACAGATATTTTTTTTATCTGTAGAGTGTTTCTTGTATTTGCAGTGGTTTTGAACATTACGTTGAAATGATTTAGTCTCCTGGGAAATAGACTTGTGTAGGACGTTCAATTTAAATTCGCTCTCTTACAGCACAGAAACAGGGCTTTCGGTCCATCTAGACTGTGCCTTCCTCTGCCTGGGCCCATCCACATGCACCCTGACCATATCCCTTAATACCACCCTCATCCATGTACCCATACAAACCTCTCCTATATACTGCATCCGCCTTCATGCCACCCCCTGTGAAATATTTCCTACTCCGATTCCTCTTAAGTATTTCACTTTTTGCCCTAAACCCATGACTATACTGACCGTGAGGGGCAAAACCCTTCCTGCATTCACCCTATTTCTACCATAATAATTGTGTTTACCTCTAGTTGGGGTTCCTAACCTGGGGTCCACAAACACTCCTGTTAATGGTAGGAGTCCATGTCAAATAAAAGTTTGGGAACCCCTGTTAGCATCTCCCCTCATTCTCCTGTGCTTCAGGGAATCAAATTCTAACCTGTTCAACCTACCCCTATAACTTTACTCCTTAAATACCAGCATCAGCCGTGTCCGGCAGGGTTCCTGCAACCTCTACCCTATTCTACCCTATTTATCCATCCTAATTCACCTCAAGACAGCACGCACCTGTTGTGTAGCCTGTACACAATCCACGACTTGACTGGCTTTCGTCGTTTCTACATTCCCTTCCTGTCTCCCATGTAAACACAGGCACAGATAATTTGTAGATAATCTCTCCCATCTCTCTCGGCCCCATGCATAGATAGGCTCACTGAACGTCAGGAGATATTTTGTGACCATTAACAGGGAAGTAAGGAAAGCAGTTTCACTCAATAAATTATCCTGCCACCAACTTGTCTGTTGCTCGTGGAAATGTGCTCATTACAGTTGTTGTTTACAGATTTCAAAAGAGCGATTCTGGAATGAGGTTTTTTTTTGTATGAGGGGAATTTGGTGTCGCTGGGCCTGTTCTCAATGGAAGAGTGGTGACTCTGGGAACAGAAACGTCAATGAAATCCTAATGTCTGAATAGAGTGATTGGGACAAGATGTTTATAACAGTAGGGGAGTCTGAGATCACAATCTCAATCTATTCAGTTATATCTGGGGAGCTTCTCTTCCATCCTTCTGTCGAGTGGCAGGTTCTGAATATCACCTGTATCAATGCCGGGGGTTGATCGTAGTTATAGGGTATGTGCAGACAAAAGAATATAATGGAATGTTTAACCACTTAATTGAACAAAGAAAGACACTTCATGGTTCTCAGCACAATGTATTGTGTGATGTCCTTTGTAAATATCCTATAGTTGACATTTGGAACAGCATCCAACAATGTGTTTTGATTTTGGAACAGCTTCTGTACTGCTGGAAGTTCTGTAGAGATGGAACAACCGACAGATTTACTGGAGGAACCTCGAGACAGTGTTAAAACAGCCACTGGAATTTATCTTCTCCATTACAAAATGGCTGAGAGCTCAGTTTTCTTCTTTATCATAATGAACCTCAGAGCGTGTGAGGTTGTTCCTTATTTCCAATTTTCAGTTAGTTCCGGTCAGCTACTTCCTCCATCAAACAGGGTAACAGCCCACCAGAGCTGCAGAGTGTTGAACATTTTTATTGCTCTCTGGTCACTGCCCCTCAGTAGCCTCAGGAGCCGGTGTGGAGGCCCGGATGCCTTGAGCATTCACTGTATGGAACATATGATGTTTATGTTGCAATAAAGAGATAACTAATGAATGTATGGATTGCATTTATGCAAATCTGTTTAGGATGCGGCCTACGTGCTACAACTACTCGTACACCTCCTCCTTCACCACCATTCAGAAGGCAAACAGTCCTTCCAGGTGAGGCAACACTTCGCCTACGAAATTGCTTGGGTCATCTATTGTATTCCGTGCTCCCAATGCGGTCTCATTTAGATTGGTGGGAACAGCCATAAATTGGGAGACCGTTTTGTCGAGCATCTCTGTACCATTTGCCACAGTGGCCAAACAGTTTAATTCTGATTCCCATTCTGACGTCTCAATCAATGACCTCCTCTTGTGCCAAGATGAGACCGCCCTCAGGGAGGAGGAGCAACATCTTATATTCCATCTGGGTACCCTCCGACGTCATTGTATGAATATTGAATTCTCCTTCCAGTAAACAGATCCCCGCACCCACTTCTCCATTCGCCACTCATTTCTGCTGACCAGCCTACTTCCCCCGGGTCCTATTTTTCTCCTATCGACAACTCTCCGATTCTTTATTCCGCAGACCTTGACCTGCCCGTCACTTGACTTCACTTGTCACCTTCCAGCTCAGCTCTTTCTCCTCCCCGACATTTTTATTCAGATCACTTCTCCCACCCCCTGCCAGTAATATCGACTGTTTACACTTTTACCTAGATAAAAGAAGGTGGAAATAGTGGGAAGGTGGAAGTAGTGGCAGTGGTGGGAAGTGAGTTGTGGGGACAAAACGGGGCTGCAGAAGATGGAATTTAATTCCATGGAGGATTATAGGAAGTTAGAGACTGTTTGCTTTAAAGATTCGCCGGACTGATTCCTGGAGAACGATGAAGTCTCAGTGATCGTCCTCACATAAACCAGAGGCCGGCAGATGTGTGGAGACCGAAGGGATCGAGGAAATGAGGATCGGGCACAAACATGTGGCTGAAATGGGAGAGCAGCCTCCATCTTGTAGATGGTTAGAGGGGCTGAATGGCCACCTCCTCCTGTTTCTCACTTAATATCTCAGTGTTCCTATCCGTGAGACTCCGGAGGAATGTGAATAAAATTAGTGTTTATAAACATACAATTGATTTCAATGAAACTTGCGCAATTCCTGTTGGGGTGGGCATTGTGTATCGGACCGGGATGGTGATCGAACCCGTAACTCTGAGAGCCGGGAGGTGGAGCGATATGGATGGGGAAGATACAGCGGGAAAAATTAAAAATATAACCATATAACAATTAGAGCACGGAAGCAGGCTATCTTGGTCCTTCTAGTCTAGGACATTTTGTCAGTAATTTTTGTAAATCACTGCTGTTTGCGTGAGTGGGATACAACGAGCTCTCAGAATTCTCTTCCAAATTCTGTAGACGTCCCAATGTCAGTAATGTTTCTTGTCTGCAAGAACCAAACCGTTCAGGTTTACAGATGGCCAGTAAAGTCTAATTGGGATTGTGAATATTGGCGTCTCCGTGCAGGTGGAAGCCATGTTTCTGTACCGGATCATTGAATATTTCGCCCTTCTCTTGGTTGTATGTAGGTAGCTGAATTTATTTCATGCTTTTGCTAGGTTAACAAGTTGCCTGTGCATTCAAAATGTTGGGTGTTCTGAGCATCTATGGAGGGGAATAAACTGTAGATTCAGACTGAGACCCTTCATCAGCACTGGAAAGGAAGAGGAATGAAGTCGGAATGAGAAACCGCTGTAAGAACATACTGGCATAAATGCCTCTAACTGGAGTTCCTCCAGCACTTTGTGTCTACTCCAGCATCTTGTGTTTATAACAATATCGCTGCATGGGAGATGTGTAAAGAGGGTCTAAACCCAATGGGATGGGAGACTGGCTTGGGAATAGTGAAGAATTTGAATTACTTCAAACTTGGCAGCGAAAATATTTAACATGCAGGAAGAGAACGGTTGTGGATCAGCTGCTGGGTGAATTTGTGGGGATTGATGGGATGGAAGATGTGTTGTTGAGACTTTTACAGGCACCCGGGAAAACAATCCAGTGATCCCACTGAAGAAAGTTTCTTGAGTTTAAACCAGGCAGTCTAAATCAGCTCAGCAACTATCTCTTTCAGTGTAATGGTTGAGAAGAACTCTTTCAGAATGATTATGTCCTGTTGCAGTGTTGAAGATAAGTAACACTTCTCATTTCTGAGTATGGGGCAATGACTGAAAACTCATTATTGTTGCACTGAATGTAAAATTTTCAGTCTGAACAAAAAAATGTGGCTGGTGTAAATATGAAATGATGTGTAAAATGCGGCAGGTATGTCGGGCAGCTTGTGAGGGGCGAGGAGTCCAGTCACCGGTTCAGACGGGAGACCCTCCACCCGTCACGTGATCCGGTTTCTCGCTCCCGTTTCAACGCAGATCAGCAGCATCTGCGGTTTCCGCTTCCGAGACCCCGCCCCCGCTTTCACAGTCTCCGGATGGGCGGGGTTTTCTTTCCGTTCTCAGTTGAAGCGGATCATCGGCGGGGAGCCCGGGGACAGATCACTGTCTGCGGGACAAATTGATCAAGTTCTCATCAGTGAGTATTGAGGCCGGTCACTCGGGGTGAACGCGACCGACAATTTCCCATCGGGGAGTAATGAAGTCTTTCCCGGGGGCCGGGAACCTGATGTTGGGCAAAAAATCCCGTTACTTTCCTCGATCTGGTGGCCTCGGCCCGCTTCCTGGATATACCCTGTCGTGGTCGGTCCGGGTTATGGGACTTTCGCACCGAACCGCCTGAGATGAGTCCCCACTCCGCCCCTGGTGTTCTGCTCCCAGGAGCGGGATGAGGTGGTGATGCCGAGATTAAACCCATGCATTAAGATTTTCCTGGGGAACTTTACCTCCGTCAGCCGGCCCGGTAGCGGATCCAAACTTCACATGGGGTCGATAATTGTTTTACATCTTTCCACCACACTGGAAGCGGCCATTCGGACTGATGTGTTCTTGCAGACAGAGAGTTAAACAGAGTAATCGCACCCTCGGGAGACTCCTCCACGTGTATGAGTTGTTTCATCTTTCCCCGTTCAGACAGGACAGTGCGATCTAGATCTCTCACGTCCTCTCAGCGTACTGGGAAGTTTATTTCCATCTTCTCTCCATTGCAATGACTTGCCGAAATGCTGACAGTGTTTTCCGATATCTAGCCCTATAAATACGACAATTAAGTCCTTTTCATTCATTTGGGTTTCTCGGAAATGTGTGCACTCCCTCCAGAATTTCCAAAGGAGCGACCCAGGCTGTGTAATATTTCCGCATGATTGAAGTGGGGAATGTTTATTTTGTTTTCCATGTACAGAGATTGTGTGAAAATCGTGTCTCCGGTATTCTCCACACAGATAAATACATTGCAGCAGTACACTGAGGTAAAACAAATCATTCTGGTTACAGAGAAAGTCCAGTGCAGGTAGATATGTGGTGCAAAGTCACATCGATTTGGACTGTGATGTCAGGAGTCCACTCATCACGCTGTTCGCTTATAACAGCAGAATGGACCCCGTCCTTGAGCCTGATGGTGTGTTTCTGTTTTATTTAATCTTCGCCCATGTGGAGCTTTAGAAATGAGAATGTTCAGGGTTGTGGGGATCTTTCATTATGCTGGCTGATTTACTGAGTCAGTGGGAAGTATACACAGAGTCCATAGAGGGGAGGTTAGTTTCAATGATGTGCTCAGCTGTGTCCCTATTTCTCGGCTATTTTACTCAGTTAAAGAAAGAGCAGTAGCCGTGTGAAGATGTGAAGTATTGGGATGGGATACTTTGTGCGGAGCATTGATGAAGCTTGTAGAGTGGAAAAGGAAACATACTGAAATGCCTATTACTAGTTTTGGCTTTGTTATATTGGAATATGTTATCCAGTAATGCGTACTATTTTTTCAATATCTGTGTATTACTGAATAATCGTCAGATTGTACTGTGGATTCCCTCTCCAGCCCACCACTTCAATGATATATATCAATCATCCTGTTCAACCTCTGTCCAGCCTGTATGCCAGCCTGCATGTCATTGTCGAGAACTCTTTAATTCGTTATTCAGGCCATTTATCTGTATATGAATGTAAAGTGCACGGTTAGAAAGCTTGATACTAAATTCAGGACAGTGATTGATATTGCAACAGGTTACAACGAATTTCAAAGGCATCTTGGTTAGTTATGGAAATGAACTAAGAAATGGCGAATGGTTTTCAACTTGAACAAGTGAGAGTTGGTGCATTTGGACGGTCAGGCACGGGTAGGATAGTGAATAGCAGGGCACGGAGTGTTGAGGAACAAATTCAGGAACAAAACAATATCATTAATATGCAACAGAGAATACAGTGCAGATAAAGAACAGATACTTGACTCTTACACACAGGCTAAGCTCTTATACAGCCTCTTCCAACAGAAATATTAACATACTCTTTGTCTTGTTGAATAATTCCAGCATTTTATTTTATTTATGTCAAAGATAATTTTCCCAACTTGCTGTTTTGGATGTATGACGGGTCTACATCGTGCTTAACAAGGTACAATTAAACTATCTGATAATAACCAGGTTATATATCCAAAGAAATCTTGACCGAGTGTAGGTGATAACAATGGTCTTAACGTCCTGGCGGAGAAATTGTAGTAGTTCAGGATAAGATGTGGTGATGCTCTGGGTAAGATTGCATTGTTCAGGATGTCAGAGTATTTCTATGGAGACTCAAACCATATATTGCCATTGGTGTTAATGCCAGGGGATGTAAAATTGAAAGGAGACGGTGGGAATCAGGTGTGACTGAGAAATCTGTATAATTCAGAGACGAGAGAAATGGATGTCCCATTGGTCAGCAGAAATGTGTTCAACCAACAGTGCTGTAACAGCTGTCCATTACGCACTATAGTGCCACCAGTGGTAGGAGGGCCAAAGTATTGGGCGCTGCCTGCTCAACCTGTCTTGCCTTACCGTTTGCACATCACTCCTGGTCCAGGACACAAGATTGGTTCTTAAAAGAGAATTGCCTGCAACAAAGCCAGTATATACCCTGGAGAAATCCTGACCCAGTGTACAATCCATGGAGAGATCGGAAATGGACATTGTGTGACTCTGGGTGGATGGGCGCAGGTGGACCAGGCCATGTCAAGGCTTTACTGGACAGTCTCAAGATGTTTCGAAATGTTTGCCTAGGTATGAAAACAAGTGTTCCCCTCCCCTTTAAATCCCGAATAATGTTTGACCCTCATGTTATATGTTTTGTTACAGAGCAGCAAAAACTGAACACCGCTCTCCTCAAAATGGCTGAAGGGGCGAGCAGTGAAGGAGTTCTAGTGACGTCAACATCAGGAAAGGACGCGAGTATGTCAGCGAATTATTGTAATTTATAAATACTCTGCTGATCCTGCGTCTGTGTTTAACTGAATACCGGCAATTCACAAAGTATTTGTGAGAACTGAGCAGAGAGGTGGGAGAGAAGTTAACATCTCCGGGGGGATCACAGTCACACGTGGAAGGAGTACAGTTACCATCTGCTCCTGCTCCTCGAGCAGATTCTGATGCACATTAAAATAGCGGGTTACTCAAGAAGACAAAAAATTCTGCAGATGCTGAAAGTTTTGGGCAATAAAAAGACACACAAAATATTGTCAGAATTTAGCAGGTCAGACAGCATCCATGGAGAGGAATAAACATTTGACATTTCGGATCAGGACCATGATGAATAGAAAGTAATGTGGCAAAATCTTGCATTTTGGTTCCCTCATTTCCAGTCTGAGGAAGGGTCTTGGCTCAACACATTGATTGCTTATGCTTCTCCGTAGATGCTGTCTGACATGCTGAGTACCTCCAGCATTTTGTGAGATTCTCCAGAGATTTGCTGAGGAAAGGATTTGACCAGGCAGGCAGACAGAAACCCGGTGGTGATGGTCAGCACCAGGAGAGTGACAGTGCTGAGTTACTATATTCTCAGGAATAAGTAGAGTCCTTTCCAAACAGAGAGGTGTATTCCCAGAGACAAGAAAAAGCAGCCCTCAACAGATGGAACTATACCCCCTCTTACATCCCTGGTGCCCCCCACCTCCTGGCCCAAGACCATTCTTCCCCACCCCTGCCCCCCCGTCCCAGTATATGTATTTCGGACTGTGATTGGTGATCTTTCGGTTCCAGAGAAAAAGTCACTGTCCAGTATCAGGTCAGTAATTTCTTTAGTGCTCCTCATTTTCCTTCACAGGTCCAGGCTCAGTGATCACCGAGCTCCTGGCAAGCTGGAACGATTTCCAGCTGCTGCAGTTGACGGACTTCTACCGGGACAGGCTGGAGCAGGCGATGGAAGGAGGGGTGCACGGAGTGAGCCTGTCGTTAACGGCCGAGAATCATTTCAGCGGTGAGGAACATCGAGTGAGTGGGAGAGAGAATGGGTTTAAATTTTCACACATCACAGGACTAATGGGAGTCGGGACTCTCAACTCATTGGATAATAAAGCGTAAAAACAAATCAGAAATAAATAAATATAATTCTTAAAACTGTGAATCTGAATGTATGGTTGAAAGAGTTGTAAATACCCCTGCTGGAGGCTCAATGTTCAGAGCGAGGGGAGTAGGCAACAGTTCTATGATGTTGCAATAAGCGAGTTTAAATGGAAATACGGCAGGAACTTATATTTCGGGAAGACTGTACAGTGTGACGACCGGACTCAGTGAGAACCGGGGCATCATCAGTGGGTGCCACAGGAGCTCAAGTGTGTTTTGTTCTGGGTGGAGATCATTCTGTTACAATCCGTAAATGCAAACAGTGTGGATCGGGGAATACAGTCACGTTGCAATGTGTAATCACTGAATAAACCTCCACTGCAAAAGGCAATGGAAAGTCATCGGGTGTCAGCCGGTAATCCGCTGTCATGTTGGACACTGGCGGATTGAGGAGATGAATCACATTATCTTTTCTGCAACTTCTCTGAGACTGTTCATGCTGATATAATAACCTTCCTGATTTCTTTCATTTGTGATCCATATTTTCTGATTTCTGTTTTGCTCCGTCTAATCCGGTGAGGAATTATTTATGGGCTTGGAGCCACGTCAATGAAGCGGTCACAGACCAGCCAGGATCTCATTGACTGGTGGACCAGGTTCACGGTGAATGTCCCTCCGTGTGCTCTGCACTCAGAATGTACAGTCCGTGTCCAGACAGGATCAGCACCCGTCCGGGTGACTGCTCAGTGTGATTCCGTTACAGAGCACATCATTTACTTCTCATTCTCTGTGTGAATCTGTCAGTCCCCAATATGTTCACTGTTACTCTCCACAGAAAATCTCTGATCTCGCTGATAAGGGAGAGCGTGCGGACAGTTCTAAACTCCTCCTGAGCCTGGTGATGGAGAAAGGCTCCCGCGCCCGGAGGGTGATGTGTGAAACCTTTGTGAAAATGTGGATTGGTGTCCCAGATTTGGACAAAATACTGAAGGAAATACAGATGTATGGTGAGACAGTATCAGAGATTAATTCAAATTTAAGTTGCAAAACATTACACTTCACAATTTTCCATAAATTATCCCCTTAATGTGTTTACATTCAAACAGGTTCTGATCCATCCCATCGATCAAATCCCACTCAAGGTTTACTCAAGATTCTCAGTGAGTTGAAACGTGAGTGAGCATGCATTGAAAATTGAAGAGTATAACAGAGAAATAGGCCTTTAGGCAAATAATATTGTGCCGAAACAGCTAACAAGTAAATCAAACATACCCAAACTCTAATCTCCCCTTCCGACACCATCTTCCTTAATCCATGTACCTAACCAAACGTCTCTTAAAAGCTTCAAAACATTTACGTCTACCACCTTACCGGGCAGTGCTTTCCAGGCATCGATGACACTTCCCCCTTCACTCTACACCCTCTCACCTTCAATAGCGTTTGAGACATTCAGGAACCGATTCTCTCTGTTCACTCTATTTATGCCTCTCTTAATGTTGCAAACCTGTGTCAGAGCTCCCCTCAGCCTCCGATGATCCAGAGAAAACAATCTAATTTTATCCAACCTCTCATGATAGCACATGCCCTCTAAACCAGGCAGCATCCTGGTAAACCTCTTCTGCTCCCTCTCTAAAGCCTCAACATCGCCCCGGTAGTGGGGTGATCGGAACGGTACGCAATGACCAAAATGAGGCTGAAGAGGAGTTCATCAAGTTGAAACTTGACCTCTGGTTCCACCAGCGGTTGTAATTTGCATCGGGCGGTTCAGTTGTTGAGCCACAAGGCTCTGATCAGGTAAATACTGGCACTGTGACAGAGATCACAGTGAGACACAAGGGAACGTATTTGCTAGAGGGAGAGTTTTCAAAGGACATTTTGAGGAAAGAGGCAGAGAGCTGGCGAGTTTGAGGAAAGTGTTCAGACTGCTTTGGGGCTTGCAACCGCAGTCTGAGTGGACAAGGGGGCAATTTGGAAAATGACAAAAAAAGGATATTTCTTCATATCAAAAGGTCAAATCCTTCTCTTGCCAGCGACTATCTGCTCCAAGATAGCCTCATCCTTAACCATTTTCTAAACGACTTCAGTTTCTTTAATTTTTTTTCTTCGAGTTGCTCGTCCATTGAAGGTCTATTCACAGAATAGTAATAATAACATCACTTTAATCAGAAAAGCAGCATATGAACCTTGCTCTCTTCAGATCTGCACTCCCTTAGTGCAAACATTGCTAAAGATATCCAGTTTAATTTCCAACTCAATAATTTTGGGAATTCTAGCAGTGAGACAGTATTACTGAGGGTGAGATCAGAGACAAATTCCTCAGCTCAGTTCACAGAAGCTGAAATTGATGTGTGCCGGTTTGTGTGCTGGACACTGCGGAAGTTGATGAGATGAGAATTAGGACAGAGAAACCGAAGGTTTTTGGATTGCGGCAGGGAATGTGGAAAGGACTGAAAATATCTATAAATAATATTGCAATTAGTTGAATTGTGACTGTCTGGATGAGAAGCGTACTACATCCATAAGCCCATCATGCCTGTGAAAATGGAGCCTGGCGCAGTGCATGGGCTAAAGAGGTTGTAAGGGTTCATCATCGCAGACTGAGTTGGATCAGTCAACTACACATTGAACAGAAGACTTAGCGTAGGAAAGACAAATATCACAGAACTTATCAATATTGCATCAGCCCATGTTTTGTCTGATTAATCGAAGCTCTTAACATAAATATAGGGAATCTCAGCCAGAACCCTGGTTCAGTCACTCTTACTTACAGGAACAAATCCCAAAGATGATAATTTAAATTTGGTACCTGAGATAGACCAATCAGGAAGTTTACAAACTACTCACGTCTCTGTCACCTCTGTTAATGCTGTTCCAGTCCACATCCGGTCAATGAAACCCCTCAGTGTCCCTGAACACGGGTTTAGTAAATCGCTAGAGGCTTGTTCCTCATTGTCCTTCATCCAGTTTACAGAGGGAACAGACACGACAGTGGAATTACCACACCCATTTCTGAATAGGAAACAGATACACTCCCTGATTATTGAACAACATCATTTCTACCAGTGTCACATTCTCTAAATTAAATATGTGAAAAATCAATGTTTTCCCAAGTTGCCTATCACATCTGAATAGATTGAATAGAGAACCCAAACGTACCTGACAGTGTCCCGCCACACTGTGGGACCCCAGACACACCTGTCAGGATCTTGACACACTAAGAGCCCACACACTCCCAGCAGGCTCCTGACACACTGTGAGACCCCACATAACCCTGATTGGGTCCTGACACACTAAGAGAAGCCACGTACCCCTGGCAGGTTTCAGATACATTGTGAGACCCAGATCTTATCAGGGAGCCTAATGTAAAGGGAACCTTAGGAGACAGTTAGTGACTGGGTAAAAGCCAAGGAATAAGATTAAAAAAAAGTTGTATTCTCTTTCTTCCATGGCCTTCTGTCTCTTTAACCAATCAACATCAACCCTTTGCTTCAGCCCTCCGCCTCCAAGTTTCACCCATTGCCTGGCAATTCTCTCTCCTCTCTCCTCCCCAACCCCCCCTCCCGCCACACCTTTCAATTTTACTCCCCACCATTTTGTTTCCAGACCTACCGAAGTGTTTAAGCCCAGAACGTCAACTATAGTTTTTTTTTCCATAGATGCTGCCTGGCCTTCCGAGTTCCTCCAGCATTTTGTGTGTGTTGCTGCGTTTTCAGCATCTACAGATTCTCTCTTCATTAAAGACCAGTTTGCCCAACCTCAGTGGTTGGGGAAGTGTGAGAGTCTATTATTAAGATTCAATTTCTGAGGTATTTACAGCCTAATTATAAAATTAGTCAAAGTCAACTTAGTTCCTATGAAGGGAAATCTTGTCTGATAGATCTGCTAGAGTTCATTGAGGAAATTCCAAACAGGGTGGACAAAGAAGATGCAGTGCATGTCATTTAGATTTTCATAAGGCGTATTACAAGTTACCTCATGAATCTACTTAACAAGAGAAAATCCGATGGCATTACAGGAAATATACTGGCATGGATAGAGGAATAGTTTGACATAGGACACTCAAGGCTGCTGCGGAGTTTGACTCTGTGGTTAAGAAGGCATATGGCGCATTGGCCTTCATCAACCGTGGGATTGAGCTCAAGAGCCGAGAGGTAAAGTGGCAGTTATATAGGACCCTGGTCAGACACCACTTGGAGGACTGTGCTCAGTTCTGGTCACCTCACTACAGGAAGGATAGGGAAACTATAGAAAGGGTGCAGTGGAGATTTACAAGGATGTTACCTGTATTGGGTCCATGCCCTATGAGAATAGGTTGAGTGAAACTGGCCTTTTCTCCTTGGAGCGAGGGAGGATCGGAGGTGACCTGATAGAGATGTATACAGTGATGAGAGGTGTTGATCATGTGGATAGTCAGAGGCTTTTTCCCAGGGCTGAAATGGCTAGCATGAGAGGACATAGTTTTATGTTGCTTGGAAGCTGGTACAGAGGAGATGTCAGGGGCTCAGACAGTGGTGAGTACATGGAACGGGCGGCCGGCGGCGGTGGTGGATGAGGATACGATAGGATTGTTTAAGGCTCCTCTGGATGGCTACATGGAGTTTAGAAAATTAGAGGGCTATGGGTAAACCCAGCTAAACTCTAAGGTAAGTACGTGTTTGGCACAGCTTCGTGGACCGAAGGACTTGTATTGTGCTGTAGGTTTTCCAAGTTTCTAATCTTCTACCACACCACAGATCCACAAATATATTTCTTTTTATTTTGAATCAGTGATGGTGAGAGGGGAGAGGGAGCTGTGATTCCCGTGACCTATTCTGTTGACAGAATGCCCACTATCATTTTCTCTATCTCCAAAGTCCACATCAACACAGGGGTTTGAAAGTTTTTCCACAGAACAATGATAGAAGTGGCAGTAGTGGGAGTTTGTCTAGTCGGAGCTCAGTAAACTACCAGGAAAAACTTAACTTCCCTGAACAATTAATGTGGAAATGTGATGATCTGATGATTATCTGGCCCATGCCTCTCCGTCCACTTTGGGGTCTTTTAATCAAACTTAATTCAGTGTAAGAAAATCCAGTGATAAGTTCAAATAATGCAAAACCTTTGAGCTAATCCTTGGGTACTTAAATAGTGAGTTCTGAGTTGAAGCATCTAACAGTTTTTCCACTGTCTGTTACCATGGAAGATGTTCAACAGAAACACAAGGAGACTCTGCGGGCACAAACTGAAAAACTGAGAGCGAACACAATACTGATGAGGGAGAAGGTGAAGGTTTTCCAGCTGGCTGATCGATACGCTGAGCTCACGGTCATTTCTACTGTTCGAGATCGGAGAC
>JAUOBT010000202.1:24191-39951 GCA_032362145.1 Hypanus berthalutzae | reverse complement strand
AAGGTAACTGATTCCTTTCTTTAGTCTTTTGCTTATGAATGAAAAGTAAATGATCGTGAACTTGCAATTGTTCTTTGGAATGGAAAGATCTGTTCAATCGAAAAGCTTAGATGTACAGAACGCGCATATTCTGACCATAACTGTGCAAAGTTTCTGTTGAAAATCCAGATGCCCACTCTGCTGCAAGGAATGAATGTCATCACACTTTCTGGTTTCAGAGCAAACTGAATGTTGAACCGCCCCTGCATTCACTCCAGTACAATCGCATGTCCGTTAATATTTTTTCCTCAGCTAAAAATGGTACGATTTGAGTTGTGGACTTAGAGATGCACATCATTTCCCAAAGAAGAGAAAATCTGCAGATGCTGGAAATCCGAGCAACGCACTCGTAATGCAGCAGGAAGTCAGTCGGCCAGGCAGCAACTCTGGAAATGAGTCCTGTCGACCTTTCAGGCCGAAACACTTCGGCAGGACGGGAGAGAGAACCAAAAAAGAAATAAAAGAAAATTATGAGGTGTAGATTTAAAAGTGGGGGTAGGTGAATTGGAGTGAGAAACGTTAGGCAATATTGGAGGGCGAGGGCTGAAGAGCTGGGAAGTTGATTGGTTAAAGCACTAAGAGACCCTGGAAGAAAGAAAACAGAGAGGGACACCAGAGGGAGGCGATGACCGGGCAAAATGTGAAAGAGGGAAAAGGGGTTTGAAAATGATGAAGGAGGGGCGGGGGAACATTACTGGTTGTTTGAGAAATCGATGTTCATGCCCTCCTAAACGGAATATTAGGTGTTCTTCCACCCATCCTAGGTGTGGCTTTATCCTGTCAGTGGCGGAGGCCATGGCTGGAAACATCTCTCCCAATCAACGTCGTGTCTCACTCACATACAGAAGGCCACACAAGGAGCACCAGAGAAAGTAGATCACCCCTACAGACTCATTGGTGAATTGTTCTCTTACCTGCAAGGACTGTTTACGGCCCTGAATTTCTCATTTGTCAATTGCATGGAACGTTCTCACTGTTCCGGTGGCGTTTATTATTGCGCTGTTGGAGATTAGCGTGAATATTGCCGGGTTGGCCTAACTGTTTAATGCTACTATGTAGTGACTTTGGGATGAAACAAGCTGCAGATATTATTTTTTGGACAATATGTATCCTGGTCATGCAGCATAGCTTTCAATTTCGTCTTTCAGGTCCGCATATTTCTGGTGTTTTTTCTGTGTCGGTAACGGCTGCATCAATTAGGCTGTTCTTGCTTGTTTATCCTGCAGTATTATATCCGGACGGGTGTCATGCACTGCCCGATCTCTAATAATGGATCGGCCGTCATATAATCACAGGAATCGGACTCTAAAGATGGACCAGAGTTGTACTTATACTGAAGTGTAGCGTCTTCCATCAGTTTCCATTTGAAATCAAGATATTTGTGAATGATACTTGCCGCTTGATTGTGCCTACTCAAGTCATCAGATTGAATTAAACTGTTGCATGATTCTGTATTGTATTGGATAATATCTGCTTTTTTAATTTCTGGCATCGTGCGATTTTATCGTCTTGAATATTTTCTCTTCTGCTGTGTATTTTTGATATTAGTTTTATAAGCATCTGGTCTGTACATGTGTCTAACTGAGAACCGAGCACTTTCTTCTCGACACATAGTCTACTCAGATATGAACGTAAACACATGAGAAATAGGAACAGGAGTAGGCCATTTGTTCCGCCGAGCCGGTTCCACCATTCAATAAGATCATGGCTGATCTTCCATCAGCTTTTTTTCCCCATGAATCAAACCGCGATGGATTGTGAGATCATTTCTTGCAGGCTTCAATAGGCGAGAGAACGAAGAAGGAGTTCTCTTTAAAATATTATATCAGATCTATCGACAGCACTTTCTGCCATGTTCCTGGGTTTGTTGAGAGAGTCAATGGAAAAGATTAGGTTGAACTGGATAAATATCATTTTGTCCACTCTAATGCTGTACTAGGACAGGCGAATATGCGAATATCAAACGGTGCTTGGCTATTTAAGAAGTGAGAGAGGAATATTCCTCGAAGCTATAGATCGGTGAGCCACAGTTTAGTAGAGGCAGGTTAATGAAGATGATCCATGGAAATAATATTTAAAAGCTTTGGGAAACCATGGCCGAATTGGCACAATGAGAATGACTTTGTATGGGTCCTGTTGTGTATAAATATCTCGTTTGAGGTATTTTTTTGCGGGAGCTAACGAACGTGATGGTAAAGATAGATCTGTGGAAATCGTATTCAAGTATTTCAACAACGAGTGTGATAAGGTCTCTCTTGAGAGGCCTTTCCGGTACATTAATATTTATGAGATGAACGGTGAATTCGTCGTTTGAAATCGGAATTGGCTTCGCAATGGATGACAGATGGCAGCGGTCGATGGGACTTCATTCTGGAATTCTGTCTCGTATTTTTCAGGGGTCCATACTGAGACTTTGCGATCCAAAGTATGTTTTCAAATTGATTCCAAAGGCAATAACAAACTACAGCTGTAATAATCAAAAATATACTTTGTGAATAATGAAGACCACAGATATTGGTGCGACCGTCTCACATTTTCTGAAGGTAAATAATTCATAGAGGTGAATCCTGTGTGCATAGATGACAGCATTGCAGATGGCACCGAGAATCATCGTGATTTTGACAGGGGAAAGGGTAGTCTTAGAGTATATAATGATTTTGATTCGTTTTAAATGTTCAAGGAGGAATAACAGTAGCAATGTAAAGGCAGTACGTAAATGTAATATATTTTTTGGTACTCAATCTGGATGAAATTCAAATCCCGTGAACAGTAGGACTTTGAAAGCACGAGAAACAACGGGTACTTTGTGTGGAAATTAGTGAACCTCCGAATGAGGGAACAACAAGTTGCTGAATATGATACAGACAAAATGCTGGAGGAACTCTGCAGGCCCAGCAGCACCTATGGAGAAAAAACTCGGTAGCTATACTTATAATTTGACTCAGTAGCCAGAGCACCGTGCTTCTAATGCAGTGGGTTCCCCGAAAATACCTTATAAATTACGATTAGGGCATCGGTTTGACATTTTGCGTACTTTAGGTCGCAACGTTACAGAATTGTGATTGTACAGTGGAAGGTACAAAGCAGTTCCTCCACTATGTTATCGAGGGTGGTCTGCTTCAGGAGTGAGTAGAAATGAATGGCATTAGTTCATTTTCACTGAAACCTGTGGTGCCGAGAAAGGTTGGCTATAGTTGTATTCAAATAGCAGATGCAAAGAATGTCAAAGGAAAGACACTTTCCTAGAGAGCAGAACCGTCT
This sequence comes from Hypanus berthalutzae, assembly GCA_032362145.1. NCBI lineage: Eukaryota > Metazoa > Chordata > Chondrichthyes > Myliobatiformes > Dasyatidae > Hypanus > Hypanus berthalutzae. The sequence continues at coordinate 36,651 of JAUOBT010000202.1, read as the reverse complement.
AATGTCATAACGTATAGTTTTCAAGCGATGAATAAGAGATGGTTCGAATCTGAGTAACGCCATTATTGCCAGAGGTATCGCAATATGGAATGGAATGCCCTCCGTAAGAGGATGGTGGAGCTGGGTTGTCCATCAGTAGTTTGGATCCAACCAAAGAAATAATAAACTATTAAGGACTAATACGTCTTATGCTGTTTAATTCTCACACGCTCTTGTAGCTCTGGCTAGCAGCTACTGTGATTGGAATGTCGGAAAAACAATCTTTGAATTAACCGATCGGTGATGCTCAGGTCAGTGGTGGGAATGTTACTAGAGACGATTTATGGAAGTAATTTATTGACATAGTTCTCTTGTGTAGGTGAATCCTGATGATCCTCGCGCCACCACAGTTTTACGCAGTGATCTCCTTGAATAAAATTGTTCAACCACGTACTTCCTACGCAAAGTCGAGCAGCATCTGTAAAAAGAAGTTAAACTGAGATGTACGTTGTTTTACTAACGCGGAGAAATATAAGGAGAACAAAAAATAAACAAAACTGGTAATTTTCCTTTGTCCACTCCTGAATGAATAAGTGACACCATCTGAAGTTTTCAAGTACCTAATGATAATTGAAATACATACATGGTGATTTCTCCAACAGCGTGTCAAGTATTGTCCAACTAATGCTGATCTGATTCAGTCACCCAGTACACTTCGATTCACTCGTTAGTTGGTATACGGGAGGGTATCTGCATCTCTGCAGACTTGCAAAAAGTCTGAACGCTTATTGTTATGCATCTTTAAACAATCCCTTGAAATTAGGAAAACTGGTCATAATTAATTATTTCCATACTAGGTGCTGCATCGTTCGTGATTTAGGGGAAGACGATTATCCGAATTGAGGAAGGAACCAGTCATGTATTACAGAAAACCCAGAGGAGTAACTATTGCAAAGGAAATGCAGGTACATTTTGGAAATTAACACTACAAACCAATGTGTGTAAAATCTCCAAAGGGCTCCGGCGAGCCAGTCATTGCAGTGTTGGGTTTCAGTTCGTCCGACAGAAAAATTTCTTTGTCTGTGGGGTTATAATCAATTTTAGCTGGAAAAAGGAAATGGATGTGGGTGTCGTTACAAGTCGTCGACATTAACTATTGGGTGCAGGTATGCCACGAGTAGTTAGTAAGGACATGGCTGAAACTTTAATGTTACGTAACACCCGCCGCGATTACCGTCAGGACTAAAAAAACCATTGAAGCGAGTCCGTGGCGTGAATGAGCCAGGTTCAAAATTAAAGCCGTTTGCTTATTTTGTACGTACACATACTGCGATGCTCTAATATTAATGATCAAACAGGGCATTTTCTCAGCAACACTGATGTTCAGAAAAACAGTATTTAAGCAACAGAAATCTCACGTTGAGGAGAAACATTCAACCCGATATTGAAAAAATTGCGAAAACAAGTCTGCATATTCATCGAGGAATGAAATGTGTTTCACAACTGCGCAACGAGCAAAAACAACGTTAATTGTGTTTGTTCAGTGGGTTGTGGCTGATTGGAGTGATGAATCGCTGTGGGATTGTCCCGGTGGATTTCAATTCTATCATATAAAAATATCACCAGTGCATGGGGCACTCAGAACAACTACCCCGCAGCTTCTTACTGAAAATGCCGTATGTAACTATTTACGACGTCGCACGCATCTATTATCCGATCCTTGCAGCTGTCGGCATTCCAGGTATGGCATTACACCAGATTGCCTCTTGAGTGGATTCCTATTGATCGTGGCCCTTACAGCAATTTACTCGACTTCTGCCCATTCATTATTTTAACCAGTTTTGTTTGTGGTAAGTCTGTTTTTTGTGTCCGACTGCTAACCGTGGTGGACAATCCGAGGATCTTTCGGGATGTATTTCTTCTGTCTGAGCATGCATTCAAGTCGGAACAGCTGTATTTTTTTTCTACGGACAAAGCGTCCAATCAAAGTTCTTTCTCATATTGTGTGACCAAGGTGATCACATCCGAGTGATCAGAGACATTCCGTCACTTTATAAATGAGAACCACACAGTAAAAATGACGACAAAATGAAAAGAAACAGAAGAAAACATATTTCTTGAAGGAAAAAGCAGAGTACTTACGAAAAGAATAGCAGGCTTAGCGCTGCAGATCCTAACTTCTTCATCGGCTCTGTACAACGAGAATCATCATTTTTCTGGGCGCGAACACTACAAGGAATAATCCAATGGTACATCTGCATTACGAAGACACCGGGTGACTGTATATGTCTGCTAATTGTGTTCATCGTGTCTTGGAGAGAGACGTTAACTTTGATTTTATTGCATAATATCAAACACATAGTCCAAGTTGGAGAGCTAGAGCACAGCCAGATGAATGCAAGGATTGTAAAGTTAGAGCTGTAGCCTGCATCAATGTCAAACCTTCCGAGTGGACAAGGGATAACTGCGTGAGTGTCACAGATAGCTGACTGGTCCATACGAATCAGATACAGTGTGAGACAACTCGCCGAGGAGTAGTAACCAAAGAGAATTGGATGGACGTTTCGAAAAGAAGCTGGATAGCAACATCCCTTCCGCTGAAAAGTTCCGTCTAATTCTATTTCTGAAAATTTCTGTCTGTGGTGTCATGGTCCGTTTGATCGAGGCTCAACGCAAGTTTGACGCAGAGCACCTCCTCCACAGCAGGGAATCTGCAGCCTTCAGGAAAAATATCAAATCTCTAATCTCCGTTATATCGCACTTCCGACTATACCGGAGCACCCCGTTCACGGCAGCTCGTCTACCTGTAATATTGGACCAGTTTTTGGTTTCTCTCTCCATCAGCACACACTCACCATTAGGTAAGTGGCTAGATCTGCTTTCTGGAACTCCAGTAATTTTGTTACCGGTTTTAGAACAAAGCAACTTGTTATCCGGACGAAATCCACCACACAAAGCTGTGTATTCCCACTACACCACTTGTTTCTCATTATCAGACAAGCTCGAAATCTTCTCCATATCCCTGTCCATTCTCGCTGTAAAACAGGATGAGCTTTCTTCTTTAATTTCGAATTAAGCTCAAGGGTTTAGCTCCTTGAAAAATTAACCAAACTAAAGTGATGGACGAACTATTTTGTCAATAAGGGGAAATGATCCCTTTGTACTCCTATGAATGTAACCCTATGTTTTCTTATTATATTGCAGTTAATTTAACGGCGATTGTGATCCTGTGCCGTGGAAGATGTGGACTCTCCAACTGTATCACTCGTTACCTGGTGGGAATGGCCGCAGCAGATTTCATTGTGGTTGTCATTGCATTTATTGTCGAGGATATAAATAATCTCTACTTATACGCTAGATTCTTGCACATTACTCCGGTTTGCGCTCTGACGCTAGTCCTTAAAGTTGCAAGCTTGGACTGCTCCGTTTGGCTAACGGTTTCCTTCACATTTGATCGCTATATTGCGATTTGCTGTCAAAATCTCCGGAAGCGATACTGTACGGAGAGGGTGGCGACAGTAGTGATAGCAATAGTGGGCGTTGTGGGTTTAGGAAGATGCATCCCGTTTTACTTTATAGTCGAGCCTTATGCAATCATTAACAATGTACCTTGGCGTTGCGTCTTCGTTCCAGAATATTTCACTTCATCAATTTGGAAGGCCTACGAGTTGTTTGACAGCATCAAGACACCCATACTACCAATTTCTTTAATTCTTCTATGCAACGGCTTAACAGCGAGGCACATTCTAGCGGCAAATAGAATCCGCAAGGGACTCCGGGGCAACGCTGAAAATCAAAAACATCCAGAAGTGGAGAATCGGAGAAAATCAATAATCTTATTGTTCGGTCTATCAGGCAATTTCATTTTACTGTGGATGCCCTATATCATACAATCTATGAACTGGCAAGCGGTGAATTATTCCTTCACGGACAAAGATATGAATACTCCGATTTTCATCTTTCAACAATGTGGTACTATGTTAACTTCTCTCAGTACCTGTACCAACACGTGCATCTATGGCCTGACGCAGAAGAAATTCAGAGGGGAGCTGAAAAGCGGGATGAAATACTTATTGACAATAAATGGCTTGCTGTGTAAATGACCGAAATGATATCCCGTCAGAAATTGTTTGACGTTGCAAATACATATTCTAAAGGCTTTACTATTTTTGTCAACATTCAATTAATCCAGGAATTTAAACAGTTAGAATTCGCACTTTGAATGATAAAACACTATAAATAAGTGGAACAAATACGTTAATTGCACTCGCGTGTCAATTTTCGCATATACCTTTGACTCAATGACATTACTTACAGGGAATGAGCTTTGAATAAGAAAAGCATCCCTGCAGGTAAAATCAACCCCCGCAGTTTTAGCACGAAGTGATACAATTTATTATTCCACGGTGCAATGACGGTAGACGTCAAATTGCTAATCCACTTTTTAGATTATGGTAGTTTTAATAATAACCAACAATTTGACAGACGGTGCACCACACTGCACAACACTATTAATCCTTAAATAGATGACTACCTTAAGCCCAATAGTTTTCCTTATCAAACAAAATTTCCGGTCCATTTATTACTTACAACTAAATATGGTTTTCGTTTTCTCCCATTCATTTAGGATCGTTTTTTTTTTTAAATTAGGAAGATATAAACGGAAGTGTATAAACCGGTGCTAATCATTCGATCAGAAATTGAAAGGGTCAGCAAATTCAAAGTCCTCGGTTTTATCATTTCGCAACATATGTTCTGGGCATAGCATGTAACGGGCTTTTAGAAACAAAAGAAGGCTGCCACCCAGACCATGATCTCATATCGCTTTTGCCATCGAGAATAAGGTACAGGGACCTAAAGACCCACACCACCGGGTTTACGAGTAGTTACTCACTTAGCTTCTCTCTCCCCGTCATTGAACTGCTCCCACAACATCTGGACTCACTTTCAGGGACTCTACGTCGCATTTTCACCATATTTATTGTTTATTACTTCATGGTGGTGATGATGATCATAATGATGATGATATTGGAAGTGATGAAGGTGATGATGTTGATGATGATGATATTGGAAGTGATGGAGGTGATGATGTTGATGATGATGATGATGATTGTCACTTCTATTTAGTACTGCCCGATTTATTGTCTTTTGCACTTTAGTTGTTTGTCTAACATGTTTGTTCGGGACTTTCAATGATTGTATATGCTTCACAGCCTTACTCTGTCTGCCAACACGAAAACAAAACTGACGATTGTATATAGTGCCATTTATGTACTTGGATAATACATTTCCTTTGAATTATAGACTTTGAACGTTGTGGACTGCGTTCCATTGACGTTTGACTCCTTTTCTTAAGCGAAGCCAAGCATAAATTTTTTATCAGTTCATGCAATATTAATAGGATACCAAATCACCACCCGCGACAAATTCTCCGAGCCTTCAGAAATGGTGGCAGAGGTACTGATCTCATGTGTTCCAATGCTTCCAGTGGCCTTGGACAAGTTCTAATGATAGAACCACCAAACTGGCATGCACCCGTGCAGGTAAAAATTACCGATGTACGTTCTGTCAGTGCACACCCAGTCTATTTTTGATCAACAGTAACGCGATGGATGGAAACAACCTGACCACAACTGAATGTCTGTGCTCCCCCAATACCACACAGCTCTATTTGGCATTACCATCATATACCAAATGTTTTCCCTGGTCATCGGACATTAACAAGAACAATTTAAAAACAGGCAGTCTTTCATGGAACAAACGAATGTATTAGTGTTTTGAAGTGCTTGTTATGGGACGCCGCCATACACCATTGCAAACTCAAAGCGCTGCTGGAATTCAGTGAGGTAGCGTAAGAACAATGGCTTTGGAGTTTTCAGCCGACTCCTTCCGTTTGGACACCTGCTCACATATATAGTGCATTGAATATCCTTACCCTGCAATGCAATTTTCCAATCCCGAAAGTGCCATGTTAGAAGTCAACCGAGACAGCTGTGGACACGGATTAAATTACATTTAACGGGGTAGTCGAAGTGGCTGTGTGCAAAAACAGGAAATACTCTGCAGAGTGTTCACCTGCGATAAGCTAACTTTTTCCAAAGCATGAATTGCCACATCATGTACCACAAGCTCAGCCGCTGGGGAAACCCGGTGGAGGTGGGGACTGCTGTGTGGGGTTGGGGGAAGATGCGTTTGAACTAAACACTGACGCTAAAATGATGCTGAGTTCCCAGTTCCAGTCAATTTCGGGGAGATTAAACTTATAAATAAAACATAGTAATATTTCCATGATCTATCCTCAAATCTTTTCCTCTATCTAGCTGTTGAGAGTTCTGTATGACCCATTCATGGTGCTCACATATTTTCGATTTTAGTGCTCTGCCCAACTTGACACAATGGAACGTCCAACCAGTATTTCCTGACTGTGAACATCTCTAACATTCTGGATGGTTTGCGCTGCTACTCTAGCTCCTCTTCCCCCCCCCCCCCCACGATATCTGGAAAAAGGAACTGCAAATGTCTTGAGGAATCAGGACGGTTGCAATTATCAATAAGACTTTGTAAACTGAATTTATTCAGTCAGAAATAGTGCTTGCATGGAAAGACATGCAAGCGGAATTGGTAGATGCAGATTTGATGATAAAGTGCCAGAAATAATTTCATAAGTGCATTAATGGGACAGGAATGTAGCGCTAGCAACCTAGCGCATATCAATGGTAATTGGCAGGATATTCACCCGACAGATGAAAATGGCCCTGGTTTTGTCCTGTAACATTCTGTGATTACTTTTCTGTATGAACAGTGTTACTGAGTAGAGGGATCTTGTGATCCTAGTCCACAGATCTGTGAATTCGTCTCCACAGTCCCACAAGGGGATTAAAAGGGCTCATGAAAGATTTTCTTTTTTTCGGTCGAAGCTTCAAGTTGAAACGTCAGGAGGTGGTGTTTCAACTGTGGTTAGGCAACATTTGCAGTATTCCAGAATTCCCTGGTTATCTGGCAGGAATACCATCTGGTATTCTGGTACCAGAATATCTGGTAGTTTTCTGGTAGGAAGGATGCGGAGGCGTTGAATGAAGTGTAGAAGTGCTTTACCAGGAAACGGGGAATCTCTGTCTCTTTTATTTTGAGTGGCGGAGGCTGAGAGGAGATCTGATATTAGATTACAAAATGATGAGTGGAAAAGAAAGACTAGAGAGGCAGTATTTTTCCAGGATAGAAAAGTCTAACAACCGTGGGTAGGCATTCAAGGTGAGAGAGTGTAGGTTCAAAGAGGATGCGAGGGTTAAGTCTATTACTCAGAAGGTGGAAGATGCCAGGAATATTCTGTCTGATATGGTGCCACAGACAAATATACATTAGAGTGTTTTAAGAGACGTTTATATAGACACACGGATGTATGGAAGACATAAGAATATAGACATTGTGTAGGTAGGAGAATTTACCATGTTGGGGAACTAAGACTTGAATTTTAACTAGCCCTGTGCTAATACTGTTCTATGTTATATATTCTATATTTGCCATATTCTTAGAATTCTTTTCACAGGAGCGCACGAAGTTGTTGTTGTAATACAAAAAATAAGAATCATAAAGTTTATACGTAAATCAATAATTCTCCAAGCGTTCAGTGATCTAAATTTGTGCAACAAGAACTCGGCTCGATGGGAAAGAATTGAAAATGACCCGATTCTTCATATTGAGTGAGTTCGCTTCATGGAGCAAGAGCTGAAAGTCGTTGTAACGAAGTGTACTATTAAAACCTTAAAATACATTTGGAGTAGTGCGTTAATAGAGAATGCTAGTTACACTAATCCATTTAGGACGAAAGACATGCTTCTAAGGTCCATACTGTTAATTATATAAATTAATAGCTTGTATGTGAAAGTAGGATATTTAATTACACATTTTGGATATGAAATTAAGATAATTGTTAGCGTTGAAAATTAGCAGCACAGTGATTATCAAGGAAATGTTTGAAGTTATAAGAATCAAACGTAAAATGATGTTAGCTCAGTTATACACATTGCGTGGAGTGGATGGGCTGGGATAAATGATTTGTGTTCATGTACTCTGTCAGTTATTATATGCCTCTATTTGTACGTATGTTGTTTATAGGAGGAGGGAGTCGTTGATCGACCATAAAGTTTTATCTAAATTTTGAATGAAACCGCCCGGCAATACTGTGTGCAGTAGTTACTGCACTGAAAGGCTATGCTTTCTAAAGAAAGGGAGCAACGGCGATTCACCAGTGTGTTTCCGTGGAGTGAATTCTCTGAGTACTCAACAGAAAATGATCGACTGTTAGCGGAATATTAATCGCCGGAGGTGTACTGCATTTTGAAAGGCATAAATAACATAGATCATTTAAAAATCCACATTGTTAAATACCATGATCCTAGATGACACAATGAGAAAACGAGGAGATTGAGATATTGACTGTCTGGGGAAGTATGTTTCATTCAAATGTGGTTGCAGTCAGAGGGGCATCGCTCCCCCAGATATTAGAGCCTGAAAAGCATCTGGAGAACATGAATATCCGGATACGTAGGCGAGGGATACGTGATCGTTAGTCGAATCAGCATACAGTAAATGGGTAGTTATTCGACAGAATAGATTCAGTTGGCCAAAGGGTGAATTTGCGGTGGGTTTCTGAATTCACTCCATATTCGTACCAAAATGAAATCGTATAAATATCGAAAACTGCTGTGTCAATTTACATAAAGAATCCATACGTCAGCAACCGGCACAAACTAATCCTTTCGATCCATTCGAAAGAGAATTATCTGCAGAGCGAATCAGAGGTCCATCTGATTCAACTCTGACTGATGAAAGGTTCATAAGTATGGCGAGAACATACCCAGCAAGTCCAGACAGGATATCTGAATCGAGCATCTTATGCAGAGTATGTTCCCAAATGGTAAAAGTGTAGGACACCTATACTTTGCCATGAAATGGAAAACGAGAGACCTGAGTTTGTAAATAGTCTATAGTTTAGAACCACCAAAATAGTAACGCTTTAAAGAATGAAGTGTTTCTAGAATGCAAAATAAGTCAGTAACATGTGGATATAGTCACAAACATCGTTTTGTTTTAGCTGCATCCTAGTGTTTTCAGAGAAGACAGAAACATGTAGAAATTGTGTCCAGGTGAAGATGAAAAGATAGTGCTACATACCCCGTGGCTATCTTGTGATTATCTTATGACCATGCTGTAATTGAGTATCTGTTGAGCATGATGTAATGGCCTTACGATGGTGGGGTGATATAATTTTACCGCCAGTTTGAGGTCACGAGATGACCTGTCCAATAAGGTATAAAACGGGGAAGCCCTTCGGTGTCACATATCAGTTCGTTGTTTAATTCGTTAGTTCCTCCGTTATGCTGCGTATTAGTCTCATGAAGCAGTCTTGTTCTTAAGTGGAGTTTTACTTTCTATCTTCTGTCTCAAAGGTTATTACCGGCAGTTTCGCCAAAAGCTGCCAGTTTTGGTCCAGTCGGAGAGTGAAGAATTTATCGAAGTGAGAGAACCCGAATGATCGAGTAAAGTTGGTGTCGTCAGAGGTAACATGCAGGTCCCGATAGAGTGAAGGGAAATATAATAGACTGTTTTCTGCTGACAATGTCCAGGTCAGGGGAATTTACATTTTTCTGTAATTCCGGCATGCTTTTTACGAATTTCTGGCCACCAAAAAATGCCTGAAATTCACCCAATAATCAGAAATACCAATCCAAATGCACAAAATGACCAAAGATAACGATAATACAAATTATCGCGGATTTGAAATACAAGTAAATAGGGGATGTTCGCCAAGGAAATCAGGATCTGTCTTTCTGCAAACAATGTCACAGTTCTTGCTGTCGGTAAGTAAATGTGAATGGAGATTCTAGTAATCCTTGTCTTCTGTCTCACTTGCCAAACCCGTGACCTCCTCCTTCGTAGCAGCAACTTGGATGAATTGTTCATCAATGAGTTCTACCGGTGCCATCTGGATAGGCTAAGGCTGTTGGGGCCAGCCATGGAGGGAGGTGGTGTTGGGGCTTCTATCAGTCTTGCTCAATCTGACATATCCTTTTCTCTACCCTGCCGATAGGATTCACCTGCCACTTGTTCCATACACATGATCCGCAGCCTACATAACCCCAGATCTCAAACACCATCCTTGTTCACAAGTCGGCCTCAACTAGCATTTTTTTCGCTTTCAGTCGACCTGCATTACGTTTACCTTGTTGCAAATGACGTCTAATTTCCCTTGCCCTTGCTTTGTGGCTTCTGCTGTTATTCTGTTGTATTAATTTGCGCTTCATCATGGAAGTTATCGTTCCCTGCTGATTTCGCTCCACTGCTCTGATTCTGGCTCAGGCCTCCTCCGCATTTTCTAACAGGTCAACGGCAAGCGTGTTAAATAGAGAAAACATCTCTCCGGTGGTATGTCAGCTACCCTTGAAATGACGTTAATTATATTCCATGAAATGACATGAAATATTTAACCTTGATTTAAACAGCGGTGGCGAAAAATCTGTGCTGATAAGTGCTCTTGTTATTAGATATTTTTGAATGACACACAGAATGTCTCACAACATGCAAGAAAGCGTAACATAGCAGACGTGGCCATACTTAACAGAAGAAAATTGTAATGAAAGAAAACAATAGGTAGTGTTTTTTTTCTATTTAAGGGAAATAGAAAATTTGTCAAAAATCAAATTTGTGTCGACTTGTTATGTCTAAGAATGGCTAATGAAAACTGGTGGCAGGAATGCATAGCATAAATGAGCTTTGGTGAGTTTAGTTGTCGGCAATTTTTTCTTCAAGTATTCATTCATTGGGTCATGTCACTGAATGCTCGATAGGTATTTTTCACCATTTATCTTTCCCTGATTTGCTTCAACTGGCAGATCAGTATAGTACATGTCATCATTATAACTTAGTACATTTACGGACGTCAACACTTCTACAGTGCGTTATTTCATTGTAAGTACATGTAGCCTTGAATCAGAAAGGAAAAAGAAATGGATTAACAATAATTTCGTTACAATGAACCCATACATCATTCCACACCGCAGTTCTACAAAAAGTTCCGGAGTATGGCACCTAATGCTGCGCCCTGGATGCAAAGAGCTAGGGTGTGAGGACAGGTTTTATCCAGACTCCTCTGTCCCATCCTTCGAACTGACCTTGTATTTCGTGACAAGTCACATATACGGATGCGAACGTTGTGATTTTGTATAAATTGCCCACGATGAAAGATCACAGAAATCCAACTGTCGCAAGCTCCCAAAATCGGAAATGAAGCACAGCTCAGGTAGATAATCACAGAAGCTATTCATGTTCTAGTTCTTGAAATAAACAGTCTTAGTTACGGGATGTAGAAACGGCTACACAATCGGTTCGTACAATCTAAGCAATCCTCAGTTGCCCCACTTTGGAACTTACCCCGTTAAACCATTCCTATCCATGGACTGTCCAATTATATTTTCAATTTTCTGAAAGTATTTCCCTCAAACAAATCCTCGGTGCCTCTTTCTATATGTCTACCCACTTAACTGGTCAAAGTGGTCCCTCCAATTCAAATTAATTCTCTCTCTTCACTTTGAATAAATGTCAGTTAGTAAATGATTTTCTCTAAACTGTTTGTCACTGGTAAGTCTGCAGAGGCAAGGCAGTATTACTCGTCTGGTGAGTGATGGGCCTGGATTACCACTGTTGTCATCATCATGTTCAGTACTGACGTTGTCAATGTGTCTGCAGTAATTGTTCCGTAAAAGTACCAGTTAAAGTGTTCATCATGACAGGAAACCGCAGTAAAGTTTTGTTGTGCAATATCAACCTCGACCCATCATTGCACAGTAAGTGATTCAATGAAAGCAGTTCTCGATTCCAAGACAATTACTTCTAGCGACAGAATACAATCAGCATAAGAAAAACAGAAACATAGAAAATAAGTGCAGGAGTAGGCCATTCAGCCGTTCGAGCCTGCACCGCCTTTCAGTATGATCATGGCTGATCATCCATCTTCGAACCCTGTACCAGCTTTCTCTCAATACCCCATGATCCCTTTAGCCACAAGGGCCGTATCTAACTTCCTCTTAAATACAGCCGGAGAACCGGCCTGAACTGTTTCTTGTCGCAAAGAATTCCACTGATTCATCACTCTCCGTGTGAAGAAGTTTTTCCTCGTCTCGGTCCTAAAAGGCTTCCCCTTTACCCTAAAACTGTGACCCCTCATTCTGGACTTCCAGACCAATCTTCCAGAATATCGTAAACAATCTTCCTGCATCTAACCTGTCCAATCACTTTAGAATTTTATACGTTTTAATAAGATCCCCCTTCAATCTTCTAAATTCTAAATTCCAGTGAGTATGAACATAGTCGATCCAGTCTTTCTTCATATGAAAGTCCTGCCATCACAGGAATCAATCTGGTGAACCTTCTCTGTACTCCCTCTATGGCAAGAATGTCTTTCCTCAGATTAGGGGACCAAAAC
>JAUOBT010000198.1:1762-13009 GCA_032362145.1 Hypanus berthalutzae | reverse complement strand
CCCTGTTCTATCTCTCGCTCTCTCTGCCGTCTGTTCAGTCTGTGAGACAAATGTCGTCACTGGATCTGTTATATATAAACCTCTTGTGCAAATAGTATTCAAGGAACTGAAAAATGCAGACTGCATTATCTTTTCCACAAATTTCAGTTTCCAATAATGTGTATGATAACAAGTCCTTTAATCAAACTAACACTAACAAGAGCATCATTATCAATCGATATTCAGAGATATTTAGACTTCTGGAAAAAATTGGTTGATTGGGCAGTTTATTTTTTTAAGGAATATTGTGGAGGAGAGGAGATAGTGGAAGGCAGATAATTTGGAAACAGAAACTCTAAAGTGTGGGATGTCTGTACCTCAAGATGCAAACCTAGAAATGGAACAGGTGGGGTGGGGTTGAGGGGGGCCTGCATTGCTTCAAATCTCGGAACTCTATGAGACCAAGACAAACACCCCAAGCAGAGTTCGCAGATCTCAGATCACTGACGTCTTCAACACCTCACTCCTCCAGGCTGCTCTCCCCAAATCTGTCAACATCATTCCTCTAACAATGAACTCTACAACTTCAGGTCTAGGTGACTACTGCCCAGCTGGTATCAAACACCCCATTCCTGCCATGCTCACCAACAGAAACACTCTACAACACCTGGCCTTGCTGACACATCCAGAGAAAAAGGACACTTGTATTAGAGTGCTGTTTCTGGGTTTCAGTTCTGTATTCAACACCCTTGTCTCCCAGACCTTGGTGAGCAAGCTCCGAATTCTCAGTTTAAGTGCACCACTGTGCAGCTGAGTGTTAGATCTCCTAATGAATAGATCTCAGATAGAGAAGATGCACAACCGTTGCCTCCCTTCCCATCATCCTCAACACAGGTGAGCCCACTGCTGTACAGTCCGCTCACACGAGTACACGGCCGATCCTCCGAGTGATCATGTGGTCAGTTTGCTGCTGACGTGACAGCGGTGGGCTTCATCGCAGGGGCTTATTTCCAGAAATGATGAGATGGTCTACAGAGGGGAAGTGGAAGAGCTCAGGTCCTGGTGCCAGGCAAATAGCCTCTTCCTCAGTGTCAACAAGACAAGGAGATGGTTATCAACTTCAGGGGAGCTCACACCACTCCCACTCCTCTTTATATCAGTGGAAACTGTAAGCAGTTTCAAACTCCTGGGAGTGCACATCTCAGTCCCAGATCACATCCTACACCATCAAGAAAGAATACACTAATATCTCTACTTTCTGAAGAGGCTGACAAGAGCCGAACTATGCACATCGACACTCACATCCTTCTTCAGATGCACAGGAGCCTAGCAAGCTGCATTACTGCACCGTACGGAAACTGCACTGCGGCAGGCAGGGGGGCTCTACAATGGGTAGTCAAAACTGCCCAAAGCATTACTGGCACCAGCCTACCTGCCTTCAAGGATGTGTATAAAGAAATGTAGCAGAGACCAGAGGCCAGTAACATCATGCAGGATCCCGCACACCCTGTCAAGGGTGAGGCTATGTAGCATCCATGCCAGGACCACCAGACCAAAAACAGTTACTTTCCCCATGCAGCAAGTCTGATCAACATCTCCACCCACTGACTTAGTTGATCACACCACCACTAATTTTTTTCCAGTCAGAGTCAACTTATGAACAGACATTCCTATGTCTAGTGTCACTTTATGGATGTACAATCAGTATATAAGCTATGTATATATATTATTTATATATATTTCTATTATGTTTTTGTGCTGCACTGGATCAGGAGTATCAGTTACTTCACCCTCCTTTACACTTGTGTGCTGGAAATGACGTTAAGCAATCTTGAATTTTGAAGACTGGAGAAAAGCGGAGCTCTTAAAGGTTTTGTAGGACAGGAGATTAGAGACGAGGGCAAGGCAGGGGCTGAATGAATTAAGCACAAGGCTGAGAATTTTAATATAAGTAATACAAACTGTAGCTAATATAACAACTGGCCTCATCTCATTTACAGCCAGGCTGAAGGAACAAGAGAGGCAAACCCTGGTCAGCGTTCAAGATGTGATGAAGTAAGAAATCAGGATGACAAGAATGTGCTGTTTCATTGTAACTGATTTTCTAAAAACAAATACTGTAAGGAATGTCAATAATTCAAGCAATACCCAAGCTCTCAACAATTTCTCTGTAGAAAGCCAACTTTTCTATTGGCTTTACTTGTGAGTTAGTACAATTTACCCTGAGTGAGAGCGAATTAGTAACAAGCTGTGCTTTGTCACTGATTGTTAGTAGCAGGCTCAGTTCAGGGATGACTTCCATTCAGTGTCTTAATGATACCCAAACTCATCGTCTCCTCACCTAGCCCTCGGGGCAGTCATAACTTACCTGGATGAAGAGCAAATCATTTCCCAGGATGGTGGGACTACGACATGAGGAGAGCTTGGGTCAACTCGCTCTGTATTCGGTAGAGTTGAGAGGAATGAGGGTGACCTCAACAGTCTGGATACAAGTGGAATGCGTCTACTGATCTGTAGGCATGGGGGTTTGACTGGATACTTTAGATCAGTTTCCATGGTCTCACAACACAGGTTATGGCAACGGCTAAGCTAAGGACAAACTTCTTCACTCAGAGGGTGGTCAATACAACAGGACTATGGAAATCAAGCCCAGTATCTTTTTAGGAAGGAGGTGGGTGTATTTCTAAATATGAATGTTATCTCAGAATTTGAGGAGAAAGCAGGTTATGTATCGAGGTAGAGGATGGGCTGTGATGTTATTGGCTGCTGGAGTATGCTCAAAAAGCTGAATAATGTAGCGTAATGGCATCAGTCCTGGACTGCAGGGTGGGAGGTCCCGAGTTTGAATCCAGCCGGCTCCCCTGCACACTTTACATCGTGCTGGGTGATCTCTTTGAAAAACTCACCCGGCAGATGGCAATGGCAAACCACTGCTGTAACTTGCCTCGTACGCGAACTCCCACCGCGTCCGAGTGACATGGGAGGAGGTCGTCCACTAACTGGAGAAATTCCAGCTGCGGTGTACCTTTCCTTTTATTCACAGTGTAAGTGATCGTCCAGTTCATTCGTGATTAGCATGGATCAGAAACATTCGCTGTGAGTAAGGAAGAGAATCTCTCCTGGGATAGAGCTTCAGGACCAGAGACCTTCCTTTGGGAAACTCTACTCCTCGTGTGAAGCCAGAGGAGAATACTGTGTATTTTGGGGTGTTTGGGCAGGAGGAGGCCATTCACAGGTGTCCTGCCATACACTGAGATCCATCACTTAACTCAACCAACCTGCCTTTCAGCATATCCTTCAGACAGTCATTTAATTAATTCAGACTGATAACCTCATAGTTTATATACAGGCCCTTCTGCCCAGCTTGTTCATGCTGACAAAGATGCTTATTTATATTAATCAAATTTGCCTGCATTTGGCCTACAACTCTCTAAACCTTTAATGTCCATGAACCTATCCAAATGTCTTTTAAATAATGTAATTCTACCAGCTTTTTACACCTCCTCTGACAGCACATTCCATGTACTCACCTCCCTCTGTGCTCCTCAGGTTCCTGCATCCAGTTTGGAATTGCACAGCAGAGTTCCAAACTGCTCTCACTGTTCAGCAGGCCACGCTCCAGTCGCCAGTCCTGGTCAAAAAGGCAGAGGGCTTTGGAAATACTCAATAGGTCAGGCAGCATCTGTGGAGAGGGAAGCAAATTAATGATGTTTATAAACACAAGAAATCCTGCAGATTCTGGAATTCCAGAGCAGCACAGAAAAATCAGAAGGAACTCTGCAGGTCAGGCAGCATTTATGGAGAGGAATAGAGCTGACGTTTTAGGCTGAGACCTTTCTTCCGGGCTGGAAAGGAGAGGGGAAGAAGCCAGACTAAAAAGGTGGAGGGAGGGGATGGAGTACAAGCTGGAAGCTGATAGTTGAAACCAGGTGAGAGGGAAGGTCAGTGGGTAGGGAAGTGAAAAGCTGGAAAGGTGACAGGTGGAAGAGGTAAAGGGCTGAAGAAGGAATCTGGTAAGAGAGGAGTGTGGAACATGGGGAAAGGAGCAGTGACAGAGGGAGGGAGAAGGGAATGGAGGGATGGTGGAAGATAGAAGAGGCAGGGAGATTCTGAATGGTGTGAGACCCGGGGTGAGTTGTCGGGCTGATTTTACCGGAGATGACATATCAAGCACCGGTAGCGTATGTATCGTATTTAACACGGATATGAACAAGTGCTCAGATGGTTGTCTGCTATGGATGATGATGTGGAACCCAGGAGATATTTCAGACTTATTTCATTGCGGAGGACCGTTCAAATCGGGATGGTAGATGTAATGTACCCAGATTTTAACAATGTCCCAAATGGTATACCGCTCTGGAAGATGGGCGCGATGCAGGCACGATTAACTGACTGATACACTATTGGGGCGGTGTGAGGAGGAAAGGTTTAAGGTTGCGGTTCCCTTTTCAGACTTGGAACCCGTCACTAGCAGAAGCAAATGCAGTTTAAATCGAATAAGTACGAGTTATCGTATTTCAGTAAGACAACCCAGGGTTGGTCTTTCACAGCGTTCCGGAGGAACACTGAAGAGTGCAGGAGAACAGAAGGACCCTCGGTACAGGAACACGGTCCCAGAAAGTGAAGTCACAGGTAGACAGGGCGGTGAAAAATGCGTCTGAACGCAGGCCTTCATCAGAGTGTCACCGAGTACAGGAGTCGGGCGACCATGTAGCAGTTGTACTGACGTCAGTGAGGTCGCACGTCGAGTACGGTGTTCACTGTTGGTCGTCCGGTTCCCGGAAACATGCCACCGAACTGGAAATGAGTGCTCGGGGAGATTCACGCCGACGTCGCCAGAAGTCCAGGGACTGAGTTAGGGAAACAGGTTCGGTAGATTGCGACTTTATTCCTTGTAGCGCAGGGATGACCTTTCAGGGGTATATGAAGCCACGAGGATCACACAGTGGATTGCGCAATTATTTCCCCTAGACCTGGGCAAACGAGAGCGCACAGGTATAAGGAGAGAAGGGAAAGAAGATTCAACTGGTGAGCCGATTGAAAACCGTTAGTTACCCAGATGGTAGTCAGTCTGTGGAACGAGCTGCCAAGGAATTGGTGGAGAATGCCTCACACAATAGGGCCTTTGGGAGTATGACATGTGAGCCATTCGGAATGACGTCGTTGTTGCATCACTGACCTGTTTGTATATTGATGAGGGGTTCGACTTTCCGAATGTTCAGCTTGGTGTTGGTGGAGGTCTGATGGTCTGCGAGAGAGAGATAGACAAGGAAGAGTGAGAGCGCAGCAGAGATTCGGGGACAGTGAGATACAGAGTAGAGTAACTGATCTGTTTCTGTATTGATGAGGCGTTCGCTTTCCAAATGCTCATCTCGGTATAGAAGGAGTAGAGACAGGCTCAGAGATAGTTATCGAGCGGGCTGAATGTGTAAGTGAGATGGAGGCAGGAAAGGAGGGAAAGAGGAAGGGAAAGAGAGAGTGGGAGGGAAGGAATAGAGGGAGATTGGGCAGGGAGGAGTCTGTGGTTCAGTAGGGAGAGAGAGGAGGGGGGGCGTTAGAGGGGAGGGAGAGAAAGAGAACAACATGGGGAGAAGGGAGACAGAGAAACGAGAAAGCGTGATGGTGGACAAGGGTCAGACTGAGGAGAAGAGAGCGGAGAAGGGAGTGAAAGAAGAATGAGCGGGAGAGGGAGGGAGAGAAAAGGTGTGAAAGGATAAGTATTGTGCAGAGTAAGAGAAGGGCGAGGAGAGCGAAGGGGCGAGAGGGGATTAAAATATATTTTAGTGTGCTCCCTCTGCACCGTCCCATCACACACTCCCAGAGTCAGACACAGGGTGAATATCCCTCCACAACGTCCAATCACACACTCCCGGGGTCAGACACAGAGTGAATCTCCCTCCACATCGTCCCATCACACACTCTCGGGGTCAGACACAGAGTGAGTATCCCTCTACACCGTCCCAACACACACTCCCCGGGGTCAGACACAGAGTGAATCTCCCTCCACACCGTCCCATCACACCTCTCCCGGGGACAGACACAGAGTGAATCTCCCTCCACACCGTCCTATCAGACACTCCAGGGGTCAGACACAGGGTGAATGTCCCTCCACACCGTCCCATCACACATTCCCGGGGTCAGACACCGAGTGAATCTCCCTCCACACCGTCCCATCACACACTCCAGGGGTCAGACACAGGGTGAAGCTTCCTCCACACCGTCCCATCACACACTCCCGGGGTCAGGCACAGGGTGAATCTCCCTATCTCCGTCTCTCTGCCCCACTCACCTCGAGAAGGAGACCGTGTTTTTGTGAACTTCACATTCATGTAAATCTCACTGTCGTCCATCCTGTAGAGGATACCCTGCGTCTCTGAGCTCAGGAAGGAGAAGTCACCGTTGTCAAAGGAAGCCTGTTTTGACAAAGGAGTCAGACCGACGTCAACAAACACGAGATGAGCGGCTGATAAAGAGGAACCGAGAGCAGGCGGTGGAGGAGGTGCGGTGGAGAGGGATTGAGAGTGTGCGAGAGTCTGGCCCACCGAGATAAGAGTGGCGCAGGGAAGACAAGTGAGAGTGGGTAGAAAGAGGGGGAGGGAGAGGGGGGAGTGATCGGATGTTTGCGATGAGAGGGAAGTGGGTACAGAGGAGTGAGTGGTGGAGGGGGAGAGGGAAGTGATGGGAGTTAAGCGGAAGTGAAGAGAAGATAAGAGCGATGGAGATGAGAAAACGGACGAAGAAGAACATGGGTAGAGAAATAGAGGGAGAAGCGTTTGGGAGAGAAAGGGAGAAAGGTGGGGGCATGTAAACCGGAGGAAGAGAGGGAGGGATGGACTGAGAGGGTAGGAAGGGGTGTGTTTGGCAGAGAGAAGAAATAGGAGTGCAGGAAAGGGAGAGTCGAGGGGGAATGTAGACGATGAGGGAGGGAGCAGTCGAATGGAGAGAGAGACGAAAGGAATGGACGGAGGGAGGTAGAGTAGGAGGGCGGGTGGAAGGAAAGGGAGGGTCGAGGGGGAAGGAATGCAGACGATGAGGGAGGGAGCAGTTGAATGGGGAGAGAGACGATAGGAATGGACGGTGGGAGGTGGAGAAGGAGGGCGGGTGGAAGGAAAGTCGATGTGATTTATTTCTGTCATACAGAGCCTCTACTCTTCAGGAGATTGACATCTCCCGGTTGGTTCCTGGTTTGCGGAAAGGACACTCCCACTGCTCCTGCTCATCGCCGGGACTTCAGACGCTCTGTCTGCGAGGAACCACGGCCCCAGGACAATCACCCATGCCCCACCGAGCTGAGTGCGCTCCCCCTCCTTCCGAGTAACGGAAACAGCTCCCCAGGAAACTCGGGTCCCCCACAGGGTGTCCTCGTCTTTCTCTTCCAGTGGGGCACTCTATCTTCCCTTCTTTATCCCATTACTCTCTCTCTCACCCCTTTGCCTTCACCATTCCTCTGTTCCCTTCTCTCCCACCTTCCCCCACTCTCAACTCTTCCCCATTATCTCAATCCACTCCCCCATTTGTCTGCCGCTCTCTCTTTCTCCTCTCCACCACCCGGTTCACCCCAAACTGGAGATACACCACCAGCTTATCCACCGTTTACACCCCGATCACAGTTCCCTGCATTATCCCCCTCCATTCCGTTTTTTCGGGAGGTGGGGGGGAGGTGGTGTTTGGCGATTTCGTAACGTTCAGCCCGGGACTTCCAGTCGTCTGTCAGAATCACTCTCCCTTCTTCCCATTTCCCGCCTTCCCCTTCCGTCGCCCAATATCTATCCCTCACTTCCTTAATCCTTCACATAATCCTCCTCTTCTCACATCGTTCCTCTTTTCCTTTTGCCCTCTCCCTCCTACTTACGTCTGCCACAGTCACTCCTTCTCTCCCCTCTCCCAACATCGCCCGTATCTGCACTTTCTTCCCGCCTTGCCTCCTCTCACCCCACCACCTCTCAACCTCTCCATTTCCCTCATCTCAACACCCCGTTCAACACCTACCTTCAATTCCCCACACCTGTCCGCCCTCCCTTCACCTCTTCTCTCCCCTTTCCTTATGCACCTCCGTCATTCTTACTTATCCCCTCCCCCTCCCAATGGACACTGACCTAGT
Organism: Hypanus berthalutzae; assembly: GCA_032362145.1. NCBI lineage: Eukaryota > Metazoa > Chordata > Chondrichthyes > Myliobatiformes > Dasyatidae > Hypanus > Hypanus berthalutzae. The sequence goes on along the minus strand of JAUOBT010000198.1, from coordinate 4,929 downwards.
GTTGTGCACCCACATGAAGGTGGGGTCTTCGAGGACCGAATCAGGAGATCGGTCAATAAAGCTTGTTAGTTTGACCTCAGTGGTGGGTAAATTAATGGAAAGTATTCTTAGAGATGACATACATAACTATCTGGGTAGGTACACACACCGAGTGTTAGACACACAGTGAAGATCCCTCCACACCGTCCCATTAACCTCTCTCCAGGTTAGAAAGAGATTGAAACTCCCTCGCTCCCTCCCTGCCCCACTCACATCCCGATGGAGACGGTGAATTCGGCTTTACAAGCTGCACATTCATGTAAGTCTCGCTGTCGTCCATCCTGTCGAGGATCCTCTGAGTCTCTGAGCTCAGCGAGGGGAAGTAACCGTTGTCAGAGGAAGCCCGTGTTGACAGGGGGTTCAGACCGCACAAACAAACAAACACCGGATGAAAAGTTGATAAGGGGAGGAGCCGAGAGCAGGGTGCGTAAGCGCCGGGCAGAAGGGAGATAGAGGGTGTGAGAAGGGGTGATCTGGAGCGATGTGGGCTGCGGGGGTGGGTGGTGGTGGCGGTGGAGAACAGTGCGAGTGGGGAGTTACAGGGAAAGTGAGGGGAATGTTCGGGCTTGGCGGAAAGAGAGGCGTGGGATACTGCGGTCAGAAAGGGGAAGCGAAATGAAAGAAGGGGAGGGTGAGAAGTGGGAGATAATGGAAAAGAGAGGGGTAAACACAGAGAGGGTTGATTCTTGGAGAGAAACTATGGGTGAGAGTGAGGAAAGAGAAGGCGAGGTAACTGGGAAACGCACGAGAGAGAGAGAGAGAGACGGACAGGGAGGGGCGAAGGAAGAGAGGGAGGAGAGAAAGTGCCAGCGAGAGGGAGGAGAGATGCAGGGAAGGGACGATTGAGGGAAAAGGAATAAGGAAGTTGAAAGGACAATGGATGTGAAGAAGGGAGAGAGAAAGGAACGGAAGAAGGGGAAGAGTGAGGGATGACGAGTTGACAGGAAGGGGAGGACGGCCGGATATTTTGTCACGCATGCAGAGCCTTTACTTTCCGAGAGATTTGCAATCAATCCCCCATTCCCGACCCGAAACTCTGGTAGATTCAGACCCTCTCTCTGGAAACCACGGCCTTCGGACAAACCCGCAACGCCCACCCAAGTAACCGAGCCCCTCCCACCGAGAAGACGGCAGAGCATTTAGATATTGAAGTTTACAGGAAACCAACACAGGCTGGGCGGTGTTTGAAGTTTGACTCTCTTCACCCTTTGGAACATAAGATAGGGTTGTCAGTATTTCAGAGAAGTATTGAAAGCGTGCGGCTGCACTGACTGGGCGGCATACAGACAGAAAAAATAAAAATAGCAGTGACGTCAGCCCAGTACATGCAGTTCAGCAGCTCTCTCAAAAACCACCCATAACCTCCTGTCTATCATATAACCATATAATATAACAATTACAGCTGGTAAACAGGACATCACGTCCCTTCTAGTCCGTGCAGAACGCTTACTCTCACCTAAACCCCCTGACCCGCACTCAGCCCAAAACCCTCCTATCCTTTCCTGTCCATATTTCTATCCAATTTACAGTAAATAGAAATACAGAACCTGCCGCTACCACTTATACTGGAAGCTCGTTCCACACAGCTACTAGTCTCTGAATAATGAAATTCCTCCTCGTGTTACTCTTAAACTGTGGCTCTAAAATTTACCATTTTCTCTGTCTGCGTCCCTCTCAAAAACCCTCCATCACCTGTTTCTCATTTTCTCTCTTTAAGTCCCTCATCTCCCCTCACAATCTCCCTATTTCTTTCACATGAATGCCTCCAGCCCGCATTAATTTTGCTCCGCTGTCCAGCTCTCTCCCTCCTCTGCCTTTCTCTCTCAGTTACCTCCTCACTAAGCCTTCTCTTTTTGATTCCCCAAACTCTCGACCCCACTTCGGACTGAAATGCGACCGAGCCGCCTGTCCCGTTCCGGGAAAGGTGCCGACCTCTGGACACTGGGTGTTAGTTGTATCCTCCACTATAGGTCAGGGGGTAGGTGAAGGGAAATGTGTGCATTGGGAATGGTGGTGGGGGTATAATGGCTAAATGTGTAGAGATGCGGGAGGTCCTTCTGAGTCACAGTTGTCACCGATTTAGTGCCTTTCGCAGTGTGTGTGTGTGTGTGTGTGTGTGTCTGTGTGTCTGTGTGTATGTGTGTGTGTGTGTGAGAGAGAGAGAGAGAGTAAAAGATGGAGCAAATTACAGAAAGAGTCTGTGTCTGAGGGGCCCCGTTCCCCATTGAGTGATAGTACGCATGAAGGGGCGGAGTGTTGGGAAGAAGTTTTGGGGTGAATGAGTTAGGATGTCAATGTAGGGGTGAAGGAGAAGGGGCGTGTGTTGTTGACAGGGGACCGTCATGGATTCGGGAAAGGTCAGGGGTCGTGGGGAGAGGAGCTGGTTGATATCGGGCAGAGGTTGCCTGACTTCGAGCTGCTCTGGACACTGCATCCGGGTCACTCTCTGTCCCGCTCCGCTCCCTCACCGGTGTTACAGACGCTCCCTCACCGCTATCTTCCCCAACTCTCACCGTTATCACTGGTCATAACGTGGTCTGATGGAAAAATCTCCCCATTTACACAAATATTTACCAGTATTAATACCCTTCAATATCCCTTTAAAACTCTAACATAACTCTTACCCCAGAACTCTATTTGGTGCCTGGACAAAGGCCTCGACATCCCGACACAAACTTGTATCAATCAGGATCTACTCTCCAGGCTGGAGACTTGTACTCATTCAACCTTCTCAAATCCGTTCCGCTCCGGATTAACACCATGTTGTCTGACAGACTTCCTTTTTATTTTAGCACATACCAAGAACGAATAATGTTTAACTCTTTCCTTACAGTTTGATATCACTCCACATTTATTCTCTGCACTCCTATCCTCTCTCCTGTGTACAGACAGTCCTTCACTACCCTCTCCCACCCTCCATGTGTTACGACGCTACCTCACTACACTCCTCCCTCTCTGAGATACAGACGCTCCCTCACCACATCTCTTATTGTTTTACAGACGCACCCTCACCATTCTCCCTCCCTCACTGTGTTACAGACAGCTCCCTCGCCACCCTCTACGTGTCCCAGTTGCCTCAGAGGTTGGAGGTCCCGAGTGGCTCCAACGTGACGCTGCACTGCGAAGTT
>JAUOBT010000193.1:17432-38679 GCA_032362145.1 Hypanus berthalutzae | reverse complement strand
AGTTTGAAGAGATTTGGCATGTCAACAAATACACTCAGGAACCTCTATGGTTGTACCATGGAGAGCATTCTGACAGGCTGCATCACTATCTGGTATGGAGGGGCTACTGCACAGGACCAAAAGAAACTGCAGAAGGTTGTAAATCTAGTCAGTTCTGTCTTGGACACTAGCCTACAAAGTACCCAGGGCATCTTCAGGGAGCGGTGTATGAGAAAGGCAGCATCTGTTATTAAGGATCGCCAGTACCCAGGGCATGCCCTTTTCTTACTGTTACTATCAGGTAGGAGATACAGAAGCCTGAAGGCACGCACTCAGTGATTCAGGAACAGCTTCTTCCCCTCTGCCGTCCGATTCCTAAATGGACATTGAACCCTTGAACACTACTTCACTTTTTAAGTATATATTATTTCTGTTTTTTGCACGATTTTTAATCTATTCAATATATGTACACTATCTATTTATTTATTTATTTATTTATTTATTTGTTGTTGTTATTTTTTTCTTCTATATCATGTATTGCATTAAACTGCTGCTGCTGCTACATTAACAAATTTCACGACATATGCCAGATATAATAAACCTAATTCTGATTCTGAGATACACATGCTGTATTTCCATTGGAGTTTGCGTCTAAATTTTTTCCCAGTATCAGCATCTTCCTACACTGCACTCCACCCCTCCTGGGGCTGCAAAGAGGGAAGGATACCTGATCTGAATTGCCGCTATCACTCTGCCCCATAGCAATTCAGCACCCCTTTAGGAAGCGGATGATATTCTCATCGGTAATTGTTTGGTGAGACGAAAGCCCCCACCCAGATCACCCACCTCCCTGTAGGATAAACTCACTCCAGCGCCTCCCCCCACCACACATCCAACATCCTCAGCAGAGATTAGCTGAACGACTGGTAGTGGGAGGGGCTGAAAAGCCTCCCACAAGGTAACGGCTTTTGATGAGTTTGACTGCAACAAATCTCAAAGGTAGGAAACCGAGAGTGGTTTATTTATTTAGGAATACAACCTGGGACAGGTCCTTCTGGGCCAACGTGCCACACCACCCAGTAAACCACCGATTTAAATCGAAGCAAATCGCAGGACAATTCACAATGACCAACTAACCTATTGACCGGCACGCCTTTGGATTGTGGGAGGAAACCCACACACTCATGAAAACGCCTTCCTGACAGCATCAGAATTGATCTTCATATTCCTCTTCTGCCGGTCTGTAATAGCGTCATGCCTAGCTCTGCTCTACTGTATTCCAGCTGCCGGTTCGTCTCTGAACGTGGTTGCAAGATTCTGATTGAGAATTAGTCAGAGGTGGTTGTACATTGCTGGTGGAACTTTATCAGAAACAGTGTAGATATCCTATACAGGCACATAAGAAGGAGCTTCAAGAAGGAGCTAGATAGGCATCTTATGGATAGGGGAATCAAGGGATATGGGGACAAGGCAGGAACAGGGTATTGATAGTAGATGAACAACCATGATCTCAAAATGGCGGTGCAGGCTCGAAGGGCCGAATGGTCTACTTCTGTACCTATTGTTTATTGTATATTGTCTTCCATTGACACTGCCCGGCCTGCTCAGTTAGTCCACCATTTTGTGTGTATTGCTTGGATTTCCAGCATCTGAAGATTGTCTATTGTTTCTGATGGGATACAAGGAAGTCATCGTTCAGTCATAGTATAAGATACAGGTCATAATATATAGGAGTAGAATTAGGTGATTCCGTCATTCTAGTCTGCTCAATTATCAATCATGAAGGATTATTTTTCCAACACCGTATTCTTGCTTCCTGCTATAATTCTCAACCTATTTAGCAATCCAGAACACAAATCTACCCAACGATCGCCTCCACCGCCCTTTGTGGTAACAAATTCCACAGATCAAACGACCTTTGGCTGAAGTAATTGCTTTAATCTCAGTTCTAAAGTAAAGCTTTATTCTGAGGCAGCACGCTCAGTTCCCAGACTCTCCGTCCAATCCAGACACCCTCTTCATTTCCAATGTATCCAGGCTTGTTGTTATTCTTTTGGCGTAAATAATCACTCCCGCCCTAACTTCACCACCCACCCCCAACAACTCAAGATTTTGAGAGAGGAGGTGATTTACTTTTCAGCTGGTTTGGCACACCATTGTGGCCCAACGGCCTGTTCCTGTGATGTACTGTTCCATGTTCTGTTCTATCTTCAGCATCTTGAGTTTCTGTTTGACTCCCACTGCCAGATAGACAGGAGACAGTGGGGGGGGGGGGGAACTTCCAAACGTGAATTGAATTCTGAAACCCTGGTCTCTTTCTACTGGTGCAAACACAAAACAACGTATTTAATCACAGCCTCTCCCTGTCAGGGATGGAATGGGAACTCATTCTCTGCTTTGCTTCCAAAGGAACTTCAGAACCAAACATCTGAGTACAGAACAGAAATACTCGCTTAACATCTCATAAACCCGGACAACTTGATCCCCTGATTCATTTTATCTGGGTAAAAACATGCATGGTATCCCAAGATCCAACCTCAGAGGGTCACAGCCCGAACATCTTTTCCACATCTCACACTGAGAGATTCACGCTACCAATATCCAGCCACCGGAGACGTCTGCTCCATTGCAGAAGGAGGAACATCCAGCCGCATCTGTAAAAGCAGCAACGTAAACCGAAACCTAGACACTGACTGTCCCATATTCCTGGAGCCCCCATCTCTAGATTGCATCTCAAGCACCAAATCTCCCAGGGCTCTTTGCTGCCGATAATATGCGGCAGTGTCTCAGCTAATCCCAGTTCAAAACCTTACACTCCCACACCAACCCGTGACAGAACTGAAGCCTGATGATCTTTTGTCTGGACAGGGATCCGACCGGAATCATGGGCAATGGGTCGCAAAGAGGGTGCTGATACATTTCAAATTTCCTCCACAGTTATATTGAACACATTTGTTCATTATTTTATTGTTGAGTGCGGTGTAACCCAGGCCAATTAGCCGGCACTTTCCCCGTCGTGTAACAGGAATAATATGTTCTAAATATGGGAATATGGCACTGGAAACTCAGTACAAAAGTTTTTTATTTTGTTTCTTTTGATGAAGAAACGATTGACTAACTGCAAGGTGTCTGACACCCAGAACAAAATTGCCTAAATACAATCCCTCCAATCTTCTTCAACCATCCCCCACAGTAAATGCTCAAAGCATCCCCGTATCTGGGGCCACTCTCTCTCCGCTGAGAGTCGGCAACCAGAGAGCGATTAACATGTTCAACACTCTCGGCAGCTCTGGTGAGCTGTTGCCCTGATGATGGAGGAAGTGGCTCAGAAAGATATCCGAGCAGGGAAATAACAATCTCAGTGTGACACGTTCTCGGTTTCATTGTAACAATGATGAACTGACCATTCAGCCATTTTGTAACGGTGATACTAAAATTCCAGTGGTTGTATTTACCCTTTCGAGTTGCATTCAGTAAATCTCACTGTGGTTCCTGCTCTACAGAACTCTCAGCAGTGCAGACGCTGGTCTAAAATAAAAACACATTGTTGGATACGACCAATCTGCAACAAATGTCGATTATGTGTAGAAGTTTCAATTTAGATTCATAGAGCCTTTACAGCACAAACACAGGACTGTTAGTCCATCCAGTCCGTGCCCTGTTCGGTGTGCTCCCATCCCCCTGCAACAAAACCATAGCCCTCTCTACCTCCCTCATCCATACAACTACCAAATATTTCTCAAATATCACAATCGAACCTTCATCTCTCCCTTCTGCTGGGAGCTAGTTCCACATTCGCACCACCCTCTGAGTGAAGTCGTTACCCCTCAGATTCCCCTTAAATGTGACACTTTTTGCCCTAAATCCATGACCTTACCCAACCTGAGGAGAAAATGCCTACCTACATTCACCCTATTTATACTATCATAGATTTCTATATCTCTAGCAGGGTTTTCCAACCTGGGGTCCATGGACCCTTCCTTTAATTGTAGGGGCCAATTGCATAAAAAGTTGGAATCCTGCAAGGATACCCCCTCATTTCCCTGTATTCCAGGTAATCAGGTTCTAATCTGTTCAACCTATCACTATAATTATTTCCTGAAATACCAGCAATGTCCGTGTAATTTTCCCGGCACTCTTTCACGCTTATCGATATCTTTCCTCCCAGTTGCTGATTGGAACTGCACACAATTCTGCATATTTTGGAATCACGGTGTCTTTTCCAACTCTAGCATTAAAATCCCAGCCCCTCTTCGTAATAGTCTGCGTTATAAAGGTCAATATGCCCAAAATTCTCTTACGACTCTGGTGCTACCTTAAACATCTGTAACATCCACGCCGGGACAATCAGGCTCAAAACAGCTATTTTTCCCAAGCAGCAAGCGGGATCAACACCTCTACTCACTAACCCACCATCCACACCCCACCCACTACTGGTTTAAAATTTCCTGAAAGTTCCAGACACTCCTGTGCCTAAATTAACTTTATGGACAATCAATATCGTTCTCAGTATCTCCAGGCTCTCCTCTGCCTTTACAGACAGACAATCAATGTCATAGACCAGAAAATTGTGCAATATTACAAAGGAAGAATGGCGGAATGAAAAATGCAATGAAGTAGAATGACGTATTAATAACAGCTGAGAAATGCATCAAAAAATTAAGAAAGTTACTGGCATTAAGAAAACCTCGTCTGCAGGATGCATAGGATCAGCAGAAGGATCCATCCTAACAGAACCAGATAAAGTATGTTAGAGGTGGATTCAGTATGTAGAGCAGCTTTTTGAGATAATAGAGGGGAACCCCCATATATAAAACACCCTAATTCTGGCCCACCTATTACCACAGAAGAAAGAACTAAAGCAATGAAAGCAATGAAACAATGTAAAGCCTCTGGACCTGATGGAATTTCAGTGGAAATGATACAAGCCCCAGAAGATCTGGGCATACCTACTCATTTTGAAGAGTTTAATGGCATTTATGAGTCTTGTCTATTGCCTGACGATCTCTTGAAATCAGTATTTACAACTCTGTCTAAAATTCCTGGAAATATCCACTGCGAAAATTATAGAACAATCAGTCTCCTGAGTCACATTATAAAGATTTTGTTGAGAATTGTTATCAGTCAAATTAAAAACAAGTTAAGGCTTAAAACTTCTAAACTTCAATATCGGTTTATGGAGGATAGTGGATCTAGCAACGCAATTTTCATCCTGCGAATGTTTTCAGAAAGGGCAACTGAGTATCAGAATGATGTCTTTTTTTTATATTTTATTGATTTCATTAAAAAAGTCGACAAAGTAAAACATGAAAAATTATTTCAAATTCTTACTGAACTAAACATTGACAGAAGGGACCAATAAACGCTTCAAAATTTATATTGGAATCGAATGGTGGGTGTAAAAATTGATGATAATATAAGCAGTTGGTCCAAAATTCAAAGGGGAGTTAGGCAGAGATGCGTTGCCTCACTGAAATTATTTAATATCTATAGTCAAATGATTCTCAGGGAAACAAAAGACCTGGATAGGATAAATATTGGAGGTGTTTACATCAGCAATATAAGATACCACCCTAATATAAAGTGCTGCAGAAGACCCACAAAACACCCTGGACAAAGTAGTGCAAACAAGTGCAGATTTTGGTAAAAAAAAATCCAAATATATGGTAATATCAAAAGAGCAGGATACTCCCAACCGCCTGAGATTTCAGCTCACTGCAGTCTGAGAAAATTCTGATCCCAGCTGTGGAATTACCAACCTGGACTGAGGCCCATCTACTGGCAGTTCCATACCCTCAGAGTCACCAGCCCAATATCTTGCCCAGCAGAACGGGCTGCCATGTTTCCTGCAGTGTAACAGGAACAAAATGTAAAATTATAAAGTAGAAAATTATGGGAACTCAGTATATCAGACTACATCTCTGAAAGGAGAAATGGTGGAAGACCCAGTTCCAGAACTGAGACTGTCCGAGATGCTGCTGAGCGTTTCCAGTATTTTCTCCTCCTTACTTTAAATTTCCTGCAACTGTAGTATTTTCTACATGTAGAACTTCTCCTTTATTTTAATGCACAGATAGTAACTGATTGCCAACCTGAACTAAAAATGCCACCCTAACCCAACCACTGTTAGTACTCGGTTCACTCTGACCCTGGTGTAATACATCCCATACAGTCAATGCTCACAGCATCCTTTCCTCCCACAATCACTCTGTTACATTTGCTCCCGAGGCCACCGTCTCTTCGCTGAGAGGCCGTGACCACAGAGCGATAAAAAGTGCAACACTTGCTGCAGCTCTGACGGGCTGTTACCGTGGAAACAAAGGAAGTGGCTCACTGAAAATAACCAAAGGAGGAAGTAACAAGCTCAACATCAGATGCTATGAGTTCCATTATGACAAAGATTAACACCAGCCCATTTGTAACAGTGAAACTAAAATTGAAATGGCTGATTTTACCCTGTTACATTCTGTATTCAATTGATCAATAAAGTATGTCTGTCTGTCTGGTAGTCCTAGCTATATAAAAAAAACACCATGGAAAAGATGCAAAACAAAACTTCAGAATGAAGACAAAGTTTGAAAGAGAGATTGCTGAAATATATCATTGCACCAATGGGATACAGACTGGACAGAGATTGAACAAGCTGGTTGATATATAGCATTGAGATGGCGGGATACAGGCTGGGCTGAGGTTGAAGAAGATGGTTGATCAGGGGCGATCACTGATGGTCCTGCAGCAATACACAGATCCTGAAATAATAATACGCACTAGCAGATAACGGACTCCAATATAACAAAGCGAAAACAAACAATCAGAACTTTGGTATGTGTCCTTTTCTACTCTACACACTTTATCAATGCACAGCAGGAAGTATCCCATCCCGATACTTCACATCTTCATACGGCTACTGTTCTTCCTGTAACTGAATGAAATAACGGAGAACTGTGGACACAGCTTTGTCCAACATACAAACCAAACACCCCTCCATGGACCCTGTCTACACTACCCACTGCCTCAGTAAAACAGCCAACATAACGAAAGATCCCCACAACCCTGGACAATATCAATTCTCACCCTCCTCTCAGGTCGAAAACAATATAAAATGGAAATATACCCCCAGATTCAAGGACAGTTTCCATTCTGCAGTAAGAAGCGGACTGCATGCTCCCCAGTGTGATGAGTTGGACCCCTGGCCTTACAGTCTAACAAGACCTTGCATCACATATCTAACTGCACTGCAGTTTCTCTGTAACCAGAATGAGTTACATTGAGAATTATTACATGCTGTTTTTGTTTTACCTTATATCACCTTAATGTATTGTTGTAAAGTGTTGATCTGTGTGGATGACACCAAAGACAATATTTCACTGTACATCAGTACATGTAAAAAATAAAGATTCCCCATTTTAATCGTGGGCAAATATTAGACAGCTCCTTTGGAAATACTGGAGGGAGTGTACACATTTCGTAGAATCCCAGAAACATGGAAAAAAAACTTAATTCTCTCATTAATACGGCCACACATCGGGAAACATTGGCTGCATGTTATCAAGTCGCAGAAATGGAAGAAAGGACGTGACAGATCTGAATCTCAGTGTCCTGTCTGAACTGGGGAAAGATGGAACTATTCATACTCGTGGAGGAGTCTCCCGAGGGTGCCATTGCTCCGTTTTACCCTCGCTGTCTGCAATGACACAACTGGCCGAACGTCTATTTCCATTGTGCTGGAAAAAAGTAATACCATTATCGACCACAGGCATCGTTCCGGATGAAGTTTGGATCCGATATCGTGCCGGGTGAAGGAGGTAAATTTCTCCGGGTACATTTTAATGGATGGGTTCAGTCTCGGCATCACCACCTCATCCCGCTCCTGGGACCAGAACACCAGGGGCTGAGCGGCGGCTCATCTCAGGCGGTTCGGTGTGAAGGTCCCATAAGCCGGACCGTCCACGACAGGTTGTGTCCAGGAAGCGGGACGAGGCCGCCAGTTCGAGGAAGTTAACGGGGCTCTCTGCCCAACATGAGGTTCCCCGCCCCCGGGATCGACTTCAGTCCTCACCGATGGGAAATTGTCGGTTGCGTTCAACCCCAGTGACCGGCCTCAATACTCACCGATGGGAACTTGATCAATTTGTCCCGCAGACAGCGATCTGTCCACCCGCTCCCAGCTGACGATATGCTTCAACAGAGAACGGAACGAAAACCCCGCCCATCCAGAGACTGTGAGAGCGGGGGCGGGGCCTCGGAAGCGAAAACCTGATATATTGCAGATCTGCGTTTGGAATGGGAGCGAGAAACCGAATCTGGTGACGGTAGAGGATCTGCCGTCTGAAACGGCGATTCTGCTCCTCGCCCCTCACGCGCTGCCCAACCTACCTGCTGCATTTTACACATTATTTCATATTTACATGAGTTACATTTTTAATTTTTCCCTCTGCATCTTCCCCGTCGCCATCCCGCCACCTCCCGGTTCTCAGAGTTACAGGTTTGATTGCCACCCCGGTCCAACACACAATTCCCACCCGAACCGGGGAGGGGAAAGAGGCGAGCAGAAAGGTGATAGGTGGTCATGTCATGGGCTGGTCAAGGGCTGGAGATGAAAGAATCGGAGTGTTATCAACAGCAGAAAGGGAAAGAGGGAAAGAGCACAAATGGAAGTTCAGAGTGGGGAATAGAGAAGTGGGTGGCGGGCGGAATTTGTTTACTGGAAGGAGAATTCAATATTCAGACAATCAGGTTGGAAGGTACCCAGATTCAATATAAAGTGTAGTTTCTCCACCCTCTGTGTGGTCTCATATTGTCACAAGAGGAGGCCATTGATCGAGACCTCGGAATGGGAATCAGAATTAAAATGTTTGGCCACTGCAAAGTCCTTCTTGTGACAGATGATGCAGAAATGCTCGACAAAACGGTCTTCCAATTTATGGCGGGTCTCACGAGTGTAATGTGGCCACAGCGGGAGCACCGGACAGAATGGATGACCGCAGTCGATTCGCCGGTGAAGTGTTGCCTTACCTGGAAGGACTGTTTGTGTCTGAATGGAGGTGAGGGAGGGACTGTACGGGTAGATGTAGCACTTTGGTCGTATGCAGCGATGTTTGTGGAGGAAGATTAGTGAGGAGTAATGAATGCACAAAGGAATTGTGGAGGGAGTGATTCCTTTTGACCCCTGTTTGTGACATCCTAAACATATTTGCATAAGTGCAATCCCTACATTCAATAGTTTTCTCTTTATTGCAACAGAAACATCATATATTCCATACAGTGAATGCTCAAGGCATTCGGGCCTCCACACCGGTTCCTAAGGCCACTGAGGGGCAGTGACCAGAGAGCGACAAAAGTGTTCAACACTCTGCAGCTCTGCTGGGCTGTTACCCTGGTGATGGAGGAAGTGGCTCAGCAAAACTAACTGAAAATTGGAAATAAGGAATTCAACCTCACATCCTCTGAACTTCATTATGACAAAGATGAATACTGAGCTCTAAGCCATTTTGTAATGGGGAAGCTAAAATTCCAGTGGCCGTTTTAATGCTGTCTCGAGTTGCATCCTGTAAATCTGTTAGTAGTGTCATATCTACAGAACTTCCAGCAGTGCAGAATCTGGTCCAACATCAAAACACATTGTTGGATGCGCTCTGTCTTCTATAGGATATTTACAAAGGACATCATACAATACATTGTGGTGAGAACCATTAAGTATCCTTCTTGGTTCATTTAAGTGGTTAAAATTCCTTTATGTGTCTGCGAATCACCTATAACTATGATCAAACCCCGGCATTGATACAGGTGTTATTCAGATCCTGCTACTGGACAGAAGGTTGTTACGGAAGGTTCCCAGATACATATAATGTTGTGATCTCAGATCCTAGACTATCCTACTGTTGTAAGCGTCTTGTCCCTATCACTCTATCCAGACCTTAGGATGTGATTGAGGTTTCTGTTCCCAGAATCAACACCCCTCCATTGAGAACAGCCGAAAGAAACCAAATACCCCTTATACATAAAACTTTTCATTCCAGAATCACTCTTGTGAAATTTGTACACAGCAAATGTAATGAGCACATTTCCACGAATAACGGAGAAATTGGTGGTAGGATAATTTATTGAAAGAAACTATGCTTTCCTTCCTGCCCTGTTAACGCACACAAAATATCTCCCGATGTTTAGTTTGCCTATCTATGCATGGAGCCGAAAAAAGTTGAGAGAGATTTTCAAAGAAATCTCTGTGCCTGTGTTTAGTTGGGAATAACGAAGGCCAGTCACGTCGTGGATAGTGCACGGTTTACACAACAGGTGCTTGTTGTCTTGGGGTGAATTAAGATGGATAGGATGAATACCTCAGGAATATGGTAGAGACTGCAGGACTCGGATGTTGCTGGCATTTAAGGAGTAGAGTCACAGGGGTAGGTTGAAGAGGTTTGAAAGTGATTCCCTTAAGCACAGGAGAAAGAGGGGAGATGCTAGCAGGGGTTCCAAAACATTTTAATACCGCGGACCCCTGCCATTAACGGGAGGGTCTGTGGAACCCAGGTTGGGAACCCCTGCTAGAGTTAAAAAAAACTATGATGGTAGAAATAATGTGAATGCAAGTAGGATTTCGCCCCTCATGTTGGGTGTGCGCATGGATTTAAGGGTTTAAGACAAAAAGTGATACATTTAAGGGGATTACAGTAGGATCTATTTCACTAGGAGGGTGGCACGAATGCGGATGAAGGTACAAATGCAGTTTATTGGAGAAATTTGTATGGGAACAAGGATAAGGGACGTATTGAGGGATATGGTCTGGGTGCATGTGGATAGGTCAAGGGAGAGAATGGCACAGACTAGATGGGCGGAAATGCCTGTTTCTCTGCTGTAATAGAATGGATTACATTGTGCGCTCTACACAAGTCTATTTCCCAGTAGCCTTAAATCATTTCAACGTAATATTCGAAAACGCTGCAAATACAAGAAACACTCTGGAGATAAAGAATATCTGTGGAGAGGGGCAAAGTTAATGCTTCAGCTCCAAATCCCTGTGTCGGAATGGATTCAAACATTTTCTAATCTGATTTCAGGTCTCTAACAACTTGAATGTTTCTTTAATTTCCAGCTGCTCACAGACAGACGACAGGTGAGAATACTGATCCCGAGGTAGATAACCAACGATGCAAACAGTACATCGCTCATTCCAGATATTTGCTCGCTCTGTGTGCTGGGACAACCTCTCCGGTCTCTCTGATCTCTCCGCTCTTTTGCATCTGTACCTTTTGGTTTTGGACTCCCCAACCCTGGGGGACAATCCTTGATATATTTGACAGGGTATCAATGGGTTTGCAGACTACGTTAGGAAAAATAGCTCTGACTGTAACAGTGATGCCCCCCGTGCTCTAAAAAATGCTTCTAGGCATCAACACAATCTAGCCAAGAAAGTTACCCCTTCCGACTTTTGAACAGATTTCAATACGTACACTTAATGTCAGGGAAACGTATACGATATACATCCTGAACTTATTATTTTCTTCGCAAACATCCATGAAAACAGAGGAGTGTCCCAAAGAATGAATGACAGATAAATGTTAGAACCCCAAAGCCCCCCAGGCTCTCCCTCCCATGCATAAGCAGCAGTAAAGCAACAACACTCCTCCCCTGGGAGGCTGACGGGCCAGAAAACATCCCAGGCCGTGCTCCGGCAGTGTGCACACCAGCTCACTGATGACTTCACGGCCATCGTCAACACTTCACTCATGAAGGTTTCACATCGGCCAGCATCATCCCTGCAACAAATAATTCTACACCTTCAGAATGAAACGACTGCCGCCCGGCGGAACTGCCGCCAATCATCACAAAGAGCGTGAAACGGCCGGTAATGGCACATATCAATAACTCCAAATCCTGCCACACTGCTCACTCACCAATATTCTTACTTAAGGAACCGCTCTGTAACGAACTCCAACTCACCCATCTAAATGCAGCCCTGTTCAACAGGGTGTTGGACTACTGAAACAACCGGCTTCAGAAAGTCAGGATGTACAACTGCTCCTCACTCCCAGTCATCCTGAACTCAGGCTGTGTGCTGAGCCCATTGCTGTACACTCTGTTCACACATGACCGCACGGCCAAACACCCGGGGAATCATATTGTCAAGTTCGCCAGCGTCACGGAAGTTGCTGAGTCTATCACATATCAATGAGATGACATACAAAAGAGAAGGGCTCAAGGCCTGGTACACATTCACCCACAAACTCACCCTACCACATCCCCATTACCACGAGTTTAACATTTCCTGTCACTAACAATATGCACAGACACTGCTTTGCCTAACGTCACTTTATGGATATACCACAAATGTTTTAAGCATGATAAGTGTTTTTATATAATTCTTATATTTATCTCTTTGTGATTTTTGTTTCTGCATGAGATCCACAGCAACAATTATTTCGTTCCACTTTACAACAGTTTACTGGAATGATATTAAACAATCCTGAATTTTGAATCCTTGGGAAAATGCCACGACCACCCACATTATCTGTACACCCTCCTGATTTTATATACTCCGACAATGTTACCCCGATTCTCCTGTGGAATAAAGATTAAGGTCGGCCAACCACTCTCTATAACTCAGCCCTCTTGTCCAGACAGCATCTTGACCAATCTCTTCTGCGCCCTCTCCAGCTTGATGATGGCTTTCCTACAATAGCTTGAAAAAACACAGTACCTAATCCTCGGTGTAGTCTTACCAACAATTCATATAAATACAATATAATGTCCACAATCCTGAACTCAATGTCCTAACTGATGCAGGCCAACATGATTAAAGCCTTCTTTTTCAACCTGTGTACTGCCCATCCACTTTCAGTGAACTGTACGCTTGTACTCCCATATCGTTCTGTTCCACAGCACTCCGTGCCCTCCCATTCACTATAGCAGTCCCACCCTGGTTTGACTGCCAAAAGTCACCATCTCTCACTTGTCCAAGTTGAAACTATTTGCTATTTCTCAGCCCATCTCTGAAACTGACACAAGGTCCTCTTGAAAGTCACTGTAACCTATTGCGATATGAAACAGACTGGCAAACTTAGTATCAGACTTACTAATAGTGCCATGTACATTCATGCCAACTCAATGGCACGAATAATGAATCATAGAGGTCTAAATTCTGACACACACATCCCCCACGTCACAGGTCTCCATTCGCAAAATCCAACTTCAGTCATCGCCCTCTGCTGCTTGTCATCGAGCCCGGTGTGAATCCACCTCGCAAGCTCCCCGTGAAACCCACGTGACCGAACCTTCCAGGATCTTATTCGATGCTTTACCAACGCCCATTTAGGCAAACATCACTGCCCTACTTCACCTATAATATTTGAGAGGTGTGATGTCCCACTGTGTGGCGTAGTCGGTGATTTCCCTGAAAAAGTAAGGAGGCACGGGGTCCAAGGAGACCTTGCCTTGTGGATCCAGAACTGGCTTGTCTACAGAAGACAGGTCATATTCTTCATGTAGGTCTGTGATCGGTGCAGTGCCTCAAGGATCTGTTATGGCGCCCGTTCTCTTCGTAGTTTTTATAAAGGACCTGAATGAGGAAGTGTATGCATAGGTTAGTACATTTGCTGATGACACAAAGTTTAGAGGTGTTGTAGATTGTGTGGAGGGCTGTCGAGGTCACAGCGGGACTTCGGTTGGATGCAAAACTGGGCTCAGAAGTTGCAGATGGAGTTCAAACCAGCTTAGTGTGAGATGGTTCAATTTGGTAGGTCAAATATGATGGCAGTATATAGTATTAATGGCAAGACTCTTGGCAGTGTGGAGGATTAGAGGGATCTTGCGGTCCGAGTCTACAGGACACTCAAAGCTGCTATGCCGCTGGACTGTCTGGTTCAGAAAGCATACGTTGCATTGGCCTTCATCACCGTAGGATTGTGTTCAAGAGCCAAGAGGTGATTTTACAGCTATATCGGATCCTGGTCAGACACAACTGGAATACTGTTCCGGTTACCTCACTACCCGAAGGATGTGGAAATTATAGGAAATGCGTAGAAGAGATTTACAAGAATGTTTCCTGGATTGTGGAGCATGCCTTCTGAGAAAAGGTTGAGTTAACTTGGCCTTTCCTCCGTGGAGAGATGGGGGATGTGAGGTGAACTGATAGAGGTGTATAAGATAGTGAGAACACTGATCGTATGAGGCCTTTTCTCAGGGCTGAAATGGCTAACACGAAAGGGCACAGTTTTAATGGCCTAGGAAGTAGGTACCGAAGCGATGTTAGGGGTATGTATTTTTAATTTACTCAGACAGTGGTGTGTAGTGGATAGGGCTGCCGGCGATGGTGGAAGAGGCGGATAGGTTAGGGTCTTTTTCGAGGATCTTGGATATGTACATGGATCTTAGACAAGTAGGGGACCCTGGGTAACCCCAGAAAATTTCTGAAATAAGTACATATTTCGGAAAACTCTGTTGGCCGAAGGGCTTGTGTATTATGCAGCAAATTTTCTATATTTCTATATTCTTAGTTCATTCCATACAGTCAATGCTCACAGCATCCTTTCCTCTCACTATCATGCTCTTTCATTTGCTACTGAGGCCATTCTCTCTACACTGAGAGGCGGTGACCACAGAGCGATAAAAATGTGGATCTCTTCTTGCAGCTCTGGTGGGCTGTTACCCTGGAAACGGAGAAAGTGGCTCACCAAAAATTACCGAAAAGGGAAATAACAAACTCAGCATCGTCTGCTGTGAGTTTCATTATGACAAAGATTAAAACTGCAGCCATTTTGAATCGAAGAATCTAAAATTGTAAAGACTGCTTTTAACGTACTGTATTCAATTGCTCCTCAAATAGTTCTGGCTAACAAAAATGATCAATAATACATGAACCTCTGCCGTAAATATACCCAGTGACAGCCCCAATTACTATCTGTTGTAACAATCTCCACTGTTCGACCAGATAGAGCAGGGTCTTGTAAGAGCATCCTGGATATGTACATGGATCTCAGAGAAGTGGGGGGCTATGTGTATCCCTAGGAAATTTCTGAAGTAAGTACATGTTTCGCACAGCCCAGTTGGCCGAAGGGCTTGTGCATTATGCTGCAGATTTTCTATATTTCTATGTTCTCAGTTCATTCCATACAGCCAATGCTCACAGCACCCTTTACTCCTACTATCATCTGTTGCATTTGCTCCCGAGGTTACTGCTTCTCCGCTGCGTGGAAGTGAACACAGAGCGAGGAAATTATGCAACATTTCTTGATACCATGTTAGTGGTTTGTTACCATGGAAACAGAGGAAGTGGCCCAGCAAAAGTAACTGAAAAAGGAAATTACAAATCACGCTCTATGAGTTACATTGTGACAAAGATTAACACGGCAGTCATTTTGAAATGATGAATCTAAAATCGGAAAGGCTGCTTTTCACCATGCCAGGTGCTTTATTGAATTAATCATACAGTAGTTCTGGCTAATAAAACACTATTTCTACTCTAGTGATCAGTAATATATTGCCGTAAATATACCAATTGACAGCCTTAACCGCCATCTGTTGCAAAACACTCCACAGGTCGAACACTCTTTGGCTGACGAAGTTTCCCTTATATCAGGTTTAAGGGGAAACTTCTGTATTTTGAGGCTGTCCTCTCAGATCACAGACTCTCCGTCCAATGGAAACTTCCTCTCCATATCCACTGTATCCAGGCTGTCCAGCATTCTGTGGGTTTAATTAAGATCCCTTCAACCTCTATAGTTCTGAAATCCATAGAGTACAGGCCTACAGTCATCAAATACATTCCTGAGATTACTTTTTTGAACCATGTGAGCAGCAGTTGTACTGAACACATTTCCTGGAATAACAGGTAAAGTGGTACCAGGATAATTCACGGGAAAACTGTGGTTCCTTTACTGTTCCACTAAGTATCACTAAACAAGCGCCTTTGCACAGGTCCATTTCCACAGGAACAAAGTCAGTGATTTGGGTTCTCAACCGTAAATCAGAATAGCTTCAACTATTTCACGTTTTTAGTGCAGATTACAGGCATCTTGAGATTCTGCCTGATTTCCACCGACTGTCAGACAGGCGACAGTCGAGAAGGGGGGCGGAATTTCCAAACACAGTTTGAACACCGAACTCACGGGTCTATTTCTACTGTTGTAAACACAGTGCAGCCCATTTACTCGCAGACTCTCCTTGTGAGAAATGGAGTGGTAACACATCCTCCCCTCAGTATAGCAGTCATTACTTCCAAAGAAACTAGAGAAACAAATATCTGAACCCAGAACAGAAATACTGGCTCAACGCCTAATAAGAATGGGAAGCTTGATCCCCTGGTCGATTGTACTTGGAACTAAAACTGTAAAATCTCTGGACCCAAACTCACAGGGTCACTTAGCTGTATTTGCCACTCACCGACCCCTGAAACTGCACACATCGTCCACACATCTCACAGTGAGTGGTGTGATCAGAAATTTCCCCACAACCAATGGCCTGCACCCCAAACCTTTTGTTCATTGTGGAAGGAGGAACATCCAGTCCCCACCTTTGGAAGTACCGTCCTGGGTCAAATCCCCGATACTGACAGCTACATAGGCCCAGTGTTTCCCAGGGTTACAGCTCAAGCAGCAACCCGCCCAGGACTCCTTGTTGCCAGTAACATGCTGCAGTGTCTCGGCCATTCAGAGTTCAACACTCACAGTAAATTCGAGGTGCAAGTACAGAAGGTGGAAAAGAAGGTTTTAATCATGCCGGCCTGCTTCATTTAGGGCATTAAGTTCTCTATTGTGCACAGTTTATTGTAGGTATATAAATTGTTGGTAATACCAAAGAATTAGGTACTTTATTTTTTCCATGCTATTGCAGAAATGTCATCATCAAGCTGGAGAGGGCGCAGAAGAGATTGGTCAAGATGCTGCCTGGACCAGAGGGCCGAGTTATAGAGAGTTGATGGACGAGCTGGATCTTTACTCCGCTGAAGAATGGGGGAAACATTGCCGCAGTTTATAAAATCAGGAGCGTGTGTAGATAATGTGGTTGGTCATGGTATTCTCCCCAGGGTTCAAAATTCAGGATTTCTTTAATGTCATTCCAGTAAATTGTTGAAAAGGAGAACGAAATAATTGTTGCTGTGTATCTCATGCAGAAACAAAAATCACAAAGAGATAAATATAAGAATTATATAAAAACACATATCATGGCTTAAAACATTTGTGGTATCTCCACAAAGTGACGTCAGGCAAAGCAATGTTTGTACATATTGTTAGTGACAGAAAATGTTATACTCGTGGTAATGGGTGTGTGGTGGGGTGAGTTTGTGGGTGAATGTGTACCAGGCCTTGAGCCCTGCTCTTTTGTAAGTCATCTCTTTGATATGTGATAGACTTAACAACTGTCGTGTCTTTGGCGAACTTGACAATGTGATTCCCCGGGTGTTTGGCCGTGCGGTCATGTGTGAACATAGTGTACAGCAATGGGCTCAGCACACAGCCTATGTTGAGGATGATTGGGAGTGAGGAGCCGTTGTACATCCTGACTATCTGAAGGCGGGTGGTTCAGTAGTCCAACACCCAGTTGCACAGGGCTGCATTTAGATGGGTGAGTTGGAGTTTGTTACAGAGCGGTTCTTTCAATAGGAATATTGGTGAGTGACCTGTGCGCAGGATTGGAGTTGTCAATATGTGTCATTAACAGCCGTTTCACACTCTTTGTCATGATTGGTGTCAGTTCCACCCGGCGGTAGTCGTTTGATTCTGACGGTGTAGAATTATTTGTTGCAGGGATGATGCTGGCCGATGTGAAGCCTGGATGATTGAAGTGTTGACGATGGCCGTGAAGTCATCAGTGAGATGGTGTTCGTTGGGGGTTGCCGATGTTTGTTTTTTGCTGGTGGTGAGGTGTTGTTGCTTTTCTGCTGCTTATGCATGGAAGGGGGAGCCTGGGGAACTTTGGGGTTCTAACATTTAACTGTCATTCATTCTTTGGGGAACTCCTCTGTTTTCATGGATGTTTGCGAAAAAAATATAATTTCAGGATGTATGTCGTATACATTTTCCTGACATTAAATGTACCTATTGAAATCTGTTCAAACGTAGGAAGGGGTAGTTTTCGGGGCTGGTTTGTGTTTGGTGCCCTGAAGCATTGTTTAGAGCACGGGAGCTTCATCACTAGTACAGTCAGAGCTATTTTTCCTGACGTAGTCTGCAAAACCGTTGATGCCCAGTTCAATATATACCAAGGATTGTTCCTCAGGGTTCGAAAGTCCCAAAACCAAAAGGCACAGATACAATTGAGCGGAGAGATCAAATTGACCGGGAGCTAATCTCAACACACAGAGTTAGTGAGTATCTGGAACGAGCTGTTCAGTGTTTGCATCGTTGATTATCTACCTCGGAGTCCGTATTCTCACCGTGTCTGAAAATTTCCACTCACTGTCGTCTGTCCGTGAGCAGCTGGAAAGTAAAGAAACATTCAAGATGCTGGAGACCTGAAATCAAATCAGAAAATGTTTGAAGCCATTCCGCCACAGGCGGTTGGAACTGAAGCATTAACTTTGTTCCTCTCCACAGATATTCTTTATCTCCAGAGGGTTTCTTGTATTTGCAGAGTTTTCGAACATTACGTTATCCATGTACCCATACAAACTTCTCCTATATATTGCATTTGCAACCGGCAACTGCTTCCGTGCCACTCTCTGAGTGAAATAGTTCCTACTTCAATTTTTCTTAAATATTTCACATTTTCCTTAAACCTATGACCACACAGAACATGAGGGGCAAAACCCTACCTGCATTCACCCTATTTCTACCATCATAGGTTTATTTACCTGTAGCAGGGGTTCCCAACCTGGGATGCGCAGACTCGCACGTTAATGGTAGGGATCCACAGAATTAAAAGGGTCGGGAGTCTCACCTGGCATCTCCCCTCATTCTTCTGTGCTTCAGGGAAACAATTTCGAACCTGCTCAAGCTACCCCTGTAACTCTACTCCTTAAGTATCAGCATCATCCATGTCCAGCAGGGCTCCTGCAGTTTCCATCCTATTCTTAGGGATTTATCCATCTTAATTTATCCCAGTACAGCAAGCACCGGTTGTGTAATCCGCACACAATCCATGAGTTGACTGGCTTTCGTCATTTCTACAGTCTTTTCCTGTATCCCAAGGAAACACAGGCACAGAGAATTTGTTGAAAATCTCTCCCATATCTTTCGGTTCCATGCATAGATATGCACACTGAACATCGGGAGATATTCTGTGACTGTTAACAGAGCAGTAAGGAAAGCTCAATTTCTTTCAATAAATTATCCTGCCACCAACTTGTCCGTTATTCGTGGAAGTGTGCTCATTACAATTGTTGTTTACAAATATCACAAGAATCACTCTGGAATGAAGAGTTTTATGTATGAGGGGCATTTTGTGTCTCTGGGCCTGTTCTCAATGGAGGGGTGATGACTTGGAACAGAAATTTAAATGAAATCCTGAAGACTGGATAGAGTGAAAGGGACAAGATGTTTTAAACAGGAGAGGAGTCTAGAATCTGAGATGACAATCTCAATGTATTCAGTTGTATACGGGGACATTATCTTCTATACTTCTGTCCAGTGCCAGGATCTGAATACCACCTGTATCAATGCCTAGTGTTGATCGTAGTTATAGGTTAATTGCAGGCACAAGAATATAATGGCATTTTGACTACTTAATTGAATAAGTAAGGACCCTTAATGGTTATCACCACAATGCATTGAAAGATTGTGTATCTGAGGATGTTCTCAATTGAGGAGTGGTAAATCTGGCAACAGAAATGTCAATGAAATCCTGAGGACTGGATAGAGTGATAGGGGCAAAATGTTTTCAATACTAGGGGAGTCCGAGATCACAATTTCAATTTATTCAGTTGTATCTGGGGTCCTTCTCTTCCATCAGTCTGTCCTGTATCAGGATATGAATATCACGGTTAACAATGCCTGGGGTTGATCGTAGTTATAGGTTATTTGTAGACAATAGAATATAATGGAATTTTTGTCCACTTAACTGAACAAAGACGGACCACTTAATGGTTACCAACACAATGTACTGTATGATGTCGTTTGTAAATATCCTATAGTTGACATGTGGAACAACGTGTTTTGATTTTGGAACTACTAACAGATTTACTGGATGTAGAGATGGAACTACTAACAGATTTACTGGATGCACCTCGAGACAGGGTTAAACCCCCAATATAATTTTATCTTCCCCATTGCAAAATGGCTGAGAGCTCAGTTTTCATCTTTGTCACAATTAAACGCAGAGCATGTGAGGTTGTTCCTTATTTACTATTTTCCATTAGTTCAGCTGAGCAACTTCCTCCATCAGCAGGGTAACAGCCCGGCAGAACTACAGAGTGTTGAACATTTTTATCGCTCTCTGGCCCCTCAGTGACCTCAGGAACCGGTGTGGGTGCCCGGATGCCTTGTGCATTCACTGCATGGAATATATAACGTTTATTTTGCAATAAAGAGATAACTAATGAAAGTAGGGATTGCATTTATGCAAATTTGTTTAGGATGACACAAACAGGGGTCACTTCCTCCACAATTCCCTTATTCATTTATCCCTCTTCACTAATCTTCCTCCAGATACTTATCCCCATATATGGCCTTTTCGGGTAGGAATCGTGTATCGTACCGGGTTGGGAATCGAACCCGTACTCTGTGAACCGGGAGGTGGAGCGATGGCGAGGGGGAAGATACACATGGAAAAATAAAAAATATAGCTGATGTAAATATGAAATAACGTATAAAATGCGGCAAGTAGGTCGGGCAGCGTGAGAGGGGCGAGGAGCAGAGTCACCGGTTCAGATGAAAGATCTTCCACCCGTCAATTGATCCCGTTTCCCGCTCCCATTTCAAACGCAGATCTGCAGTATCTCAGGCTTTCGCTGAGGCCCCGCCTCCGCTCTCACACTCTCCGGATGAGCGGGGGTTTTCTTTCCGTTCTCTGTTGAAGCGGAACGTCTGCTGGGAGCCGGAGAACCGATCGCTGTCTGCGGTACAAATTGATCATATTCTTATCGGTGAGTATTCAGGCCGGTCATTAGGGGTGGAGGTGACCGATAATTTGTCATCGGTGAGTACTGAGTCCGATCCCGGGGGAGGGGGAAACCTGATGTTGGGCAGAGAGTCCCGTTAACTTCCTCGAACTGGCGGCCTAGTCTCGCTTCCTGGACACAACCTGTCGTGGTCGGTCCCGGTTATGGGACCTTCACACCGAACCGCCTGAGATGAGCCGCCGCTCAGCCCCTGGTGTTCTGGTCCCAGGAGCGGGA
>JAUOBT010000189.1:0-10822 GCA_032362145.1 Hypanus berthalutzae | reverse complement strand
GTCAACCCTCACAACAGTAATCTTGGGCTTCGGGGATCTCAGTTCTCAGAAGCTTTTTGACCATCTGTGTGGGTTTGTTGCAACGAAAGAAGTGACTGAACCTTCAAATCTGTCTCATCAATTGCAACGTGCTTCCACTGTAAATCTGCACTTCAAAGGAACCGTTTGTCACAACACCTTGGATTGTAACATTGTAGTTTGAGTTACTGTATAAATCACCTATTGTTATCACCATTGTCAGCAGGGTTAAAACCTCTTGACGTAATTTGTCTGAGAGTTTCTGCGGAGAGTGTTTCCAACAAAATGTCTATTTGTGGTGATGAACTTTCATATGCACCAAGCTTTCAAGTATCTTCAGTGACGCCCTCACAATCAGAATATTTGGGGTCTCTTTCAGGACCCACCCCTAATCCTAATGCATGGCAACCAAACATAGCAGTCTAAGAGAGTGACTGTGTGTCAAAGACCTCGACGGAGAGCTGGGGAGGCGGATAGGAAAGGACAGTTGTGTATGCGTGCTCTCCACAGCATTGTATCGGTCCCTAAACTAATCCCACTGTCCCCTCTTATTCACAGCACTGTACCAGTTCTAAACGATTCCCACTTCTCCGCTCTGTCTGACGACGTCACTATATACGTCACAAACTCATTCCACTGTCCCTCTCGTTCTCTGTATCGATCCTCAAACTGGTCCAATTCCTCTGTAGTGTCTTCACCGCTTCGAGTCGATCGACAAAATACTATAACACTGTCTGTACCGACAGCCCAGAATCAATTCCCAAAATAATTCCAGCAAATGCAAGAACAACGTTCGGGTCGATCCCGTGGGGTAGAGGAGACACAGGGATTTAGTTCCGTTTGTCATTAAATCTGATGAATCAGAATATTGAATAGTCAGGATCGATATCACTGAAGGGTATTACTGCCACAAGCGTCAAGCGGGAAGCGTGTAAATTGACCGCAGACAGCTCACACCGGTTAACAGACAGAAGTGACAGATACGAATATTTGTGCTCACTCACCAGGAACTCCGATGATGACAATGAACACGTTGAGCATTTTGTCTACTCGTATGTATCTATCAAATAATGCAGGCATTTTCTCTGGCCGGTGATTTGTCCCCGTGTGCTACAGAAGATCTCCCGGAATGAAATGTCGAGGCTGCACATACCTGGGGTTTTAATACCATTTACCGACTCCATGGGGACAGGTTTCAACAGATTTAAAATAAACATTTTTAAAATTTATTTACAATCTGATTACGTCAGCCAAGCGAAGTCCCTGGTTGCAACACTGTGATTACCTCAGTGAATTAATTGTGAAACTGAAACTGAAACAATGTGATGTCACTAAGGGTTTGTAAATTCCGAGGTGTCACACCTCCAGCAAAGGGGATATTGATTCAAACTCCATCAGACCCAACTCTCCACCTCACCTCGTGTCAGTGCGACTGTTGTCCATCGGCTGAGCAGATTGACTGAGAGTAAAGCGGCCTCTCCATTCTGATTCTCCACCAATTGTAATCACAGCTCATCTCAATGTAACCTCATCTCTCACTCCCGAAACAATAAACCATACCTCAGCTTGTTCAGATGAAGTGTACCAAACTTTGTCCTGGGTCATAAACATGTCTATCCTCATCACCACTGAGAGGGTATGTTTGCTCTGAGAAAAGAAACTATGTCTTCTGTTTGTCCTACATGGAACAGAGAAAGGTAAAGAACGGGAACAGACCCTTCGGCCCACAGTGACTCTGCAAACCATGACGTCGTATTAAACGGAACACAGCTACCAACACTTGATCAGTCCCCCTACAGTCCCTGACTGTCCACTTGTCAACTCTCACATCAGTAATCTTGGGTTTAACGGATCTCTGTTCTCAGAAGCTTTTTGACCATCTGTGTGGATTAGTTGTAACCACCAAAAGCGACTGAACCTTCAAAGCTGTCTCATCAATAGCAAATTTCTTCCACTGTAAATGTGTGCTTCTAAGGAAACTTTTGTCAAACACAACATCTTGATTTGTAACAGTGTAACTTGTGGTATTGAATCGCTTATTCCTACCATTGCAAGCATAAACTCTTGACGAAATTTGAGTCTGAGAGTCTCTGCCGAGAATGTGTCCAAGACAATGTCTATTTGTGGTAACGGACAAACACCTTCATATCCACCAAGCTGTCAAGTATCTTCAGTGACTCCCTCACAATCAGAATATTTGGGGTCCCCTCCAGGACCCACCCCTAAACCTAACGTATGGCCACCAAACTGCGCAGTCTAAGGGAATGATTGTGTGTCAAAGTCCAGGACGGAGTGCTGGAGGGGCGGATAAAAAAAGTGTAATTGTGTATGTGTGCTCTCGCTAGCATTGTATCGGTCCCGAGAATAATCACACTGCACCCTTTTTCCACTGAGCACTCTATCAGTCTCTAAACGAATCCAACTGCCATCCCTTTCTCCGCAGCACTCAATCAGCCTGTAAAATAATCCCAGCGCCCCCTCTTATTCACAGCACTGTACCATTCCCTCAACTACTCTCATGGCCCGCTCTCTTTGTCGCCGTCACCATATACGTCATAAACTCATCCCACCGTCCGCTCGCTCTCCACAGCACTGTATCGATCCTCAAACTGGTCCCATTGCTCTGCATTATCGTCACGCTCCAAGTCGATCGACGAAATAATATAACACTGTCTATACCGACAGCCCAGAGCCAATCCCCAAAATAGTCCATAGGCAACAAGTGGAGAGACAAAGCGAAAACTGCAGAGCGATGGGCAGAAGGACTTCGGGGAGAACGAGGGTGCAGGAAGCGACAGGTTAGGGCTGAAGGCAGAAACGAGTGAGACAGACAGGAAGAATGAGAGCGAAAGAGAGATGCAGATAGAGAGAGAGAGAGAGCGAGAGAGGGTGGGGTCTCTTCGTATCCCCATTTCCAACCACTTTTTTTCTGTCTCTCCGCGGGAATCTACCTTTTCCACCTCTGCTGTGTTCAGTTGTTGCCCCTGCTCACCGTGACCGACTCTGCCGTTTCTCAGCACCTGGCTTAAATTCTGCCAGCGACCACCGTGACACGACCTGCCTTTCACCCGTCAGCCAGAAATCTGCCCTTGTCTACAATACACGCAGCCTCCGCCTGTGCAACTGCTCACTAATGTAAATATCGAATCGGCCAATCGTGTGGCAGCACCTCAATGCATAAAAGTGGGCAGACAAGGTCAGGAGGTTCAGTACTTATTGAGACCAAACTTCAGAAAAGTTAAGAAATGTAATTTCACTAAGTTTGACCGTGTAATGATTAGTGCTGCCAGAAGGGGTGGTTTGAGAATCACTGAAACGAATAATCTCCCGGGATTGTGACGCATGACAGAAACTCAAACGAACAAATGTGTAACAGCAGTAAAGCGTAAATAAAGACACAGGTTGGTAGTACCGAAAAGACGACTCGTTCACCCGGTATTTGACATACCACAGACTCTCTCTCCCTAATAAGGGAAAAAGAGGTGTTCCTGTTTCACAGCGAACGGGAAGACACAGCAAACAACTGGCAGTGCACGACGTTAAAAGTCTGTTGCGTAGCTTTTTCCGAGCTCTGCGCATGGTGTGTAAGCTCAAAAAGGCGCATCTCTCCGTGCACACCTCACCTGGTAGCCAACCCTCTGCTGCCGATGTTCCATGTTCTCCCGGGACGCTTCAGTCAGGGACAACGGCCCAGAATCAGCCCCTCCACAGAGCCAGGAAATCCCGGAACCCTGAAGGCGCGCTGGTCTTCCAGACCGCGTCCTTGGGATATCAAAACCAGGCCGGTCCTGACCCCCTGAGAGCGGATCACATTCCTGCAAAAACCGAAGACAAAGTGTAACTCCAGGTCCTGGTCTTCGAAACGTATGAAACGAGGTATCAACAGTAGAAATAAAGCTGTTTTGGAAGTTGCATGTAAAGGACTCGCCATTTAACGCCTTCTTAACTTCGTCCCACCTCTTTGACACGTCGACTCTTGTAGCAGATGAGTGACAGTAGCAAAGGACCACACCATCTCCCACTCATGTACTTAATGAAGTGACGCTGAGGGTTTGTTTACTGACGGACCGTCTACAGCTTCCCTGGGCGAAGGATTTTTTATCAGTAAAGCACGTCCTCCGCATTTCCGTTCTAAAGCTATTTCCCAAATCTTGAGGCTATGTCCCCAATGTGTAGTCTCACCTCCCAGTAATGACTTTCCTGCCGTCACCCATCTCTCTATCATTGTTTGATATGCACACGTACGACTTCCTCTTTTTCTTCTGAAGTACAGTCCGTTTACTCTCAGGAGATTCATAGGCTTAACCCCGTCCTCTCCACAATCAATTCCTCCTCAAAATCCTAAAACGTTAGTATAGTTTCAGTGACGTAATGTTACGGGTCTGCGAAATGTGTTGATACCACACTTGCAGTGCTGTGTTGAACACTGAACGTAGAACATGGAACATAAATCTGTAAAGTTCAGGGACAGGCCATTCGGCCCGCAATGTTATGCCGAGCATCAAAACATCAAATCAAAACCAACAAAGCACGATGTCCTCCTTCTGACTCATTTTCCGTATACGTCCGTTTTCCTAATATCCATGAGGCAAACTAAACGGCTGTTGAAAGCCTCTATTATTTTTGCCTCTAACAGCAGACCAGGCAGCGCATTCCAGGCATTCGCCTCTCTCTAAGTAAAGGTACTTCCCTGTCACATTAACATTGATCTTATCCCATCTCAGTTTAAATGCAGGCCCGCTGGTATCAGACATTTCAGCACTGTGGAACAGACAGTCCCTGTCTACTCCGTCTATAAGTCTCACAATGCCATAAGCCTATATCTGATCTCCCAGCAGACCCCTCTGCTCCAGAGAAAACAGCCCAGATTTATCCAGCCTCTCACGTTAGCAGGCCCACTCTAAATCAGACAGCATCCTGGTAAACCACTTCTGCACCCCCGTCAAAGTCTGAACGTCCTTCCTATGCTGTGGCGTCCGGAACTGTATGGGATACTCCAGATGTGGGCTGAGCAGGTATTTATGAAGTTGCAACATAGCCTCCTGACTTCTGAACTGAATGCCCCAACGAATCCAAACAACCATTCAATAAGCCTTCTTAACTTCTTTATCAATACGTGTATCCACTTTCTAGGAGCTATGAACCTGGATCTCAAGCTCCCTCTACTCCGCAACACAGATCTTGCCTTTAACAGTACACTGTCTCCTTGTACTTACACTACCCAGGTACAACACCTCACAATAATCTGAGTTTAACTCCAACCGCCATTTCTCTCCCCAAATCTGCCTCTGATCCATATCGCGCTGTATTTTTTGCCAGTCTGCTACACTATCCACAACTCCTCTAAACTTGGTATCATCCTCAAAGTTACCAACAGTTCCATCTATATTTTCATCCGGTTCATTTATATACAACACAAACAGCAGAGGTCCCAGCACAGACGCCCGTGAATCTCCGGGAGTTACAGTCCTCCAGCTCGAATAAGACCCATCCACAACTGCACACTGTGTACTATGGACAAGTCAGTTCCGAATCCAAATAGCCAATTTTTCGTGGACCCCACTCAGCTTAATCATCTGGATTAGGCTTTCATGAGTGACTTTGTCAAACGCCTTACTAAACTCCATGTAGACAGCATGGAGCCCTCCCTCTCGTCACTTTGTGCAAATAATCGTTCGAGTTTGTAAGACAAAATCAGCCCCTCACAAAGCAATGTGGCTCGCCCTAATTACTCTATGTGATGCCAAATACTCGTGTATACTATCCCTCAGAATTTTCGCCGTAATTTCCCTACAACTGATGAGAAACTCTCCGGTCAGTAGTTACCAGAATTTCCTTTTTTTCCTTTCTTATCTAGAAATACCGGCCATCCATCTGGGATTTCTCCTGTGCCTGGAGGACACGAACATGCCGAGAAAAAAACACAGCAATCCTGTCCTTTGCTTCCTTCAATAGGAAGGAGGCAAACTGGGGACAATCCCATCAGGCCCTGCAGCCTGTCACCTTAATACGCATAGGAGGCCCAACAGTTCCGCCTGCTTGATCACTAAAAACCGTAACGTGTTTGTACACCCAGCGGTGACCTTCTGAGCCTCCATATCCTTTTCCTTAATAAATACAGAAGCAAAGTACTCATTAATTGCCTCATGCAATTCTCCGCTGACAAGCTAAAGTTTCTTCATTATCCGTGAGTGGTAAGTTTGAAAAGCCTTGGGATTCTCCAAAATCCTACTTGCCAAGAACATTTTATAGTCCCCGTGGCTTTCATAATTCCACTCCTTCTCTTTACAGGCTTCTTTATACTCCTCATGTGCATCGATTTACCTACTTATCCTTTTTCTTCTTGACTGCATTCATCACCTCTCTGGACATCCAAGGTTGTCATATCTTTCCATCCCCGTCTTTCATGCTAACGGGGACACACCATTCCTGTATTCTATGCATTGATCTTCCGACACTCTTCGCATGTCTGATGTGGAGTTGGCCGAGAAAATTGTCTTCCCAAAGAACTCTTCTCAGTTCATGCCTAATGTGTCCCATTCCAATTCAAAACCCTGCCGGAGGCATCATACCAAACCTTACCTGTTGCTGTCGTGAGAGTTAATGAGATATGATGACTGTTCCCTAACTACTCCCGCACTGAAAGGTTAGTCCCCTGGCCGCACTCAATACCCAACACAAAGTCCAGTTGGACCGCACACATACTGGTTCAATAAACTATCCACCATACACTGAACAAATTCAGCCCTATCTAAAGCCCTTGTACGCGGAAGGTTCCAGTTCCTAACACCCAGTAGTAACAGGGACATCGACGAGCATACAGGAATATTGATTCTGGAAAGCTGCAATAAGAGAAATGTTTTGGTGGCAGATTTTAATTTCCCAATTATTGATGGGCACCTCTCTGTATCAAGGGGGATAGATGGTGTATAGTTTGTTAGGTGAGTCCAGGAAGGTTTTCTGAAACAAGATATAGATAAGACTACAAGAAGAGAGGCTGTACTGAATCTGATATTGGGAAATGAACCTGGGTAGGTGGCAGGTCTATCAGAGGGAGAGCATTTTGGAGATAGTGATCACAATTCTATCTCCTTTACCACAGCATTGGAGAGGAACAGAAACAAACAAGCCAGGAAAGCGTTTAATTGGACTAAGGGGAAATATGAGGATATTAGGCAGGGACCTGGAAGCATAAATCGGGCACAGATGTTCTGAGCAAACGTAAGGCAGAAATGTGGAAAATGTTCAGAGGATATTAGCGTGGAGGTCTACATAGGTACGCCCCAATGAGACAGGGAAAAGATGGTAGGGTACAGGAACTGTGGTGTACTAAGACAGGTAAAATCTAGTCAAGAAGAAATAAAAAAAAGCTTCAGAAAGGTTCGAAAACCGACGTAATAATATAGATCCTGGAGATTATAAGGCAAGCAGAATGGAGCTTAAGAATGTAATTAGTAGAGCCGGAAGGGGCCGTGAGAAGGATGGCGAGAATAGGACCAATCAAATGTGACTGTGAAAAACTGTGTATGGAACCGGAGGGAACAGCTGCGGTACCTAAGGAATACTTTGCTTCAGTATTCACGACGAAAAAGGATCTTGGCGATTGTAGTGATGACCTACAGCGGATTGTAAATCTTGAGCGTATAGACATAAAGAAAGATGATGTGCTGGAGCTTTTAGAAAGCAGAAGCTGGATAGGTTTGTGGGAACTCACGAGATGTATCCCATGCTAATGTGGGAGGCTAGGGAAGAGATTGCTGAGCCTCTGGTAAGGATGTTTGTATCATCAATGCGGATAGGAGAGGTTCCAGAGTATTGTAGGTGTTGATGATGGTGTTCCATTATTCACGAAAGAGATTAGGGAGATCCTAGGAAATCATAGGCAGTTGAGTCTTACTTCAGTGATTGGTAAGCGGATAGAGAAGATCCTGAGAAGCAGGATTTATGAACAGTTGGAGAGGCAAAAAATGATTGGGAATTGACAGCATGACTCTGTCAAAGGTAGGACGTGATTTGCGAGCCTGAATTAATTCTTTTGAGGATATGACTAAGGACATTGATGAAAGTAGATCACTAGATGTAGTGTACATGGATTTTAGCAAAGCATTTGATAAAGTACACCATGTCAGGCTTATTGAGGAATACGGTGGCATGGGATCCAAGGGGCCTTGCTCTGTGGGGCCAGAAATGGCTTGACCACAGAAGGCAAAGAGTGGTTGTAGACGGTTCATATTCACATGGAGGTTGTTCACCAGTGGTGTGTCTCAGATATTTGTTGCGGGAACCCTTCTGTTCGTGATTTTTATGTATGACCAGGATGAGGAAATGGAGTAAATTGGCTGATGACACCAAGGTTAAGGGGGTTGTTGATAGTTTGGAGAGCTGTCAGAGCTTATAGCCGGAAATTGATAGGATGCAAAACAGGGCTGAGAAGTGGTCAACACACCCTGGGCCGAAAGGCCTGTCCTGTGTTCGATCTTTCCTCAAACAGGGAGGCAAAACCACATATGGTACTCCAGCTGCTGCTTCGGCACTACCCTGAAATATATGCCGCATAATCCCCCGCTCTGAGATTCAGTCCCTACAGACATGAAGGCAGACCTTCCATTTGCCTTCCCATAAGCCGTTGCAACTTTTGGGACTCATAAAGCACTCACACTTCCATCAGAGGAAAAATCGCGCTGAAATCTCTCACTTTTTAAATAATGTACTGTATTTCCTTTCCAAAGTCGGGAAACTCGCCTTCCCAACATTGAGAACCAATGGGAAAAAATCGTCCTCTCTTTCAACCTGGTCATATCACTGTGCAGGCTATCAGTATGCACCATTGAATCCAGTTGTCAATTATTTGTGCTCCAGACACGTCGGAAATCTTGTGGTTGTCACATGACCATGATGTATTTGAGTGTTTAAAGCGAATTTCTTCTACTGCCTATGTAATCAGAATGGCTTCTTTGTTTTGTTAAAAGCAGGAATGCTTCTCTGTTGCGAGAGAGTGCTGGAAGCTTGTTTGGGCTAAGATTTCCTAATAATGAGAATTGTATTCCTTTGTAAACCAATTGGGATAAATGTTGTTCTTTCTTCTGACTCTATAAGCTATTGTTTGCGGGCTTTTGGGCAGATCGGCGCGAGGGGGTGAGAGAGAGAGGACGCGACGCTGTAAACTGGGCGAGGAACGGACCCCAAGCGGGGGTCTACGGTCAGGAGGTACTCCGAGGAGGGGAGATGAAGCTAGATGTGCTTGGCTGTCCACTTCGGATGGTCATAAGATGCGAGTCGAGGATTTCGGAGGGGATCAAATGGTGGGCAGAAGACTTCTGTAGTTGAGCTCCAACGGTTGTGCACGAAGTGGGTTGGACTTTGATAAGTTTGGCGCCTTTTCTTTATTTGTTTCCTTCATATAAACTGTATCGTTATTAATCACTTAGCTATAGTAACCTTTATAAATTATACTCATTTAATCGCATATGGTGTACTGTCTGTTTTTGGGTGAGGCAGGGTCATCACATAGCATCCACACCAGCTGATTACCCAGTTTGGCGGGGCCGAAGGCTGGTTCCCCTAGACGGAAACGAGCTGAGCGAGCCTGAGGCGACCCAGGGGGTTACAAGTGTCTGGTGACCACCGCGAGACATGGAGTTATTAGTGAAGGTGAAAAAGAGTGATGTATCTGAAATTGCTAGTAGGTTGGAAATTAAAGGTATTTGGAAGAATACAACAAAGCCTGTAATTCCGAGAAAAATCGCCTCACACTGTATAGAGTCAGGTGATTTTGATGAAACGGTTTTAGATCTGTTTCCAATAAGTAGCCAAGAGATGCAGTTACTAATCGAACAAACGAAGTTAGAACAAAGTAAAGCGTACATGGAGCGATGTAGGCTAGAAGCTGAAAATAAAAAAAGACGGAGTTTGAACCTCCGATGGCGGAATCAAGGTCCGGTGATCTGTCCTCTGGTTCTAGGAAAACATTTCTTGTTAGTCAGGAAATTAAATTGGTTCCTCCGTTTAGTGAAACAGAATTAGAGAAATATTTTCGCCATTTTGAAAATGTAGCTCAAATTTCAGAGTGGCCGAAGGAGAAAATCCAGTGATGTTGCAAAGTGTAATAAAAGTTAAACACAATACGTTTATAGAGCTTTAACTCCTGGGCAAGCAATTGATTACGATGTTGTGTGGCAGCATATACTGAAAGCATATGAACTGCTTCCGGAAGCATATAGTGAAAGATTCAGAAATTTGAAGTAATCTGTGGAAGAAAACTTATGCCTACGATAAAGCTGTGTGTTTTGAGAGATGGGTTTCCTCTACAAATGTAAATGGGGACTACAATAAATTGAAAGTGTTGATTTCAATGGAGGAAATTAAAAGGAACATCCATGTTCAAGTAAGGACATACTTAACTGAGAGAGACACTGCTAAATTGCAGGTGTCTACTGAACTAGCTGATGAGTATGCTCTAATCCACAAGAATAAGCTTCCTCAGCGCAGAACTTTCAAAAGGAAAAATAGTACAGAGTGTCAGGGTAAAACGGAAATCAAATTAGAAGTTAGTGAGAAAGGTAGGAACGAAGGAAAACCTGTGAAGGAAAGGCGGCTTGGTCGCATTTTCCCCAAAACGAAGGAGAAGGAAGCAATCCCAGATGCTTTTTGTAACATACTGAAACACCTGTAAATCCACAGGGTTCGATAAATACAAACGAAGCTTTGTCAGAGTCTGACCAAGTTAAAAATGGATATGATCATTTTATAACTGATGGATTTATATCCTTGAAAGAGGGATCCACTCCGGTGCCAGTAGACATTC
>JAUOBT010000187.1:108254-120780 GCA_032362145.1 Hypanus berthalutzae | reverse complement strand
AGACAGGAGATGGGGGCTGAGAGGAAAATTGTATCAGCCATGATGAAATGGCAGAACAGATTCGATGGGCCAAATGGCCTAATTCTGCTTGTATTTCTTATGGTCTTATAGTACAGTGGGGAACGTGAAGGACTCACTGTAAATCAGTGATTCACAACCCATGAGTCAGTCTGCCTTCAATCCATACTGAGCTTAAACATACTAAAATTAGGAATTATAAGCAGTTAAAATAATTTAAACCGGAAATCACAAACATTGAAAACTGAAAACAATGATCTACATTTGAGCTAAATATCACATTTACTTATCTAATTAATCTCAGGCAGATGGGGCTCGACAGCCACAGTCGGCAGCTCACCCAGAAGAAGGAAAACTCTGATCTCCAATCTCCGCTGACTTGCAGCAATACCTACTAATGGAGAAGGCTTCAGGAGTAAACCCTGAGGAAAAATCCGGAGTTGGAGTCCCTGAGGCGGTCCTACATTGAGTTCAACGCTGACTGGCAACTCCTGTGACATTACTGATGCCAAACTGTGTCGGTCTCTGCTGTTCCTTTGCATTCATCAGCTGCATGGAGATGGGGAGTCTGCTGCATGGGCAACAGCTTGCTCTCCATACCTTACTGCCCTGTCCTGCATATCGTGTAGACAGCTAGTACACAATATCCACAGTCAGCCTCAACCAATGGAGGGCCTAACATTGATTACTTGATAAACTGTGAGTGCCCTGGGACATGTCCAGCTCCCGAGAGCTTCTACACCTCTGCACTGAATGGAGTCACTGGAATTGCTCTGGGCCAAATGTGGAGCAGAGTCAGCAAGAGAATGGATCACAGCTCAATACTAGGAAGCCCCGGGAAGCTGATGCTCTTCTCGAAGGTCCAGGGTTACTGCATAGCCTGTGTGATCGTGGGGAGACCTCTCAGGGAGCTTGGGTTCCACATCTCTCTGATGAGACTCAAAGTCAGTCTGACCTCCCCAGAAGTAACTGAGTCTCATTGAAGTAAGTTCTGAACCTACCATTTAACCAGCCTGGAATCATCTTGGAACAGTTACCCTCTGAAACGACCATCTCAGGAATCTTCTGTCCACTGGAACTGAAACAACAATCAGAGTTAAGTGCTGAATTTAGCATATTCACCCAGAGAGACCAGGCAATGGGGCCCATTCCGTCCTCAACCTGTACCCTGGTGAATATTCTCCCGATGCTGGGAGTCTTCCTTCTGTTTTCTCTCTCTCCTTCTACCTTCCCCTTCTCTCTCTCTCTGGAATGTGGGATCTCCCCTCTCCCCATATTTACTCCCTATAATGCCAATTCCCCCTGCAGTTTCCCAATGCACACCACTTGTCCTCCTGAGCAACACAGACAAAATGCTGGAGGAACTCAGCAGGTTAGGCAGAATCCATGGAATCCATGGAAACATCCATGGATGTTTCAGACCAAGATCCTTCATCAGGACTGGAAAGGAAGGGGGAAGATGTCAGAATAAAAAGTTTGGGGGAGAGGAAGAGGACAGCTAGAAAGTGATAGATGAAGCCAGGAGGGTAGGAAAGATAAAGGGTTGAAGAAGAGAGTAAACCATAGGAGAAAGGGAAGGATGAAAGGACCGGGGGAGGTGATAGGGAGGTGAGACAAGAGGCTAGAATGGGGAACAGAAGAGAGAGTAGGGGAAAAGAAAAAAAGAACAGGAAAAGTTACTGGAAGGATGTCAAACTTCATGCCATCAGGTTGGAGGCTGCCTAGATAAGGTGTTACTCATCCACCAGAAGAGTGGCCTCATCATGGCACAAAATGACACCATGGACCAACATGTCTGAACTAGAATGGTGATGTTATTAAGAAGGTTGGTCACTGGGAAATTCTGCTTTTGGCAGATGGAGCAAAGGTGCTCGACAAAACGGTTCCCAGATTTACATCAGATCTCACCAATATAAATGAGGCCACATTGGGGACACCAGATAGAGTAGAGAACCCCAATATGTTTGCAGATGAAGTGGTGCCTCACCAGGAAGGACTATTTGGGGGTGAGAGAAGAGGTGAGTGGACAGGTACAGCATTTCTCCTTGTTCTCCTGTTTACATTCCCCTTCTGTGTCCAGTTTCTCAGTGATTATCTCCTCACATTACCTGTTAAATCTGTACCATCCCACTTCAAGATTTCCATCACTCATCCATTGTCCACCGGTACACTCAGTGTTGGAACAATTCGTGCTCCTCCAGGGCTGATCCAGGATGGTGTGGGTCACACACAGATCACCAGGTGCTGAGTCTACGGCTGAGGGACAGAACGATGTTCAGTGTGAATGCAAAGATCAGCTCAGTTTCTCCAGCCTCTTAATTCCCCCATCTGAACTCCACTGTCACCAACCCCAGAGAGCTCATAATGTTCCATTTATTCTATGACAATGACAACATCACCCATAATACCTTAAGACACAGGAGCAGAATCAGGCCACATGACCCATCGAGTCTTCCCCATTACCCATCACGGTTGATAAATTATCCCTCATAACCTTATTCTTCTGCCTTCACCCCATGGCCTTTGACACCCTTGGTAACCAAAATCCTATAAACCTCTGCTTTAAATGTACCCAATGACTTGGCCTCCACCAACATCTGTAGCAATGAATTCCACAGATTCACCACCCTCTGGATGAAGAAATTCCTCCTCATTTCTGTTCAAAACCGAGATAAACACTACAACCAATCCAATGTTTCAATACTCAACTTCATCGTCGGTCCCCTATCATCTACCTATAAGCACAAAGATGAGCTGTCAGCCCAGTGGCTCATGCTGATCAGGGTGTTCAATTCAATCATTCCGATTGGCCCTCTCCTTACGTCAGTGCATCCTGAAGCTTATCTACTCCATTTGATTGATCCTACTGTTAACCACACTCAGTCACTTGTCAGCATCAATGCAATTAAATACTTACTTGCAGCAGCATCACAACCACGTACGATCAGATGCACAGCATTTGCCAGAAAATAATCATTTTTATACAAGAAAGAACACTTTTATTTTTGATACATTTTGAGATACAGCACAGTAACAGGATCTTTTGCCCCATTGACCCACACCGCACTTTATGATGTGGGAGAAACGGCAGAACCCAGAGGAAATGCACGTGGTCACCGGGAGAACTTACCAACCTGCTCAGAGTGGGTATTGAACACAGGTCAATGTCACTGTAAAACTTTACACTGACTGTTATGCTAACACACTGACACAGGGTGAAACTACCAACCTGCTCACAGAGAGTGGGTATTGAACACAGGTCAATGTCACTGTAAAACTTTACACTAACTGTGATGCTAACACACTGACACAGGGTGAAACTACCAACCTGCTCACAGAGAGTGGGAATTGAACACAGGTCAATGTCACTGTAAAACTTTACACTGACTGTTATGCTAACACACAGTCACTGGGAGAAACTACCAACCTGCTTGAGTGAAGAAGTCTCCCAGCATTATCCCCTTGTGATATTTCAGCTATCTCCCTTGTTCTTGTTCTTGTCTTAACCAACCTCAATGAACAACCTGCATACATTGACCCATTAATCCTTTCAGTAGCCCATACCTTCTGTGCAGACAACCTGAAAGTAGTCCAGTAAGATTTGGCATGGAATGAGGTGGGGGTAGCAGTATTGAACGTCACTCACATCGGAGTGTACATCTTTAGTTTGCCACACTGGAATAAGGGCTTCAGAGGAACTGTGTTAGGTGAAGCATGACCACAGACAGAGCAGTACCAGGAAAACTCAGCGTGTCACTACATTCCTGAATATCAACACACCACCTCTGTGTCAATGGGGAACGGTTACCTACACTACCTCTTTAATAATGGCAAGTAGTGACCCACATGATGCTTGTGTCACTGGGGAACCGTGACCTATACCATTGCTGTGTCAATGAGGAACGGTGACCTCCTCCATCTCAGTGTCACTGGGTAACGGTGACCCACAGCATCTCTGTGTCAATGAGTAACGGGGACCTACCTCTCTGTGTCAGTGTGGAATGGTTACCTACCTGTGCAATACACAGTGTGATTTGCAGGGGTTGGCTTCAGCCAGTATACAAAGTAACTGGTGCAGTTTTTCACCTTGATCTCCAAGCTCCAGGAACAGGTATTTTCACCTGAGCTGAAACAGACACGCCTGTGCACCTCCTGTTCTCCCACACTGGGGTGGGAACCTGGAATGAGAATAATAGACAGTGTAAATCTATTTCACACCCCAGTATAGCAGGGAATGTGATTCAGAACCCACCGTTCAGCTGTGGTGTATAACTTCGTTCCCTCAGTGCCTGACTGCTGTGAAACCTCACCCCAATGTGATTAGCAGCTACTGAAGCCCCGCCTCCAACGTGCACTGACATCTGCCAACATTTAAAAATATTAAACACGAGGAAATCTGCAGATGCTGGAAATTCAAGCAACACACACAAAATGTTGGTGGTACGCAGCAGGCCAGGCAGCATCTATAGGAAAAGTACAGTTGACATTTCGGGCCAATACCCTTCATCAGGATTAACTGAAAGAAGAGATAGTAACAGATATGAAAGTGGGAGGGGGAGGGGAGATTCAAAAATCTGATTTTATTTATGCATATACACTCAATTCCAAATTGCTGTTCTGATTCATTTGATCATTAATTGGGATGCAGAAGATTGAGAGGAGATTTGATAAAGGTATACAAAATTATGAGGTTTCGATAGGGCAAATGCAAACAGGCTTTTCCCAGTGAGATTGGGTGGGACTGCACCAGAGGTCATGGGTTAAAGGTTAAAGGTGAGCAGTTTAAGGAGAACATGAGGAGAAACTTGTTTCTCAGACAGTTGTGAGAGTGTGGAATGAGCTGCCAGCAGAAGAGGTGCATGGAAGCTCAAGTTCAATGTTTAAGAAAAGTTTGTATAGGTACAGGGATTGTTATAGGTAAGGAGGGCTGTGGTCCCGGTGCAGGTCGATGGGAGTAAGCAGCTTAAAATAGTTTGACATGGACTAAATGAACTAAAGGGCCTGTTTCTATGCTGTACTTGGCTATGACACTAACTCTGGGAAACTGGCATTCTGCGACCATCAGATCTTCAACATCCTTATCTCCTGCTCACTGAGCGTTAACACCCATACACTTTGGGTCTGTTTGCTTAGCTCTCTGCCCTACTCTCTCCAGATGTTTGACTGTAGAGCTAAGCATAGCTCCAATGCTATCTACAAATTCACCCATCTTGTTGGCAGAATCTTAGACGGCAATGAGGAGCCTTACAAGACCCAAATGTCAAAGGTAAGTTCATCTCACAGAGTGGTGGGTGCCTGGAACACCCTGTTGGGGGCAGTGGCAGAGGCAGATACATTAGAAACATTTAAGAAAATGTTAGGTAGACTTATGGATGATAATAAAATGGAGGACTTTATAGAAGGGAAGGGTTAGACTGATCTTAGAGTAGGTTAAAAGGATAGCACAACATCGTGTGCTGAGGGGCCTGTACCGAGCTCTAACATTGATTGTGGGTTCAAAGCTGCCGTCACAACAAACTTGCTCTCACAGCAGCAAAACGAAGGAACTGACCCACTGTAGGAAGGAAAAGTAAGGCCGTCTTGCACCATTCTTCATTTAACACACAGTGGGGAAAGGCTGAGCAGTTTTAGCTTCCTAGGTGTCTCACCTCAGAGGATCTATCCTGGTCCAGTGTATAGCTGGGACCATGAAGGCATAACAGCACTTCTATTTTCTTGGATTATGGAGATTTGGCATGTCATCAAAAAACTATGTTAAACTTCTACTGATGGTTCAGTGGAAACATTCTGACTGGTTGCCCAGACCTGCCGAAGGGTCTTGGCCAGAAATGTCGACTGTACTTTTTTCCCCACAGATGCTGCCTGGTCTACTGAGTGACTCCAGCATTTTGTGTGTGTTGCTTGGATTTCCAGCATCTGCAGATTTTCTTTCGTTTCTGACTGGTTGCATGCCATCTTTCTACTCAGGACTGCAATGTACGGGTATGTGAGTGATAGACTCAGCCAATTCCATCACGGATACAGCTCTACCAATGGGCAATGACGTCCACAAGAGGTGATGACTTAGTCAGGTGACAACCATTGTAAGGGACCCTCACTACCCTGTTCCTCTTCCTGATACTGCCATTAGGCAGCCAGTGCAGGAGCCTAAAGGACCACAACTCATTCTGCATAAGTTTCTACCCCAATGCCATCAGGTTCTTGGACCAACCTAAAAGACACCAACAACATCAAGCCTGTGTTTCTTTTTCTCGCTCCCAACATGCACAAATGTTACAAAGTATTGTTGTTCATTTATTTTTGTCTATGTGTGTAATGCATCATCTATATTAATTCATCTAACTTATGTTTGTAATTATGGCTCTCTAAGGTTGTTATAGCCGGGGGTGGTAGCGGGGACAAGCTCCCATTAAATGTTCCCAATGGCATGTGCCTCAAATGGCCTCTGACAACAATCCTGCACCCAGCCTTCATGTGTGGCTTAGCTACAAAGCCCAGTGGAACCATTTCTACTGACAGGAGAAGGGGCAAAGGCAGGCTACTGGCACCTTAAAACCAGTTGCTTTGAGCAGATGTAGTTCATCAGCCGTGGTTGGCAGCTCACCCAGAAGGAAAACTGTGATCTCAAACCTCCACCATCTTGCAGCTATACAATAAATGGGGAAAGACTCGGGAGTAAACCCCGAAAGAATAATCCGGAGCTGGAGTCCCTAAGGCAGTCCTACGTTGAGTTCAATGCTGACTGGCAACTCTTGCAACAATGCGGATGCCAACCTTTGGGTTCATCAGATGCATGGAAAGGAGGAGCTTGCCACATGGTCAACAGCTTGCTCTCCATATCATACTGCCCAGGCGTGTGTACCTGGACAGCGAAGAAGCAATATCCATGGTCAACCCTGACCACTGGGAGGCCTCAACAATCGTAGTAACGTACTATGCTATTGGTATTCAAACCGAATTTCCATGGCATTTTACCCTGTGTAAGTAGCCTTTGACAACCATAAACTCAAACTTAAATTTTCCTCTGCCAGACGTCATCAGGATCTGGAGCTGAAGGACAGTCTGGGTGACTGTGGAGAGCACCTCTCAGAA
The DNA here is from genome assembly GCA_032362145.1 of Hypanus berthalutzae. NCBI lineage: Eukaryota > Metazoa > Chordata > Chondrichthyes > Myliobatiformes > Dasyatidae > Hypanus > Hypanus berthalutzae. The sequence continues at coordinate 113,670 of JAUOBT010000187.1, read as the reverse complement.
GAGTTTGGTTCCCCTGACCACTAGGGGCCCTCTGAAGGGATCTGGGTCATTGGTCTGACCCTCTCCAGAAAAAGAACTAATCCACACTGATGTAAACACTCAACCTACCATTTAACCAGCCTGGGTTCTCCCCCGAGCAGCGATGGCCATGAACAACCGTCTCGGGAATCTTTCGTCCTCCGGAACTGAAATGGCAATCAGAGATAGCTGATGCTTACACTGTGTTTCTAGTCAATATTTTCCCAATCCTGGGAATTCCCTCTTTTGCTCAAACTTCCTTCTATCTTCCCCTTTCTGTTTCTCTCTAAAACACGGGATCTTCCCTGTTGCTGTATGTACACCACATCCCAGAGCAGTCACTGCTGATCCCAGACTCCCTGCATTTCTCTTGTTCCATGTTTACATTCCCCTGGTGTTCAGTTTCTCAGTGATTATCTCATCACTTTACCTATTAAATCTATACCATTGCATTAAATGTAAAATCTGTAACTCACATTACCTGTTAAATCTGCACCATCACATTAAATGTTAAATCTGTACCATCCATTAAATGTTAAATCTGTATCTCACATTACCTGTTATATCTGTACCATCTCTTTATCTCAGTGACTACCATATAGATTACCTGTTAAATCTGTACCATCCCACTTCAAGATTTCCATCATCCATCCATTGTCCACCACTGCACTGAGTGTGGGAACAGTTGGTGCTCCTCCAGGGCTGATCCAGGTCAATGTAGGTTTCACAGGGATCACTGAGTGCAGGGTCTATGACTGAGGGACAGAACAATGCTCAGTGTTTCAATCTTCCCAAGGCAATGCCTCAAGAAGACAGCATCCATCATGAAGGACCCATACCAGCCAGAACAAGCCCTCTTCTCATTACTATCATCAGAGAGGTGGTACAGGAGCCTGGAGACACCCGCTCAACAGTTTAGGAACAGCTGCTTCCCTTTCACGGTCAGATTTCTGAACGGTCCATGAACCCATGAACACTACCTCACATTTTTGCTTTCTTTTTACAATACTTATTTCATCTTTGATATATACTTCTTATCGTAATTTATTATATATTTTATGCATCACACTGTACTTCTGTCAGAAAACAATATGTATTTCATGGCATATGTAAGTGATGATAACCCTGATTCTCGATGTTCAAAGTAAAGTTATTATTCAAGTACATATATGTCACCATATACCACCTTTAGTTTTATCTTCTTGCAGGGATTCACTGTACAAATTAATACTATAGAATCAATGAAAAAACTGCACACAAAACAAAGACTGACAATCAATGCGCAAAAGGCAACTGCAAATACAATGGAAAAGAAAAGAAAGAAATAATACTGAGAACATGAGTCCTACAAAGTGAGTCTATAGTTTGCAGAACCATTTCAGTGTTGGGGTAAATGAAGTTATCCACTCTAGTTCAAGAGCCTGATGGCTGAGCAGTAATAACTGGTACTGGACCTGTTCTGTGGAAACTAAGTCTCTGGAAACTCCTTCTTGAAGGCAGCAATGAGAAGAGAGCATGTCCTAGATGGTGCTGGTCCTTTATGACGGAAGCTGCTTGCTTGTGGCAGCGCTCTTTGTTAATGTGCTGGGATTCAGTGCCAATGTTTTTTCCCAGTTAACTGCTACAGCTTTATCAGTCCATTACCGGCCCCTTTGATTCCTCCTGTCATTAAGCCCATGCTCTGGGACATTTTACAGTAGCATCTTTGCAATGTGGGAGAAAACCAGAGCACCCCAGGGAAACCCACACAGTCAGAGTGGAAACTCCACACAGAGGGCACCAGAGCCCAAGATTGACCCCAAATTCCTGGAGGAGCAAGGCAGCTGTTTATCGCATATATAGATTGATCTATTACAGTAAATCTTGCACTGATACTGGAGAGCGAAAAACCCTCGGTGCTGGAAACATGCAGCATCAGTGGAAAAAGTTGATCTTTCAGGTCTAAGAGTGGCCAGTGATACAAAAACTGGTGCATTTGTTGATGGTATGAAGGCTATTGTGTTGCATCGATATGTCCGTAGAGCATAAAACTACAGCACAGGAACAAGCCCTTCAACCCATGCTGTCTGTGCTGTATAAAATTCCAATTTAAGATAAATCTCTCTGCCTGCACATTCATGTGTCTATCTGAAAACATCTTATACGCCTCCGTTAAATACGTGGGTTCAGGCCAAAGGCAAAAAAATGGCTGGAGTCACTTTGCACTTTAACGCAAGGGTGTTTATTAGGTGCGTCAAAAGTCAAACTTACAAAAATCAGTGGAAGTAGCGAAAAGAAAACTGCCAACATTTACAAATGCAATCTACCAGAAAACACAATAATAGCTCCATAATATTGGCAGCCCCCATCTCCCTCCCCTGAGACCGAAGTCCTTTGGAGTGTGCAGGCCTCTCCCTCACATGTTCTACCAGTCTCATGTCACCAGGACAATCTTCGATGCGGTGGTGTGCTGGGGCAATGGCGTCAACACGGGTGACGCCAACAGGCTCAATAAACTGATTAGAAAGGCTGGCTCTGTTACAGGAGTCAAACTGGACACACTGGAGACTGTGGCAGAACAAAGGACCCTCCGGAAAATCCTGGCAATTTTTGACAATGTTTATCTGCATGCCACCTTGGCTGAACAGAGGAGCACTTTTAGTAAAAAACTCAGACAACTGCGCTGCTCCAAAAAGCGCAATATGAGGTCATTCTTACCCCTGGCAATTAGGCTCTATAATGAGTCAACCTAGGGGAAGTAATGATCCCTTCCTGTCAGACTGTTTGAGGTAACCTATTATTTGTTCTTTCTTTGTTCCCTTCTAATGTTTGTATATCTGTGCACTTGTAATGCTACCGTGACACTGTCATTTCCTTTGGGATCAATAAAGTATCTATCCACTGAGAGTGAAAAGTTCCTTTTTTTTAAAAAAGGCACTAGGACATATGTATCATCTTTAATTACCAAAAAAGTTACATTAATATGACACATAAATTAGAATATGATGCACCCTACAATTAGTTACAATCATATTACAAAACTAACAAAAGTATATGCCTTAAATACATGATACAAACAACATATACAGTTTACACATCCCATAACTAAAGATATGGAATATTCTGCCGTGTACGGCCAACCTGAACACATCCGCTTGGTTTCGGATACATTATGAGAACACACTGGGGAAGACATTGAAATGCGCCCTCTCAGCGAACAGCAGAACGACAAGGCAGTGATTGTGTGTGTGTGGAAGGAGTGTGTTTACGGCATGCTCTTCAGCACAACCACTGTCGCATCCATTTTTGCCTTTACAACCAGCAACCTGTTGAAGACACCCACAACTCTGTGGGTAAAAAAATTTGCCCCACACATCTGCTTTAAACTTTTCACCTCTCACCTTAAACACATGTCCCATGAATCTCGTGAAATCAGCTGAAAGAGTAGCAGATGAAGTTTAATCTAGAGTAACATGGTCTTCTCCGTGTAAATAAGGAAGTGGGGGTGGAGAAGGAGCACAGCTAGAAAGTGATAGGTGAAACCAGGTGAGAGAAAGTTAAATGGGTGGGAGAAGGGGGATAATGTGAGAAACTGGGGTGTGTTATGTGGAAGAGGAATTTGATAAGAGATGAGAGTACACCATGGGAGAAAGTTAAGGAGGAGGGGCACCAGAGGGAGGTGAAAGGCAGGTGAGGAGGGGTAAAGAAGGGAGAAGGGGTAAAGCCTGAATGAGGAATGAAAAAAGACAATGGGGAATGGAGAAATTACTAGAAGTTAGAGAAATCAAGTTCATGCCATCAGGATGGAGGCTCCTCTACCCTGAGAGAGGCCTCATTGTGGCAGTAGAGGAGGCCATGGACAAATATGTCAGAATGGGAATGAGTTGTGGAATTGAACTGGTTGGCCATTGGGAAATCCTGCTTGTTGCAGATGGAGTGAAGGTCCTTAACATTATTACTGAGTCACTTTTAATTTCCCCAAGTTGACTGGGACTCACTTATCAAAGGGAAAGAATTTCTTAAGTGCCTCTATAGTGGGGGAGTCCAGGATCAAAGGGTACAAACTCAAAAGAGAGGGATGTCCATTTTGAACAGAGATGAGAAGGATATTCTTTAGCCAGGATGGTGAATCTGTGGAATTCGTTGCCACAGGCGGCCACTGTGGAGGCCAGGTAATTGAGTGTATTTAAGACTGAGGTTGATATATTCTTGATAAGTTAGGGTGTAAAAAGTTAATGGAAGAAGGCAGGAGAGGGGTTGAGAGGGAAGTAGATCAGCCATGATCAAATAGCAGAGCAGACCCAAAGCAGAATGACTCAATTCTGCTCCAATGTCTGATGGTATTACAGTCTTATCTACTATCCCCTCAACCCCATTCTCCTGCCTCCTCCCCATAACCCTCGACACCCTTACCATTCAAAAACCTATCAAACTCTTGTTATAAATATACCCAACGACTTGGCCTTCACAGTGGTCTGTGACAAGTCTACAGCTTCATTACCCTCTAGCTAAAGAAATTCCTCCTCATCTCTGTTCTAAAGGGGCAGCCTTCAGTTCTGAGGCTGTGCCCTCTAGTCCTAGACCATTAGAATTATCCTTTCCACGTCTACTCTCTCTGGTCCTTTCAATAGGTTTCAATGAGAACCCCCTCACTCCAGCAAATACAAGCCTATAGCCATCAAGCATTCCTCAAACATTAACCCTTTCATTCCACAAATCATTTTCATGAACCTTCTCTGGGTCCTCGCCAATGTCAGCACACCCTTTAGGAGAAGAGGGGCTCAAAACTGTTCACAATACTCCTTGTGGTCTGACCAATGTCTTATAAAGCCTCATCATTATATCCTTCATTTTAGTCTTCATGAAGTGAATGCTAACATTGCAGCTCCCTTTTTTCTGTACCAAAAAGTAATCCCTAATGATCATGAGTAGTCAAGATGATGCAAAGTGTTGAGAGAACCTCTGGTAATTCGTAATTTTAATTTATTTGGTCTCTGAAGCCTAGGACAGTATTTCCAATTTTATGCCTACATTCGCTTGTTTAGTTCCATCTCCATGCTGTGCTTTCATTCTCTTTCCAGCCATTACACATTACACATGCCTTAATGTGAGCTTTGCTCTAAACTGAGTACCATTGCTCAGAAAAGTGTTAGTAGAGGAGTAAATGTAACAGCCGAGGTGGGAGCCAATTATTGTCTATTCCTAACCTCCTGGCAGAGTTGAGCTTTGGGACTGAGCTGTCAGAATTCATCTTCCTGGTTGTGAAACCAGTGACACAAATATGTAATTCATGAGGCCAAGACAACAGAGAAAGTTCAAGAATCCCAGTTAAGGCACTGGAGCCAGCTAAGTACAGTTGTCCTTGTAGCCCTGGAAACCATTCTTTCTCAAGGCCTCTCCAAGTCTTAATGAAAGTTCT
>JAUOBT010000187.1:55914-67195 GCA_032362145.1 Hypanus berthalutzae | reverse complement strand
GAAAGGAGAAAGGCAGCAGAAAGGAAGTTAGACCAGTTAGCCTGACCTCAGTGGTTGGGAAGATGTTGGAGTCAATTGCTAAGGATGAGGATACAGAATACTTGGCGACGCAGGACAAAGTTAGCATGGTTCCCTTGAGGGAAAATCTTACCTGGCAAACCTGTTGAAATTCTTTGAGGAGATTATACATAGCATTGATAAAGCGGATGTAGTGGATGTTGTACATTTGGACTTCCAGAAGGCCTTTGCCAAGGTGCCAATCTTACCAAGTTAAGAGCTAAGTATTACAGGAAAGTTGCTAGCATAGTTAGGGCACTGGCTGATTGGTAGGAGGCAAGGTGTTGGGAATAAAAGGATCTTTGTCTGGTTGGCTGCCGGTGACTACTGTAGATCCCTGTTCTACAGGGATCGATGTTGGGACTGCTTTTTATGCTGTTTATCAATGATTTAGATGATGGAATAGGTGGCTTTCCTGCCAAGTTTTCAGATGATACAAAGATTGGTGGAGGGGCAGGTAGTGTTGAGGAAACAGGTAGGCTCCACAAGGACAGGATCTTACATTAGTGGAATGGGCAAGAGAGTGGCAAATGAAATACTATGTTGGAAAATGGATGGTCACGTACTTTGGTAGAAGAAATAAATATGCAGACTATGTTATGCTGAGGCTTTATAAGGTACTGGTGAGGTCTCACCTTGAGTATTGGGAACAGTTTTGGGCTCCTCATCTAAGGAAAGATGTACTGTTATTGGAGAGGGTCCAGAGGCTGTTTACGAGGATGACTGCGCAAATGAAAATGTTATCATACAAGGAATGTTTGATAGCTCTAGGTCTGTACTCGCTGGAATTTAGAAGGATGAGGGGTGATCTCATTGTAACCTTTCGAATGTTGAAAGGTCCATACAAAGTAAATTTGGAAGGGATATTCCCCATGGTGGGAGAGTCTTGGACAAGAGGGCACAGCCTCAGGATAGAGGGGCATCCGTTTAAAACAGATGCGGAGAAATTTCTTTAGCCAGAGGGTGATGAATTTGTGGAATTTATTACCACAGGCTGCTGTAGAAGCCGAGGTCATTGGGTGTATTTAAGGCAGAGATTGTTAGGTTCTTGCTTGATAGGGGTTGAGGAGCAGGAAAAAGGAGGTCAGCCATGATTGAATGGCAGAGCAAACTTGATGGGCCAAATAGGCTAATTCTGCTCCTATGTCATATGGATACATTGGGCAAGCTGGGACTTTTCTCATTGGAGCAAAAGAGGATGAGAAGTGACATGATAGATGTGTACAAGATAAATGACTTGCTTAGAATGGACAGTCAGTGCCTTTTTCCCAGGATGACAGTGACTTGTATGAGAAGGCATACTTAGTGATTGGAGGAAAGTACAGAGGGGTTGTCAGAGATAGGTGCTTTTACTTACACAGAGTTGTGTGTGCATGGAATGCACTGCCAGCAGTGGTTGCGGAGAGAGATGTATTTGTGGCATTTAAGAGGCTGTTACCTCTCTACTTTTCTTGCATTGGTGTGCCTATGTGGGATGGAAGAATTAGGTTAAAAGGTTGGCACGATATTATTTACCTGAAGGGCCTGTACTGTGCCGTACTGTCCTATATCCGATCTCTCCTTGTTTTCCTTCTCCTAAGCCATTGTTGTATATCATGACATACCAACTCCAGTCTTCCTCCTGTGTGCTGCAGGGTGAGGACTGTTCTTTCCAGTCCTGCTTTTTTTATGTGTAACGCTTACGTGACAGGCTGGTATATGTCTAGGGGAAAATTCCAGCCACCTGGCAAACCCCACCTCCCGTATACGCAGATGCTGTGGAATACATGTTAATGCAGCATCGCACACACAATATCAAGCTCACACCAGGTACGGTTATAGAATACATTTTATGTATCTTTCTAGAACTAAGTGATCTCTAATGATACAGTATCTATGAAGGAAAAGAAAATAAAGAAAAAGGCGCCAAAACTTATCAGAGTTCAGTCAATTTAGTGCACATCGTTGGAGCTCAACCATCGAGCCGTTCGACCCTTCTTTGCTCTCCTTCGACGTCCACGACCTTGCACCCGGGACCACCCGAAGTGGTCAACCGAGTAGTGCAGCACACCTCCACCTTCTTCGGCGTCTTCTTCCCGACTCTCGAAAAGACCGCAAAGTCCCAGCGTCCATACCCACAAGAAAAAAAATAACATCCAACCCCATTGGTTAACAAATGAATACAATCCCCGTTATCAGCAATTCTAAACCTAAACAGGCTGCGAGAAGCTTCGAGAATGCTCTGCCAGACAACACTCTCTCACCAGTTAGCATAACAAAGAAACAGTTTTACTTTTTACAAACAAAGAAGCCATTTTGATTAACATACGCAGTACACATCTCTGGAATAGTTTAAATGAAATAGCCCTGTTTGAGTGTGGCCTATCAGATTTCCTTCATCCCCTCAACAGCACAGGTCACTCTCAAACCATGTCCAAGAACACTGACACCTCCTTTCCCTGGTTCCTTCCTTCGCCTGACCCAGCCGCTGGTGGGCCTGCTGCAGTTCCGGCCACACCTCTGCATGACCATGATGTCACCCAACACTGACCCTGCCTCAGTACATCTCCCACCGCTATTCTCAGCTGTGCTGTTGTCACCTCAGGCATGATTCCCCATCGCCCACCAACGCGCACCCCGCACCACCCCACCACAAACTCCAGTCCATGCATAAAACTGTCCCCGATTACCTTCACCCATCATCCTGTGATCAACTACCTGGATAACTAATTATTCAGCTGAAAGAGAGTCAAACTTTATTTTACATGTCAACACTGTGATCGCCTCCAAACATAGGCATCCCTTTAACTCCACCTTCTCAGAGTGTTTTCTCTTCATTTTAACCTGTGTCTTCTTCATCAGCCTTCAAGCCTGAAATTCTCTGCTGTAACCTCTCTGCCTCCCTATCTCCCTCCACTCCCTACCGTTGTTTTACCACACCAGATGCCCAGACAAGTGTTAGATTACCAGCTCTAATACCCTGTGTGCCTTGGGTGCCAAATTTTGTTTGATAATGTCTCCAGCAGGTGGCGGGGTGGAGCTACGTCCCTACCAAAGGAGGTGTCAGGCACTCCCTCCCTCCACTCGCCTGCAGGTCACCTTCAGGCAGGGTGTACCACCTGCTTAGCTCCCTCCCCACCCTGACCGGAGTCATATGAAGCCAATGAAGCAGGTGGTGGATGGTCGTAGGGGCAGAGGTGCATATCACAAACTCTGGTTATGTGACCTCGGAAGCCAGGCAGACAACCTCCGAAAAGTATTGATAATGGCTGCGGTCACCAGAAGATGGCAATGGCAAACCAGTTCTGTAGAAAAGCTTGCCGAGAGTAATCCTGGTCATGGAAAGATCATGGTTGGCCACATCATACAACATGACGCATAATGACCAAACAAATGTTCCTGAGATCCCTTCAGTGCTTTTCCCCCAACCTCAAGTGGGACTGAACACACCTATTAGCACTGCCCCTACTTCCTCTTACTGTCAAAGCATATAGTTCACCCCCTTTGGAAAAGGCACTGAACAGACATTTTGGTATTGCCCCCTGCAATGGATGTTCACTTTCACTGCCAACCTCAACTTTCTAACACAGCACTTTGATCTTTCCAAAGGGCCAGCGTTGTCTGCCACAAAGTTAAACTTCTAATCAATATCCCTTGCTCGGCTTCTTGTTGTGAACAAGTAAACAGCGGGACCTTGTCGGTCCATGTTCAATAAATGTAAAACAATGGCATTATATTCATTAGTATAAAATCAAGCAACAGGAACTAAGTTATTTGCATTGCTATGATAGAGATCAAGGAAGGATCCAGGCCGGGTTTATTTTCTCATTTAGTACATCAAACAATGAGTATGATCAATCAATCTTTGGATATTTGTCTACTCAGAGTCAGTCCTCACAACAATCTTTTTGGGTGTCTGGCATCTTTGTTCCCAGAAACCTTTAGACCACCAGTGTGAATTAATTTGTCCCAGCAAATGTATCTGAAAAACCATCACATGCATATAACGTTAACTAGTACAAGAACAGGATAAATGTTAGAAAGCAGTGCAGGTTGTTAGGAATGCAAAGGAGAATGACAGAAAGAACTCAAATTTATTCCTCGATCTTCGATTCCTGTGATAGACAACTCACCCACCAGCTACTCGTTGGTATCTTCTTTTAGTTCATAAGAATTGTGCACATGTTTGGAAACCCTTTGTAAATATTTTGGAATTTGAAAATCTTTTATAAATCAGAAATCCTCTGCGGGTGCTAAATGTGTGTTAAGCACTATTTCTCTAAATATAAATGTGCACCATTAAAAATAAAATAAACTGTGTAAACTACTTCGCTAGCTGGAAGTATTTCCTCCTTGGTGAAGGCGGGGGAGAGGGACCTACTACCACAAGTAGTAGGTATTGGCAGCTAGACCTCACCACAGCGTCTGGACAGGGAAATAAACTAGTCTTTGAAGAGTAGGCTGATGCAGTATAACCTTCCTATAGTCAGGGTATCAGTAGTTACCTATATCAGTGAACCCAATGCCATCACACCCTCTGCAAAAATAATAAAATCTACCTCACTGCACACAGTTAACCCCAGTAAAGTGTACCGACAGACACATTGGCACTGCTCCTCTGCACAAATAACGTTAAAAAGTACATCCCCTTTCTCCATACAGCACGCAGTTGACCTGTATCGGCACGGACTAGAAGGGCCGAGATGGCCTGTTTCCATGCTATAATTGTTATATGGAAATTACTCACCCAGGGAACCCAGAATCAGAAGCAGAACCCTCATTTTGCCTGGTGACATTCTGAAAATCAAAGAGAAAATAAAATCAGAGGGAACTGAGTCACTGAGGGTCAGCGCAAGTTTCAAACCTGGACAGGAGCTGAGGACCACCAAAACGATCACCCCCAAGGTGGCTGAGATACACCTCTCTTGCTAGTACTTTTTAGACCTTCACTGAAACTTTACAGAGGTGTGATTCCCCCTCCCCACTCTCTCTCTGCGACCCTGCAGACAGGTGAGATCTCCCCCTCTCCCTCACTGCAATGCTGCCAACAGAGGCGAGGTCTTCCACCTCTCCTCTCTCAGTGTGAGTATAGACATTTAGGGAGGGATGGGTTGGGAGGGAAAAGAGAGAAGCTCCATTTTCTTTCATTTACTTAATGAAGACCATTTCATTACTGCTTGCTTTCCATGTACATAATCCTTCTCCCTCTCTGTTACAGACACACACACACACACACACACACACGTTAAAACAAGGGACAAAATTCTGAGTTTGATCAGGGCTCAGAAATGATCACTGGCTTACCCAAGTCCTGAGGCAAGGTGTCAATGTGTGAGATAGAGGAAGGTGGGATGGTGGGACCACTTCCACACTATCCAGCTCAGTTGGTGAGTGGCGTTAGGCTCGGCGACAGCTCACTGACTACCTTATAAGTTAATTTCCTGAGCGACTGGTGGGAGGGCCTGATAATGGCACTAGGTGTGTGAGGGAAAATATGCAAAGCAGGTAACGTGCAACATGCACAAAATGCTGGAGGAACTCAGCAGGCAACACAGCATCAACGGAAAAGAGTAAACAGCCGAGACCCTTCATCAGCACTGGAGAAATAAAGATGAAAAGTCAGAGTAAGAAAATGGGGGGAAGGGAGGAAGAAACACAAGGTGATAGGCGAAACCAGGAGCAGGGAGAGGGGTGGTGAGCTACCCACCGACTGACCCAGATACTGTGGAAGTGGTCCCACCTTCCCACCTCCATTTCACATGTCGACACCACCTTCTGAATGAAGAAATAACTCCACAGATCCCCTTCAAATATTTCACCCTTCACCCTCAATCAATGACATCCAGTTCTACCTAACTTGCTTGCAATAAATTCCACTGCCATTTTCAGTCTTTTTTTTCGCTGGTCAATCTTTGATAGTCTCCCTCATTGTCCACTATGCCCCGAGTTTCGGTGCCATCTACATACTTGCTGCTCCAGTTTACCACATTATCATCTATATTAGTGATTTCTATGCTGAACAACAGACCCAGATCTCTGCAGTACACCACTAATCACAGGCCTCCAGTCAGAATGACAACTATATACTACATCCCATTCTCTGGCTTCTCCCGCTAAGCTAATCCAATTGACTACTTCATTCTGAACCTTCTGGACCAGACATGACCTACCATGCAAAAAGCCACGTTGACTATCTCCAGTCAAGCAATGTCTATCCAAGTACTTACATACTCTGTTTCTTAAAATACCTTCCAATAATTTACCCACTACTGACGTCAGGCTCACCGACTTATAATATTCTTAGAGCCTTGCTTGAGCAATGGAACAAAATTAGCTATACTCCGATCAATCAGTGCCTCACTCGTGGCTAAAGATATTTTATATTTCTCTGCCAGAGATCCTTCAGTTTCCTCCCATAAGGTCTAAAGGGACATTTGTCAGGCCCGGGGGATTTAATTCCCTCAAAGCAGTCAGCACCTCGTCTTCCATAATCCAGACATAGCCCATAATCTCACTACTCTTTTGCCTCATTTCTATAATCTGTGCCTGTCTCCGAAGTGAACGCAGATGCAAAAAAAATCTTTAGGATCTGCCCCATCTCTTTCAGCTCCATGCACAAATGACCACACTGATCTTCAGTGTGGTCACCTATGCAAATTCTGTCCACTGCTAACCATTTGCTGTTAATGTATCTGTTGAAGCCTTTGGGATTCTTCTTCACCTTGTCAGCCAGAGCAACCTCATGCCTTCTTTTAGCGCTCCTGATTGCCCTCTGAAGTGCTCTTTTGCATTTCTTATACTGCTCAAGTAAATCATTTGTATTTGCTGCCTGTACTAGCTATGCACTTCCTTCTTCTTCACCAGGACCTCAATGTCTGTCAAAATCCAAGGCTCCCTAAGTGTATTAGCCTTGCCTTTTATTCCGACAGGAATGTACAAACTCGGTACTCTCAGTATTTCAACTTTTGAAAGCCTCCTATGTACCAAGTGATTCTTTGCCAGGAAACAATCTACCCCAACCCACATTTGCCAAATCCTATCTGATGCCATCAAAATTGGCCTTTCTCCAGTTTAGAATCTCAGCCCAACAACCAGTCCTATCCTTCTCTATAGTTGTCTTGAAACTAATGGCACCAGATCCAAAGTATTTTCCTCTGCTCACTTCTGTCATCTGCCCTGGTTTGTTGCCTAATAGGAGATCCAGTATCCTGCTCTCTCTAATTGAGACCCCTATATATTGATTAAGGAAACTTTCCTGAACACATTTGACAAATTCTATCCCATCCAGTAAGGGAGTCCCAGTCAGTATGTGGAAAGTTAAAATTATCTACTATTATAACCTTATTTTTCTTGCAGCTACCCGCTATTTCCCTTCAAATGTATTCCTCTAAATCCAGCTGGCTATCGTGAGACCTATAATATAGTACCATCTATTAACATGGCCACCCCTTTCTTATTCCACCCACCAGTAGATGAACCCTCCTGTCTGTCTTGTCTCTTGTGACATTTTCTCTGACTTGTAAAACCATCCCTCCCCTTTAATGTCTCCAACAAGAGAACCCAATATATTGATCTGCCAGTCCTGCCCCTACAGCAACCAAGTCCCTCTAATGACTACAATAATGTGATTCTACACTCCATGCTCTAAGCTCACCTGCCTTACCCATAATACTCCTTGCATCAAAATAGACACAGCACAAACACTAGTCCCACCTTGATCAATCTTTTGGTTCCTGGCTTTATTTGTGGGGTTAACATCTACATTCCCCACAACCATTACACTACCTGCCCTGTGACTCTAGTTCCCATCCCACTCCAACTCTAATTTAAGCCCCCCCCCCCCCCGAGCTGCACTGTCAAACCTTCCTAGATCAACATCCCACTCCAGTTACGGTGCAAACTCTCCCACTTGTACAGGTCCCACCTTCCCTGGAAAAGAAGTCCAATGATTCCTGCACCATCTCCTTAGCAACAGGTTAAACTGTATAATCTTCCTATTTCTGTCCTCACTACATGCGGCACAGGTAGCAATCCTGTGATGACCACCCTAGAGATCCTGTCCTTTAACATAGCACCTAACTTCCTGAACTCACTTTGCAGGACCTCGTCGCCCATCCTACTCAGACCATTGGTGCCAATGTGGACCACAACATCTGGCTTCTCAGCTTCCCACTTGGGAATGCTACGGACTCAATCCAAGATGTCCCTGACCATGGAACCTGGGAGGCAACATACCATCCGGAATCTTGTTTTTGTCCGCAGAAGCTCCTGTCTGTTCCACTAACCAATAAATCACCTATTATTGCTGTTCACCTCTTCTTCCCCCCCCCCCTTCCCATTTGAGTCACAGAGCCAAACTCCCTGCCAGAGTCCTGATTGCTGTGGCTTTTCTCTGCTAGGTTGTGCCCACCCAACCACTATCTAAAGCAGTAAACTTGACATTAAGGGGAATGGCGGCAGGGGTACCCTTCATTACCTGCCTATTCCCTTTCTCTCTCCTGACAATCACACATTACCTGCTCCTGAAATTTATGGGTGACCACCTTCCTATAGCTCTTATTTACCATTCCCTCATGCTTCTGAATAAACCATAGGTCAACTAGCTGTAGCTCCAGTTCCCTAACGTGGTCTGTAAGGGGCTGTGGCTAAATGCTCTTCATGCAGATTTAGTTATTAGGGAAATTGGTGGTGTTCCAGATCTCCCACATCTGGGAAGAAGAACACAGCACTGACCTTGGAGCTGTTCTTGCTACTCTATCTAGGTATGAATACACAAAGAAAAAAAACTTACCAGAAACTTATCTTAGTCACTGCCTCTCCTTGCCAACACCTTGTCATCTACAGTTTTATTATTTTTTACTTATATAGTTCAGTTTCACTAGATCAAATGTTGATTTTAAATCTAAGACTAATAGATCTTCCTTAACCGAAAGTACTGAGGACTATGAGGCAAAGGTAGGTATATTGGAATCATGTCACATATTAACCGTGACCTTGATGCTGGAAGAATTGTGAAGGGCTACCTGGCAACCTCTTTTCTTTATGTGGTGTCTACCATAAAAACTGAACAATTCACAACTGATTAAGTACATTTACCAGTTAGCAAAACATTGTAGAAAATTGCTCATCTTTGCAACCAGAGGTATGCTTGGATGGCATAGGATGTTAGTCAATTTTCTCAATCCGTAAGCAAGCTGACAAAATTCATCCTGGAAAAGCTGCCACTAAATCAGACATTTGTGCTGAAAATTATTCTTGACCTGGTATATATGTACAGTTATTCCTACTCCACTACTAGTGTATTGGGGTCTCTGTTATATATGTAAAGCAGGATCCTACTGCTCCTCAGGAGATAAGACCTACTCCAAGCAGTTTCCTAGTTGCTTTGTATTGTTCCACTATAGGTCAGTCAAACAGATGAGTAAATAGGCCGCCAAGGTAGGTCTTGGTGCTGGTTATGAAGAGCAAACTATGATTGCTGCTGTCAATCTCAACTGTTATTTAATGATTCCTGTTGGAGAATGACCTCCAAGAGGACCACAGCCTTGAGGCTTGCGTGCCTCAATGACCCAGAGAGCTACAGTATGTTGGCTGGAGTCGGGGGTTTACACTTTGACTCTTGGTAGGGTTACTCATGCCAAACAGGTCAAAGGGTAGAGGCCAGACTAAAAGTGGTCCACTGGTTCTCCAGGTTTGAAGCTTCAACTCACGGCTAACAACCCTGACTGGCAAAACAAAATTGTTAAGAAAACAGCAATAAAGAATCTTTCTACTTCTGAATGCAGTGGTATTCCTGAGTCTCCACCCGGGACTAGCATGACTGACAGTAGTGAAAATTAAGAGGAGGCTACTGACATGATGAAGAAAGCCCTGAACGCCACTAGAGATGGAGGACCTTCATTACTGCCCGAAATGCAACGGCATAAAGGGCAGTAACACACACTGGAGAATAAACTTTACCAGAAAAAGGTGAGAAGAGAATCAAACACGAGGAAATATGCAGGCATCATCTATAGGGAGAAGTGCTGTCGACGACACAAAATGCTAGTGGAACACAGCAGGCCAGGCATCATCTATAGGGAGAAGCGCTGTCGACGTTTCGGGCCGAGACCCTTCATCAGGACGAAGAGAATCGTCAGAAGAGAATCAAGCTGTGTCAAGCTAATAACTTGGTATGCTTCAGTTGTCTGTCACAAATGACATTGATCACTTTGTTAATATCCAGAGAACTAGCTACAACTTCGCTATTTTTATATTAATTATTGCTATGGCCTTGGCTGGAATATTATGTTCCAATCTGAATCATACACTTAAGGAAAGTTGCTTGGGCAGAATGCCATAGATACTTATCAGAATGGTGCGTTCTTCTTAAGCTATCCCTTGGGATCAAAGATGATCTGCAATAATGGTACCAACAATGAAGGGCTTCAGGGTTGTTCTCTGTAGAACAGAGAGGTAAAGTTAATAGTAATATTCTAAATTAAGATAGTGTCTTTAAAAAGTGAACGTTTCTTTGATTTTCATTTTCCAAGTGAGAGACAAAGAGTTGATTGGTTTAGGTGCAGGCTTCCTGATCTCAGTTGACTTGGTGTAGGAAAAATGAAAAAATAAAAACACAGATACAGGAAATTTGAAATAAAATCAATAAATACTGCAAATGCTCTGTAGGCCAATCAGCATCTGCGCAACAGGAAATATATTTCACGATCAGAGTCAGGTTTATTATCATTGACATGTCATAAAATTCATTGTTTTGCAGTAGCAGTACAGTGTAAGACATAAAACTTGCTATATGTTACAAAAATAAATAAACTGTGCATAAGAGGAATATCAAGGTAGTATTCAAGGGTTCTTGAACCATTCAGAAATCTGAATGCAGAAGGAAAGAAGCTATCCTGAAACACTGAGTGTGGGTTTTCAAGCTCATGTACCTCCTCAATGGTAGTAATGAGAAAAAACATGCCCTGGATCGTGAGGGTCCTTAATAGTGGATGCTGCCTTCTTGAGGCAATGCTTTTTTAAGTTACAGAGCAACACACACAAAATACTGAAGCAACTCAGCAGGCTAGGCACATATACGGAGGGTAATAAACAATCGATGGTTCAGGCTGAGACCCTGCATCAGTACTACTTGATGCACCATCAATAACTCTGAGACGTGACTCTGAGTTAAGGTAGGTTTTTATTGGCTGGAAGAAAGCACAAGCAGCAAGTGACCATCACACAACATCCTGGAGACTGAGGA